>VXBU01001047.1:254836-289489 GCA_013400315.1 Bombycilla garrulus
ATTATTGCAGTTCACTCCTTGTATGTGAATCTCTGGAGTATAATTATAAATACATATTTGTGTTGGATTAAACACAAATCAGCCAAGACCATTTTATCCTGGTACATTTATTTTGCAGCTTCACCAGTACTTTGGTTCTTGGACAATTCTTTTGGTTAGAAACAAAAACCCTTTAAGTCAGGCCTACACTAAAGGATTCCCCAAAATCCTTGAAGGCTACTTTCTAAAGTGATTTTGCCATGTGAAGTTTTTATCTAAACTGTACAACTGCCAGATGGAAAGAGAGCAAATAAAAAAAATTACATGCTGGTCTTATATTTCATGGGGATATCTTTGAATATGTCAATTTCCCGCTAAAGAGAAGTTTCTAACATGGACACAGAAATTTTATAGCATCATGTTTTAAAAAAATGTGTGAGGCATCTCTTTTACCAGCAAAGCAGGAAATCTAAACTACAGTGTATTAAAAGAGAAATTAAATTTAAACAAAATGTATTAAACACCAAGAGAAACCAAAAGAAATTGAGAATTATTGCAAGAACATCATCTAAATTTTTGCAGACGCTTACACAGATTTATGCAATTTTATTCTGGTCAAGAAGACAACAATTTTTTTTTTTTTAAGTAAAAATCTCAGAGATATTTTCTTTGACTGGAACTTTTCTTTCCTTTTCAGTAAGGTAGAACATGAAGTTACCTTCTGTGACTATGTGCCAGAAAGCAAATTCAACATGATTAAATTCTGAATAGAGGATGCCTATGTATATATACTTTCCTCAGTTTTCTTCCACTTTTTTTCTATTTTGATGACTATATACTTCTTTCATGATGCACAATCTAATTTCAGAAGAACATTAAATAATAACTTATTGTTGACACTAAATTACTAAAAAAGACAATATAATTATCTTGTTCTGATTCTTATATACTAGGTTTTTTATTATTTTCTTCAGATTACTTTATTTCATTTTTTCTAAGCTAATATACATATTGTACTCCATCCAAAAATCTTTCACACAGATCTAGCTGATAAAGAGTAATTGATTATGTAATACTATAGTCTGTGCAATCTACAATACTACTTCTTTAGGAAAATAACATCTTAAAAATAGAAATCCTCTAGCTATTTATTGGAACACACTGACTTGGACAGAAGTTCATTGCACTGAAAAATAAAATGCTTTCTTTTTTTAAAATTTTGTTTTAATACATCTGACTTTCTGATTAAAGATTATATTTCCTACATGGTAAGCTGAGCCACCAGCACTTTCATGAGAATGAACAGAAGTAATTTGTATTTGCCATCAAGCTGTCAATTAAACCAACAACTGGTAAAGCTCTAGTCTTCAGACTGTGTTGGAAATACATGTTAGTGTAAGTGTATGCAGCAGGAAATGATATGCCTTCTTGCACTTCACAAAAACGTAGTGAAATTGTATTTGTACAATTGTGTCTTCATATATAAAAATATATCTGTTTCAGAAAAAGAAAAAGTTGTTAGACATTCAGCATAAAACTGAATAAAAAAGCCTTAAATCAAGTGAGTGCATTTCTAAGATCAACCGGTAGTTTAGGTGGAAAATACACACTAAACCCAGCTACTGTTTTAGCATTTTTTGCAGATACTCATATTTTCTTCTCAAAACTGCCAGTTACAACTGTTGCAATTTTAACATGCACTTTGTCAGCAAAGCAAAACCGAATGGCAGCAGAAAAGCTAACTTTGACACCTCCCCACCACCAAAAACAGAGTTAAACACACATATACACACTCCTATGTCAACAGCTTCATACTTCCAGACCACTTTCAATACATAAAGCCCCATTAATGATTCTTAGAAGTAGCAATTTAAAGGACATCCCAACTCCGCCGTGTAATTTTCACTGTGCAGCAGAACTGACCAACGGCCACGCAACCCCAGCTAGCAACTGAGAAAGGCTCTGCAAATGTCAGACAGTGCTTCACAGGGGATCTCACAACCAATGTTACATGCAAAATTATGTCAGAAAAACTAAAAAAGCCAAACTAGTAATCAGTTTCTAAAAAATATTAATTATGTTTAAATTGGTATGAGCAATTATCTAAACACCATGCTAGAATCTGTTTTCTTTTTGCCATACACCAATCTTCTTCCACAATTCCTCACAATAGAGAATTACAATAGGATTAATGCAGGCATTATGATGAAGTGTTTTCTGCTTTCTGGGTTCATTTACACTGTTCTCTTGACTATATTATAAGTCTTAACTGAAAAGAGAAAAATCTGATCATGGTTTTTGCCAACCCAACCACATTAGTCCTCACATTTTCACTTCCAACAGAGTTCCATTTGCATTTTAACATTTGTCTGTTGCACTGCAGCTTCCATTTATAACCAGGCATCCAACAACAAGCATGAAGCAGCCCAAGTGTTTAGACAACAAATGTATATAGCAATCTACTGACAAATTGGTTAACCAGTATATTTGGTTTGTTTATCATGACCCCAGGAACAAAGAACTACTCAATTATTTCTCCAAAATGGTATTTCAATACTAGGCAAAAAAGAGGACATAGCTCATAAAAACCCCAAACCTGAGGCATTTCCTGCATAATCTATTGCAGTGAATTCACAATTAGTATTACAAATATTTGCTTTTTTTTATTTTGCATTTATAATTTCAGTAGGTCTCTTTCAAACACTCAAGCTGCTTTTGAACATTTGACATTGATAAACAAGACAAAACCAAAAACCCCACAACCAAACATACAACACCCTCAGAAAAACCCCAATAACAGAAAAAAAACCCAAAAAACAACACAACCAAAAACCAACCAAACAGAACCCACCAACAACAAAACAATCAGAAACAAATGTAAAATAGCTTCCCATGTGTTATACCTACAGTTAAAAATGGCTAATTCTTTGTTTTGGAGAGGTTAAAGAAAAAATACTTTATAGGTGGCATAACTTTTAAAAGCGTTTCTCTGCCATGAAATGAGCTCTTTGCAGATGGAACAATTCTTCACTGCCTGGAAGAGATTCCATCAAGACTTTGTTTTCATGGAAAATATTGAGCATCTTCAAGAGCAACGTGGAAGAAAAGCCCTTCATTTTCATGAGCAAGATTGTTCAGTGGAGGGGATGGCACAAATGGGAGTCAATAAAGAGTTTTGATTTGGGCTAAAGTCATAGATAAAAACAGTAAGCAAATTTTGAAATGGGTCTGCAAAGGTTATTTTAATGCAGATTAACTAAATTTTTTGCACTGGAGGATCTTCTACTTTCTCAGGCCAAGAGCAACTCTAATGCTCTTCCATGCACCAGTGCCTTCCTTTACAAAGCATGTTTCCCAAACCCAAACACCCAGTTCGGAAACCATCAAAAGTACGGGAATGCACACTCTAAACCATCCTCAAACTCCATGCTGGCAGCATTAAATACTTGGAAAAACACAGCAACCACCTAAACCTGATCTACACTATCATCTCCATCTCTCATCACTGATAACAGATGTAAGCCCACAAGGAAATTGTCTAACAGAGTTTACCTGCAAATCAGCATAAATCTTCATCATGAAGAGCTACAAAATACAGCATAAAAAGTGTTTTTTCATTCATTAGACAAGCAAAGCTAAAATATCTGTAAGGAACTACTGTGCTGGCATAAAGACATCTTCATGGTTCTACACAATACTGATGATTATAGATCAGCTTCTGCCAAAGATACAATGACATGCAGGAATGAACAAGAGATTAGGAGAACAAAACATTCATGTTTTAATACGATACAGCAATATTACAAAACTGCGATAGCAGAGACATTAAATGGCATGAAATGACAGGGTCCAGTAGATCCACAAGGAAAAAAAAAAACAAAGCATGTTTCTTTGAAATTTGGTTATCTGCTGGACTCAGGATAACTCAGAAGCAACCAGGTGAGGCAGTGGGGAAGCTCTCCTGGATGAAGTTACTCCCACGAGCTCCATATTTCCACTTCTAAATTACTTCCACTCCCCAGCTGCCCCACACCTTTTAGGATAATACAGATTTGGCCACACAAGTGCACTAAATGTGAAGCATTGTGCCATTTTCATTGAAATAAGAGCATTCTGGTCAAAAGTAAGAGCAAATGGCTGGTAACTGTATTATGCAAATGACAGAAATAAGTTATCATATGTTTTTCCTATACATGTGATTCTTTTCAGGGAAAAAATAACCACACCACAAGTAGTTGCCTCTACTTTTTCTGTATTATAGTTATTTTATTAAGATTGTCTTCTATTATGCTGAAAAACTTACAGTGCATGCACATATCTAAGCAGATCAAACATCATATATCTGTTTTTCTGTTTATTTTGATTTATGTTAATTAAACATCTTCAACAGGATGCAATGAAAATTACTTAGCTCCAAGCTATAATGATTTCTTTTCAGAAGCAGGGCAATAATAAACTCTGTCAAGGCTTTCACCAAAACTTGCTATTAAAATATGCAGAAAAAATGTTTGCAAGGAAGAAAGAGCAGCAAGGGACAGAAGAGACAACCACAAACAGGCGCATAAATATGCAGCTTTTAATAGGCAGTGCAGATTCCTATTTTCATATTTCAAGTGTCCTCACCCTTGAGCGAGCAGAAAGAATAGGAGCGTGGCAGATGTAACAGTATCAGCAACAAAAGTAATACCAGCCTGATCTCGCTGCCTCCATTTGACTGACACTTCACTTACCTGCCTCCTCTAGTTTTTTTTCCTTTCTTCAGTAACCACAAAACGCATTACATGTTTTGTATCACGTGCTTTGCCGGAGCCTAAGCACACACAGGCAAGAAACAATTTCCCTGATGATATTACACGGTGCAGGCTAAACACGAGGCCTTTGTGATGGGCCTGAAAGTTAATTTGTGCAGCTTGTGAACCATGCAGGGGCACCTGGCACTGCCAGGGCTGCTCAGCTCCTGACTTAATTCCATCCCAATCTCCTGGCTGTGATTACATATTCCTATCTGCTGCATCTCAGGGTTAGGTACTTTCAAAGGTTATACACTAACCATTCCTGTTAGGGAGTTAGTATCTATGCTGGTTTTACCTTGATTAGCATTTGGTGAGTAAAAAAGTAACTAGCTACAGAAATAATGTTTTCTGAGAATACTACCTCCAGAAATAATGTTTTCTGAGAACTTCCCCTGTGCCTAGTACAAACCACTTGTGGGCCAGTTTTAAGAACAGACAAGGAAATAGGCAAATTAAAAAGTTAAACATGCCTCTGCAGGATCTACATTTTAAGACAAAATTCCCAGGAATCTTTCTCTTTCCTTCCTTTCCAACCAATATAAACTAAAATGATTACATTATCCTAACTCAATGACTCCAATTAAAAGCATGGACAAGACTCTTGTTTTAGGTGATTTCATATATTTACATTTTTGTTTTGATTTTGCTTTCATTTGAGTAAGTACCAAACAAACAACAAAGTAACACCTGAGGGAAAAAATAAAAAAATCAGTTTCATAACCAATGTTTTGCCACAATTATTAATATCTTTATAAAGCTTTACTACATACAGATTCTCTAGGTTTGATCATTGAAAGCAAAAGTAAAAAAAAATGTAGCACATAATATAGGTAAATGTGTGTGGGCACAAATATGTGTGGATTTCAAGAGAGATCTTCCTCTAAAAATATGTTTTGCCTTTTTAAAATTGGGCCTATGGTTCCTGTAAGTAATACAGCATAATTCTCTTCTAATGTTTAATTTCTGTCTCCTAGAATTTTTCTAGATAATAATCTCAAATATCTATTTAAAAGTTTTTAATGGATATTAATGATTCTTTCATGTTATTAGATCTATATCCCTCTACACATTTATATGACCTACTACTGAAGTAAGTAGTTTATAACACACACCAGAAGGAACACTAATTTTTCATTTTCTATAAGTGTGTATCTTAGAGAGATGTCCAGAAATTCATAATTATCTATAGTTATGACTGTATAAATTATATATATAACTTAACTATATATGACTGTATCTCTAACTATTCATAACTAGGCATCCATGACTATCCAGAAATTCAACTCTTCTGCACAGAGAGCAGTCAATAATTGAGACAGTCACAAACTAATATAAAAACATACATATTTGCTGGTTCCATAATAGGGTTATTGTTCTTTGTTTCTTGATTAATTTCTTGCTTTTTTTCTTGCTGTTCTTTATGTGCTGAATTGTTGCTCTTCAAGCTAGAGACTGCTGTAGGTATCCAACGGGAAGGAAAGTGGGAGAGAAAAGATACAGTCACCTCTTTATCTACCTGTCCTCTATACTCTTCCACCCTATCTGACTTTCAACATCCTTTACAGTAATTTTTGTTACAAGTTGACATTTCAGTGGCATTTCACTGCTGCAAAAATAATTAATTTATGACCAAAGACTCTATCATTTGTCAATCAGAATTTTTTCTGTGGCATTAACAATGACTTCAAGCAGCAGCAAGTACAAAGTCTGCCTGAGAACAGAGGAAGCTCAGCTAAACCCAGAGCTTACAGTCCAGAATTGCAGCCAGTGAAGCTTGCAGGAATTTTACTTTCTCTGACAAAGCAAAACGCAGATAATATTAATAATTACTTAGAATTTTAAATTCAATTAAAATAAATTAATTATGCTTAAAAATAGGAAAGAGGATTACTAACTGGATTCTTCAATGAGCAAGCTAAATATGAGGATGGATAAAAACTACTTGGTTTAACTAGAGAGAAAAGGCATTTCTCTCCTGCTGCATCAGGTGGGGTGGATCTCGAGAAAGATGAAATCAGAATAAGTTACTGGCATGGGAATTTCTTAAGAATAATCCGTTTTTCTGAGAAGGTTTTTAACTAATAATCTCCAGTTTCAGGGTTGAAATAAGGTCTCCTCTGCTTAAAATAAAAAAGGACAGAGTTCCTAGAGAGTCTGATGGATATTTCACTCCCCAGAAAGAAGGCTGAGTAATGCAGAATTATGACATTTTCATACACAGTTTAATTATGATACAGACAATCCAAAATTATGCATTTATGAATCTTCACCTATGGGAAAAGTTAGAAGGGCCAAGGTCTATGGGAAAAGTCATTAATTTAGCAGTCAACTGATTAAGGAAGGATAATCAAAAGGGACATTTAAGGCATCTTTAAAAAGAAGTCCAGACTAATAACAATCCAAGCATTATACATTGACAAGAGACATGTTACCTGATTGCTAAGTGCTACTTTAGCAAAAGACAAACCTCCTATTTTTGTGTCTAAATGTTTGCATACATATTAAATGCCACTCAAATATATCAAAATTTTCTATATACATTTTTAAATGATTAAACGAGAACAACATTTCATCTCATTATGGTCCAATTTTTTTTTGTTTATTTTTTCTCAAACTTTGTTTATAGCAAAGGTGAGATAAAAACCAAACCAACAAGTCAGATAAGTGTGTTACAAAGTTCTCTGGATAGAGCTGTCCGTTGCTAAGAAGTAATGGAGATTTCTTAAAGGGATTTCCTCCAGCAAGTCCCAAAATATCATGGATACTTTTGAAAAGCAAGAAGTAAGCCAATTAATTATCTATATCAGAGGGGGTTTGATTGAATAGTTGTTTTTGATTGGTTTGTAGGGGTTTTATTTTCTTTGTTTTGTCAATTTTTGTTTTTCTTGATTTTGTTTTGAACAAAACCCAAACCTTCAGGCTCCAGGTCATCAAAGTTCCTTTTCCTCTTCTGACTGATGGTTGAAAGAGTCCTAGGATCATGCCATATCAACAAAATTAAATACAATCTACGTACACAGATACTGATAGTAAGCTACAGACTTAGTGACAAAAAACATCAGAAAATTTAAACAAGCGTTAGTTCCCATTTCCAAGGTTCTTACATGCAATCTGGAAATTAACAGATCAGCAGCATAAGACATCCTTATAGATAACTAGCACCTGAAAGGAGAATAAATTCAAGGTAATTTTGATGCCCAAGTCACATAAATATTGTGCAATAGTTGCCATCTAGAAGAAATTGGATTTTCTGCTTCACAGGAAACACTGATGCTTCGTATTAGTTTCCATCAGTTATTTGGATAAATGGATACATATATGCATTAATATATACATAATTATGTATTTATATACCAAAAATCTAGAATTCTGGATAAAAATAAAATTCAATAAACATTTGATTGGAAAGGAGTGATCCCCTAAGGTTATTATTTTAGACCACTAATTTTTTAAATTAAATTAAAATATTTTATTTTACTCTGTTGTTTTGGTTTTTTTTAACTACAGTGATTCCTGGGAGTCCTCAATCTATTTTCAACCGAGTGTGCATGAGACCCAGGGTAGAAAACCTTTGGTCATTTAGTTCCTTTTAACAGCTGGTGTAACAGTCTGCCTTAGAGTAGCCACCTTCTTTAACACCTCCAATATTTCTGAGAGGTCCATTCCAGATCCTCAGTGACAGCATTTTTAGTTTAAATTTATCCAAAAAAATATTGTTGTTAGCTTGTGTCATTTCTCTCGTCTTCTTTTAAAGAGAACCTGATCTTGCTGTAGCTCTGATAAAAAAAGGCATGGTTTCAGCCTTACCTTGTAAAATGAGTTCAATTTCTTGCTGATCTTTCTTTGCCCTCATTCCTGCCCAAAGTCATAACTCTTGCACTTGTTTTCTTGAAAAATCATATGCAGTATCTCAAATAAATTCTTGTAAGGGTTTTTTTCTCCAACAGAATCTCAATGCATCACACTATAATATTTTTTATTTCCCTAAGGAGAATTTTATTTTTGCAGACTCCGCAATTTATATCAGAGGCTAACTATGGAAAATTACTCTTCAGCCTGGGAAGCAGAAAAGGTTCTGTTCTTCAGGTTTGCTTAAAAGTTAAAAATCTATTTCATTGATTGTTACACTTAACCACTCTCAACCAGTGGGGAGATTAGTTATTCTATACGTGTCTGAATGTTGTATCATAAAAATAACATCAACCTATGCAGATGTGCTTGTAGTGGTGGGGCAATGCTTCAGCTGTGGGCAGGCTCAACCTGTCACAGAGCACATCCAGGAGCCATACCAGGTGACATCTTGCTCTAAACAGTCCATTGAAATTCATTCCTCTTGGTGCAATCACTTTACATGCAAAAAAAAAAAAAAAAAAAAAATTTGCTAAATCCCCGACCTCAAACATATAAACTGTTCAGACAAAGAGACCTAGAAAAAGAGAGCTAAAATGGGGAAATGGGGGCACATCTGGGGGACTGCACAGATCCTGAGTAGCGAAGTCAGAGAATCCATCCCTCCTGTCTCAGCCTCTGCTTAGAGAAGTGCATCAAGAGAGGAATCAGAGAAGAGGCACCCTCTGTAAGCATGTATAACTTCAGACTCCTTATAACAGACTGCCTTTGTTCCCAGCACTATTATTACGTGCAGAGAAGCTAAGTGACAGCAAAACCCAGTTTCCACGCCTTTATTCCCAAGAATAGACAGTAGAAATAGATCTAAGTAGCAAAAGTGTGACACTTTTACTGGGTGCACCAGGTATAATTAATGATTTTTGGAGATTTTTTTCCAAATGTCTTTTATTTTGATTGTAAATTTGTCTCCTAAACATCCAAAAAGTGGACTTCAGAAATCATTGAACTTCAGAACGTACCTTTCTTACATACTCAGCTTGCAGCTCTGGAGGAGAATTTGAAAATCATCCTAGAAAAGTTTTTTCAAGACCAGTGAAAGACCCTATCTCTGCCTGAAGGGCAGAGATAGAGCAGAGGTAGAGTTCTTCAACAGATCAGGTGTTTGAACATTCATACAGAAGTGCAAAGTCAGGACTAATCACTTCTCTGCTTGAGAAATCCTTTTAGGAGACCATTTTAAGAACTATCACAGAAGGCAAGAAAAAGAGGTCAGGGGATGAATAGACATCCCAATTTCTCATAGTCACTGCTTCACTTAGGAAAGATAATTAAAATGTTCACAACAGGAGGGATATCTTCCCATAGGAGCACAGTTACTGTCCTGACCAGCAGACTAGAAAGTCGTCCTAGGATATTTTCAGGTTATATAAGTTATTTATAAAAAATTAATTGCACCATTATGACTAAACACACACTTTTAAGTTCTCTTAAGAGAGCGAGAATTCAGTTCAAGCTATTAATTGTCTGATCAGTACAAGGAATTTCACCCAAGGGCTTGAACCAAAAATAAACATTTTATTTTGCATCATGCTCTTGTGATTCCAAAAGCAGCCCATGTTGGCAGGTCACTTTTTGCCTACCTAGAACTGTAAAAGTTCAAACCTCTGCTGAAGCTTTCTACAGTACAGTTACCAGCCTGAAAAGTTATATGCACTTCTTTTCACCTTCCCTTCATCCTCTTTTCATTCCTTTCTTTATTTTTGCCAAAGACCTCCATCAAAACATGTTCTAAGTAAGTTAACAGGATAGAGATGAAAGTAGAGGAAAGAAGAAACAGAAGATTGCTGGAAAAAGAAAAGCTCTGTCTAGCCTCCGTTCCAGCTCCTCAAGGCGTCACTATGAACAGAGAGTAAAGCTGAGAGAAAGTGGGAAATGTGGAGAGGGAAAGTGAAATTAAGAGAAGTGGTTGATGAGCAGCTTAGTGGGACAGGATTGTGGGGAGATGAATGAGTGACAGAAATCAAGATAGCATCAGAATAGATGACTAGGTGATGGTAAATGGGCAGAAAGACTTTAAACACAACAAACCATCATAGTCAGAGTTATCAACAAAGAAAGCAAGATTCCTAAATAATTCTCTTTTTAAATGCGAAGCATATGTAAGTTTAAATACAGAATCTCACATATAGTTACGAGGCAGATGGGATCAGGGAAAATCAGCAATGAACCACAAAGATGGAGACCATACCAATGACATTTTTTAACACTATGTATCCATGAAGTTTTACACTCTCAGGCACACAGCCTGAATACTTTCAGAATTCAAAGCTTTGCAGAGCAAGTGCTGTGGCTTCTCACCCACCGTTGCTCCCGTGGGAGTGTGGGTGCTGCTGGCTGGGACACATGGCATTGCAGCCACCTTGCAGAGACAACGATCTTCTGATGATATTTCTCTTTCTTTCATAAAACTAATATATTGACTACTCCGGCAAACAGGAGCAAGAAATTGATCTTTACAGCAGTAGGTGGCTTAGCTGGCAGACAGCAGTGGTGTCTCCTTTGATGATTTTGAAGAATCCCGCTGACAGGATCCGAAAGCTGGTTTCCTTAGCAACCACAGATGATGCATGACTGTATTATGTTTGATTCTCCGAACATCATTTCAGCTCCTCCCTGAGATTTAGTTCTTGTTTGTTTGTCAAGCTTGTGTCTCTGCAAAGCATGTTCCAATGAAAGACTCCGAAAATTAATCCTCCACCCATTTCTCGGTAAAAACATGTCTTTTCACTCATAGAGATTTACACTTTCAATCAAGCAAATGAGATTGGGCCCCTCTCCAGATTTCACTGCCAGGACAAGTAAAGTTCTTCCCACAAGGGATAAAAGAGAATTTGTCACGAGAGCGAAAGTTAAACACTGCAGCCCACCAGGTGGAGGTGACCGACTGGGAAAGGAATGATGGATTAATATTGATCCTGCATAAAGTGGAAAATGAAATATAGACAGTGTGGTTTTGCAATCTAGGTTGAAAAACCAAGCAGAAGAACTGCCCAGGGTGCGCTTTAGGCCATGGAATATGGGACCTAATTAGCCATTAAGAGGGCATTGTGATAAAAAGAGAATATAAATATTAATGAATATCAGATAAGCCTCCAGGATACAAATAAAAGTATGATCCTGGAGAAAGATAATTTCATAGAAGCAAATCAATTTTAATGCAATGAATATTGCACTTGCAAATGTTCAAAATAGGGGTGTATTAAAATGGGGCATAAAGAATTCTCTACCCTTCATAACACAGATGCAAATGTTACAAAGCAAACATAGAGGATGGGGAATATTATCAACAGTGACCCACCCTGACTTCAAGGATAATGAAAAGCAGTGCACACGAATTCAAGTACTCACACCTAGAGACTTTGACTTGGCATTTGTTTTAGTGCAGAAAGAAGAAAATATCTTTAGAGGAGCAGAGTTCTGTAGACATGTTTTTGCTTTTTGAGGCTTTGGTTGGTTTCCCCCTCCTCTGCTCTACAAACACCTGAATCAGCTCATTCTAGGCCTGATGCCTCCCTTAAGGCTGATGACTTACTTTGCCAAGAGGGCACATTGTTGCCTCCTGGTCAGCATGGGGTGCACCAGGGTGCCAAGCTGAATTTCAGCAGATCAGCCTCCAGCCGGCCATGGCTCATCTGATCATTCCACTCCAGGTGAGGACCTGTTGAACTTCATGACCAAACCCCTCTGCCTATTTCTCTGGCCTCTGGAGACACTTCTGAAGGGCTGCAAAACCATCTAGGAGCTCTGTCACAAATTACTGCCAGCTTAGGGTCACCTACAACCTTGTTGAGAGTGTTCTCTGTCCATTCATTCAACTCATTAATGAGGAAATGAAGCAACATTAGAGCCAGTATTGACCACCAGAGGACTCGTGCAGGGATTGCTCTAGAGCTGGGCTTATTATAAGTAATCCCAGTGCTTTCAGCCAAGCAGTTCAGTCAGTTTTCAGTCCCACCTCACTCTCATTTACCCAGTCCATACTCCACTGGTTTATCAATTTTGATATCATAGGAGACAGGGCAGAAACCAAGACAAACGATGTCCATGGCTCTCCCCTCATCCACCCATACTGTCATCTGATTGTAGAATGAAATGTTCAGACACAATTTCTCCTATGTTAATATTGCATGTTGCCTGCTCCCAATCAGCATCTTGTCTTTTCATGTGTCTGGAAATAGTATCCACATCAGTTTTTTCCATCATCTTCTCAAGGATCAAGGCGAGGCTGACCAACCTGTACTACCTCAGATCCTCCTCCTTTCCTGTTCATAGGACAGAAGTGACGCTTACTTCCTTCCAATCCAGTACTCAGGAACCTTCCCTGGTCACTACAATCATTCAAAGATAATCTGGAGTGGCCTGACAGTTACACTGGACATCTCCCTCAGCATGAGTTGGGTACATCCTCTCTGGCTCCAGTCTGTTTCAGCATTCCCTAATCTGATCCTCCTACATCAAGAGCAATTCTTCCACACTCATCTTTCCCACAGATCTTGGGGAGTCAGGACTCTTAAGGGCTAGTCTTAACAAAATAGACCAACATAAAGATATCATTGAGTACCTTGGTCTTTTTCCAAGTGCTCTGTTACCTGGTCCCCTGCTTTGTCCAGCAGTATGTCCATATTTTCCTTGGCTTTCCTTTTGTTGTTGAAGTACCTGTATGGAAGTCCTCCTGGCTGACCTTTTGCCAGACTGAATTTACAGGTGGATTTAAGCTTTCTTGGCCCTGTCCCTCCCACTAACACAGTGTGCCTATATTTCTGTGGCACTAACACCAGTTGTATGCTTTCTTTGTCAGGGTCTCTTAGCTCATTCCTGTAGGCCTGCTCAGATCTTTGCCTGGCTTCCTGCACAGGGAATAGACCATCCTTGAGATTGGAGCACATGGCTTTGGAAAATCATCCAGCTCTCCTAGTGTCCTCTTCTCTAGAGGACCATATCGTACAGTATCCTTCCAAGCACATCCTGAACAGGCCCAAATCTGTTCTCCAACACCTTAACCCTCCTTTCTGTCACCTTTCAGGATCATAAAATATTATATGCACAGCAGCCAAGATTCCTGCACCCAACCATAAAATCCTTAAACGATCCTTTCCATCGCATCTTGAGTCTCCAGATGGCAGTTCTGTGAAGGGGTGGCAATGCTTCATTTCATGAGACCCCACTGTCAGCAAGGCCAGGCTTATTAAGAGAACACATTGCTCAAACCTCCCTGTTGTTGAATTTCTTCTTGTTCAGAGGCCAAAATCCATTTAAGTTCAGGTATTTCTCTGACGCAGTAAAATGTAATCCTGTGGTTTATATACTTCATTACTCAGTGCTTTTATCCTTATCTGTGTGTTTAATAAGTATTGAAGGTCTTTTCTTCCATGAATTTCTCTAATTGCTTTTAAACCACTTAACACTTTGGCATCCACAGCATCCTTTGGCAAGGAATTCTACAACTTAATTAAGCATGGTTTAAAGTAGCACTTCCTTTTGTTCCTCTTAAAACCTCTCATTATTTAATTTTGTACTTTCCAGTTCTTGTTTTATAATAAATCATGAATAATCGTTATTCATAATTTCTTCCATTATTTAGGATACAGTTACTTAAATATACTCCCTCAGATCTCTACCCAAGAAAAAAAGCTACTACTACTAAGTATCTTTTCAATCTTTAGTCTCTCTTGCAGCTCTTCCATACCTCTGGTAATCTTTATATCCCTTCTTCTTACCTTTCCCAAATTATTATATCACCTTTGAGATGAGGGGATCAGAGCATGAAACATCTGAGATTTAAACAAACCAGAAAGATATACATGTCAACTTACAGTAGTGCTTCCTAATTTTCCCTTTCATCTGTTACAGAAAATTCCTGCAGTTTTTTAGCACAGAATTTGTGTTTAGAGGCCCTAAGTCGCCTTTTTTGTTGGTTTTTCTTTGGTTGGTTTTTGTTTGTTTCTTTGTTTTAGTTTTCTTTTTTTTTTTTTTTTTAGAGAGAGAGAGGAAGGTTAATACAGAGTTTTTCAATGATATAGTAACTAGTTTTTATCTGATCTGAGTTTCACCAGGCCTCAACTTCATCTGCTCTTTTCTACTCAATCATATCTAGATAGTGAAATCACTCTGCAGGTCCTCAAAGTTGGGTTTTGGTTTTACTCTACTGTATAATTTTGTATTATCTAAGATTTGTTACCTAATTTTTTATCACTTTTCCAAATAATTTATGAAAAATTGAAGAGGACTTCTAGCTTCCTTCTATTTATTTATTGAGTAGGAGTCATTTTGAACTGTGTTCATTTTTCCTCTTGTACTGTCTTTCAGCCTTTACAATAGTAAGATTTTATTTTGCTGGGCGTAAAATTGTGTTTGAGAAAAGTCCCTCTTTTCTATATGATCTCTCTTAAAAAAAAAAAAAAAAAAAGGTGCCAATTCTTTATAAAAGAAAACTTTCTTCTCTATACCCTATATCACATTTTTCTTTCTTTCTTTCTGGAAACTATACTCAGGAATCTTATCTCCTCTTTGACAGTTTGAATTTTATGTCCAGAAACTGTCAACTCTCTTCTCTCTCTTATCTTCTCAATCAGACATTGGTTCATGGCATCTACATCTTAGTCAAGAGGAAGAACTCATGTCGTCCTCAGTCATCCTGAGGATACATAGAGAAGCAATCAATACTCAAACTCTCCCACTACCATGGCACCATTATTCTCAGTTAAACTCTGTCTCTCCCACAGGGTATTTTCAGCACAAATCCACAAGCCTCTTACCTGGTGCAAACATTGCTTACACAATCCTTTTTGTCTTGATGCTTTGTCTGCTCAAATGGTCTTTCTCCATTTCTCCAGCTTCAAGGTAGAAGGTTGCTGTGTTGTAACTGTGTATGTCGAAAACACACCCATTTGTTTTCCTGGGCTCCTGTTAGTGAACCACACTGGCACAAGAATCAATGCTTCATGAAGATCACCTCATGCACCCAATGGCAGTCACAGAATCTCAGAACCATCAATGCTGGAAAACACCTCCAAGGTCATCAAGTCCAGCCTTTGACTGGTCACCACCTTGTCAACCATGGCATTAAGTGCCGCATCCAGTGCTTTCTTGAACACCTCCAGGGATGGTAACTCCACCACCTGCCTGGGCAGCCATTCCAGTGCTTGACCACACTTTCAGTGTCTGACTCATGTCTGACTTGAACCTCCCTTGGCATATCTTGATGCCATTTCATTTGTCCTGTCACTGGTTGCCTAGGAGAGGAATCCAACTCAAACCTTGCTACAACCTCATTTAAATCTATTAACCTTCATGACAGGTAACCAGGCCCATGGTTATGCTCTATGCAGAAAACTCTGAGACTTCCTTTCCCCCACCTCAGACTGTTACACCCCATTCACTCAAACAGAGGACTAAAACAGCATTCTTTTTCTCTGGGTAGACACAAAGGAGAAAATTCCAACAAAATATTCTCAAGAGGTGAAAACACAAAAATGTTTACTGGAAAACTACAGAAAATTAAGTAACATGGCAAAGGAATAAATACAACATCACTTATCCCAGCACAGAATTAGCCCATTGAACATAGAAAACCTTTAAACCTATTCAATGCTATATTCTGTGAGAAGAGAGAGGAAGAAGAAAACTAGAAAAACGAAAGATAGGAAAGATATAGCAAAACAGACACAGCTACCAACCAGCCTGGGTTTCAGCAATGTAAGGCTCCAAGATGAAGGTAGGGTTAAAGGACAATATGCTTGCCTGGTGGAGATCCTTCTTAAAGCTTTTTGGCCCACATTGAGCCTTCCTCCCAGGAGAGACTTCTGGTCTCTTGGCTACTCTGGAAATGGGTAATGCAAAACAGGGGCTGCCTGCAGTGTGCCATGATTGACTAAAACTGCAGGGCTGGGGAGTGCGAGGGGCAGGGCACGATCTCACCACAGCAAGGCCTGACCCACCCCTTTCCACACATTTCAAGCCCCCAAGATGTCTTGAAGCAGATTTCCTTTTCCAGCCTCTGACACTGACAAATATACTTTTTTCTTCAAATTCTTTTTGGACTTTTGTCTACATTTCAATTTGGAGAGCGACAGAGGAAGAACTAAGTGAAAAATCATAGGTTAATTTTTTATTCTTCTTTTAAACCATCAAGTTTCATCTTTCTTCTGCCTGCTCCTCTCCCTCCAAAGCTTAGTACCTCTGGACTCCACAAGTTTCTCCTCCTCAACTCTCCTGAGCCTTGGCTTATTCAACAAATATACTTTTGTTAGTGCTGGGGTTTTAACAGTTCATGAGCTTCCTATCCAGCAGGCTTTACAGCCACTCTGCTAAGACTTTTGGTTGCAACTGTGAGACAACATTGTTTTCTTCGTGCGCTTGTGGACACATATTTAAAACTAAATGTACTTAGATTCAGGAACATTCAGGAATATATTTAACAATTATGTATCCCTAAAACAGGACAGTAGGTATGATCAGTTACAAATCCATGCATTTTACTATAAAGTGAGAAAACCAACTTCTTACTGCAAGCTGAAGTACCTTATGCCATTTATTTCCCTTCAATACTGAAGAAACTTTAAATGTTAGAAAACAAAATTTCATTCTGTTAACCAGCATATCAATTGCATCCCAAACACCAGCTATATCATGAATCATCACAGCAGCCTTTCATTCCCAAAAGAGCTGTCACAAAGATAGAAAATGAATAAATTAGTATCTTTGGTGTTGTGTTGTTGCTCCTGCTGCCCCACTCATTAGGGAAGAAATCAAAGCACACAAAAGAAAACTCATTAATTCTTACTCCTAATCCTTTTCAATATGAACTACTCTTTTTCATGCATTGTATAACCTTTGTCCTGTAGGTTTACAGAGTTAACACCAAGAGCATATAAATATGGAGAAGTCATATCACTGCAGTAGAAATCATCAAATGATTTTCAAATAACTCTAACAGAAGATTTGTATTTTTCCATTCCTAGTGGCTTTGTCAATTTGCATTTTCATTCTCCTCAGTCATTTTTGTTCCTCTGCTGACTTTGAAAATCAACATTTCTGTTCCTTTGTCTTGAACTTGTTCCAGACTAAATAAGGAAATGCACTTGATCTGTGCCATGCATAATACATAGGGCTCATAAACATAGACATTTCAAGTTTTCAAAGTAGCAGTGAAGCAAAGAGAACACTTCAAATACCTGTTTTGACACAGTTTCTCATTCTCAGTGACAATACACAGTCTGACAACCTCAATACATATGAACACCTATTTCACAGTAAAAAGAGAAGATTTTAAAAACTAGTTTTGTGCATATCATAAAAAATTGAAAATAGAAAACTTGAGATCTCTGCAGAAGGTTGTTAATGTTACTAATTCTATAATTCTATCAAAGTGAAAACTAGTGTGAAGTAAATTTGTTTACACAGTAGAGAAAGTAATGCATAATTCAAAAAAACTAAAACAGCAATTAA
The DNA here is from genome assembly GCA_013400315.1 of Bombycilla garrulus. Classification (NCBI taxonomy): domain Eukaryota; kingdom Metazoa; phylum Chordata; class Aves; order Passeriformes; family Bombycillidae; genus Bombycilla; species Bombycilla garrulus. The sequence goes on from VXBU01001047.1 coordinate 272,965, forward strand.
GAATCCATTGAAAGACAGGTGCAGATGAAGAATAGTGGTGTAAAGTAACATTCTCTCCATCTTGATTTTAGCATTTTATGCATCATTAATTCTTAATAGATTCTGTGCATGTTTGCTGCCAAAACATGAGTATAGATTTAAAGCTGGTCTCTCTTTTCTAATCGGTATTAAGATATCTAGCACTCAATTCTTTTCAAATCCTGAAACCACTACTACGATAAATACAAATCAACAATTCATGAGGCAGCTTGTAACTTGTTCACTGCAGTTCCCTGGTACTCACCCTTAAATTAAATTAAGAGGAGAGTTGTCTTTTAAGAAGGATCATTTTGTTTGGTGAAGGTAATGAGAAAACAAAACAAACAACTTCAGCTGTGCTAGCAAGATATGGAGACCTTACTAATGAATATCCAAGAGCAAAAAAAAAAAAAAATTAAAAAGAAATATTTGCATAGCTGCTGTCTCACCCAAGTTCAGTAATTCTTTTCCTTTTTATTTTACAAAGAATTGCATGCTAGCCAATTCATTTTATGAAGAAAGGTAACAACAAAATTGAGTTGTGGGCAAACAAGATTAAAAGGTAGCAACAGTATTTTACAGTGAAAGAGGATTAGACATTGTAGGAATTATTTTCTGACAAGTTATATGGTCTTCTAGTTGGACTGAGATGTTATTACATGTGTAAATTACACATATGAAACTAATTTAAACAATTTATTTGTTGACAGTCACTGATTTCCATTACTAAGACATTAAACATAGCAAAAAGTAGTATGAAAGCTTATGGCTGAAGTCTGGAGAGACCATGAGACGTTTGTCTCTTCTAAGCTAAAAGGATGAAAGAACAAAGAAAAAGAAAAAAAAATAATCATTTAAAATATGCACAATCACAAACTTGAGGAATCTCTAAAGTAAGTATTTAAATCGGAATTCAAGACTGAAGACAACATGTAGAAATAAATGATTAGAGTGTCTTCTGTAGTTAACTTGTCCCATTTCTGCCAATTTGGTATTGGCTCTGAAAGAACCATTAGGTGGGTTTCCATCAGCTTCTCAGGCAGTCCTCTAGCAGTGATATTGAGGAGACTACTGACAAAAACAGTAGATAAAATAAATAACAGAGGAGAAGTGATTTAATTCCTTGAAAAAGTGATTACCTTTAGATTGCCTGGAATATTTTTAGACCAAATGTAATAACAGGAGTCTTACCTTGTGCCTATGGCTCAATTCAGATTTTTTTTTCTTCCTATCAAAGATTCATTAAATCTTTGATTAGATTAGGTAATTACTTCAGGTAGTTTTCCTAAGACACAATAGAAAATGATACAACTGATTAAAGAATTATTTATATATGGTTAGAAGCCAACTTTTGAAGGCTGTCAGACAGGAGACTACAAAAAGAAATCTATTTGAGACCTTTCCAACTGATAACTGGTTAAATAGGTACAATATACAAAAGACATGCACATTCTCCTGTGCCCAGGTTTGAGTGGTTACAGCACACTCCAGTTAAAAATTTAGTGCAGTCTGAATGCCTCTTAAATAATAAATAGGGAACATCTTCCCAACAAGAGCTCTGTGTTGTTCTGTCTCTTTTCTGAGTGAATGATTCGCATTTTCAGCTGCCTTTCCTCAATGGTGTCTCAATATCTAGACATCTAAACACAGCTACAATGAGGACATCTGGGGTTCAACTGTGTATACTCCAGAAGTCCAGCTAGAAACAGCACAAACAGATTTCCTACTTCATTGCACATTGCTTTAATTTCTTCCCTAGAAAAATAATAATAAAAAAAGTAATGGGAATACATTTGTTTAAACTCTTAAGAGTGTACGATATAATGCAGACAGTTTTTTTTGGAAAGTGCCAAAGAGTTATATTATAGTACCTAAACAATGTAAAAGTATGTGGCCAGTACATGGGGGAAAAAAAAAGGAAACCACTAAAGTTCAGGTTGGTGTTTTTGGTCCTTATTTCCATGGTCTTTCATTTGTGAAAGAAAAATAATTACAGCCAAAAAATACCTCATGACAGAGTCAAGGGTCCACACTAAAATTGTACCATTAATAATAAGCTTCCAGGGTCTGTCTAGCTCTATTTCAGATGTTTTACCTGGAGAGGATTTGAGAAGTTATCTTTGGATAGACAGAGTTATCTCAGTAGCACAGGGATCCACCAAAAAACAAGGATAATTAACTGAACTAATACTTTAGTTCAGGGATAAATGACTAAATATATTTAAAAATTGAAATAAACCTTAACTAACTACCAATTACTCTGCTGACAATTGCACCACAAAATGAGTCACAAAAAGGGATAGTGAGAGTGGTAACACCTTTTTATTTTTTCTTGCTCTTAATCATCCAGAAGGATCCTGGAATACCTATTCAAAATAACATTTTGTCAGTTACTAAAAGGTAATATAGGAATGGGCTTCAAAATTAACTTTTTTTCTATAGCATCTTAACAAGTCTTATAAATATATGTTACTTTGACCCTATATCTCTTCACTGTAGCAAGATTTCAACTTTTTGATATTCTGAGAAACAAGTTGTCTAAACCACTGTCAATTAAAGTTTTAAAATAGGTTCATATCTTGCAGAAAACTCATCAACAGGGTAGTTAGTAAAGGTTCACAGTAAATATAAAGCAAACTAAAGCAAAAAAGTATAATGAAGGAAATCAGCCAAATGTCTTTCCTGCTTTTAGTCCTTCTCAATACTTTCATTTATGAGCTAGATAATGAAGGACTTCCCTTGGATTTGGAGTCAATATGAATACAGGAGGTAGGAGAAAGGTGCACAATGTGCCTTCACTGCTGCCAGGAAGGATGTGATTAAAAAAATTCTCTTGACTAATTGAAACTACACCCTGAATTATGTATAGGATGTAATTCCATAATGGGAAGAGAAAATTTTTATTAGGTAAGAATAATCAGCCATGCAAACACAAGCACTTAGAAGTGGAATAGCAAGTCTATAGAAAAATGTGTGTGGGCTATAAAAGGAGATTTATTTGATGACTGTGGAGACAGGATAACTGTACCCAATATGTGCTAAAAGCTTCCATAATAAGATGACATAGTATGTGCTTCACATTCACTCAAGATGGGACAAGAAATAGACAAATTAAAATGTATCAGGAAACTTTTATTTCAGGTGTCAGTTGAAAAGAATTCTAAAAGTAGAAATCAACTTAGGTGGTCCTGATTCTCACGCTATGGGTATTTTTAAAGAACAAAATAAATAGAAAAGGTTGGTGTGGATTTGGCCTTGCCTTGGCGGAGTGAGTCAGGGTCAACAACTTCTTCAGATAACACTGAACCTTATGTTTTAAGATTATCAACTAATCTCTCAGTCCTGCTCATTTCTGTTGGAAATCTTTTGTTTCATTGATAGTTCATTGATAAATTACCATCTTTTCCCTACCTATAAACTTGCAATGTGCTGGAATATGAGTTTCAAATGCCATTTATGTTATTTGTCCTCCTGGTGCATATTTAATGGCCACTGCCACTAATATTTTGCAACAACATCTTATTATTACAACCTCTTGAGAGCAAAATGCCAAGAACTTTAACAGCTTTAAGCTTAGAGTCAGCACAGAGCTGTCACTGTTTCTTCCATCATTTTTATTTTTGTAAAGTATGAGAGAAAATTCTCCTGCCTCGTTTGATGTGTGTCATCAACAGCAAAATCAGAACTAACTGCAGTTTTCATACCCTGGAAACCAGCATGTCAGGAACTGAGCTGCAGTCATCAGTTAAATTAGCTCCAAGCATGCTGGGCTGCTATGCACTATTAATTTTTCATAAACAGAAGTTGTTTCAAAGAATACAAGCCATTCTAACTTAGAATAATTTCTTAATCTCTTCTTTTTGTCTTAAGATTTTTCATTTGTAGTTGCACGTTCCACTACTTGGAACAACATAAAGCAAACATAATTATTATATTACGTGGGAGAGCCCAATATGCCATTTAGCTAGGGTTTTATTGAAGGGAAATTGAAATGATATGGCATGACTTTTACCTTGTTGATCATATCAACTGTTGTTATACACCCAGTAATGAAACATTTTTCTTAGTGCTTAATAATGGACATGCCAATCAAGACCACAGCTAGAGATAAATAACTTTTGCACTTCATAATAAAAAAAAAGAAATTAGTTAAAATATAAAAGATCCTTGGTAAATTTATAGATAATTCATTTAAAATCAGGGTTTCAGAAAAGGCATGGGGGTCCAACAGCCAGCAAACTGAAGGGGAGTTGTCACTACCCCTTTGAAATGGGTAAGGTCAAGCACATCCTCTTTTTTACTAGCAAAAGTGTGACCAGGAGGCCCAGGCAAGTGATTCTCCCCTTCTGTTTCTGTGTATTTATCTTAAAACTTTCCAACGTATGAAAGACACTGACATACTGGAGCATGTTCAGCAGATGACCACCAAGACAAGTCATTAGTGCATCTCATGATGTACAAAGAAAGGCAGAAAACTTGACATTTTTTCATCTTGAAGTGCCTCAGGAGAGAGCTTATTTCTCTCTAGAATGCCCCATAACTGGAGCATGTCGTAAAGAAGCACACAGTCTCTTCTCAGAGGTATGCAGTGAAAAGAAAAGGGGCAAACAGGCACAAGCTGGAATAATCACTTTCACTATATTAAAAAAAATAGATCAAATAGCATCATAGAATGGTTTGTGTTGGAAGGAACCTTTAGGTTCAACTAGATCCAACCCCCCTGCCATGGGCAGGGACACCTTGCACTAGACCAGGGTGCTCAGAGCTCCATCCAACCTGGCCTTGAACTTTTCCAGGGCTTGGGCATCCCCATCTTCTCTGTGAAACCTCTTCCATTGCCTCAACACTCTCACAGTAAAGATTTTTTTCTAAATATCTGTTCTGAACCTACTCTCTTACCTTTGAAGCCATTCCCCCTTGTCCTGCTACTGCACGTCAGTGGAACTCTGCAACTCTCTTGTAGCCCTCTTTAAGTACGGCAAAGTGCTCTAAGCTCTTCTTGGAACCTCCCCTTCTCCAGGCTGAGCAGCCCAACCCTCTCAGCCTGTCCTAGGAGAGGTGCAGAATGGCAGAATTTGTCCAGAGACACTGTGAATACTCAATCCATGTTGACTGTCAAAGCTCTGCAGGACAAAGTTGATCAACTTGATCAGCATGGACCAGCTTTGAGCAGAGATTTGAACTGAAGGTGTCTTCTGCTCCACATTACTCTGGTTCTGTGCTATATCCTGTGCTTTTATTATATGCAATCATCTGTCCTTTAACTCCCTGAAGTCTGGAAAAAGAGTTCCAAACAATATGGTTAGGAGGAATGCTTGGTTTTGACAACTAATCTTCAAAAAAGAAAGTTTCTCATTTAGCACTGCCAGTTAAAATCTGTTCTACTGAAGGGGAATGAGGAGAATTACTGCATTTCAGAAAGCTTTGTCTCTTAGCTTTCTCTTGTATTTTCAAGATTTTTTGTCATGGCAATGACTTCTGAGCTTCCTATTTCTCCTTTTTTGACCCTCCATAACATTAAATACCTTAGAATGGGATGTAAAGATCTGTTGTAAGAATGACTTGATTTCCATTCTCTTGAGGAAAAAAAAAGAAAGGGGATGGATGCCTTCAATTAAGCTTTGTTAATGACAATTCCATTACTGATAAACAATGAAAAGTAGCAAGATCCGCTTAAAAAATATGCTTTTGCAAAAAGCTCTCAACCCTGGCACATTATTCATCAGTCTCTTCTGAAAATGAGTTATTAGAAACAAATAGCACTGAATCCGAAAGATAAAATCTAATCACTGAGAAAAGTTATACTCTGGTTTACAAGGTTTGACCTTTCAAAAGTATTCCAACTGCACAGTGGAAAATGATATATATAAATATAAAACTATACCATTTCTCCAGAGAATTACTTGCACAATACAATACAAATAGAGTGTATTTAAAGAAAGAATTGAATTTACTATCTGTATAATCTTGAGATGAAAATACACTAAATAAAACACTCTAGTACTAAGTTGCTGAAGACTTCCTGGGCTTCAAACTAGAAAATGTTTATGCAAAATTCAATTTCAGTTTTCTATTCACACTTCAAAACATAAACATTTGTCAGTGTTACAGTATTAAACTACCTTTTTCACAGCTCTGGAAATAGCAAAGTAATGTTCCTCATTCTTTTGTGAACACCACTTGCTGCTTTGCAATTCTTGCCTATCACCCCGGATTTTTAACTGTTTAAAAATCTAAGATATGCAGATGAGAATGTGTGCAGAAATTAAGTCATGCCGCACATTTTTTCACAAATCACAAAAATTACTTTCCATCACTCAAATTCTGCAGCTGGTGCAGTTTGCAATGAAACAAACTTAGCTAGACATGCATAAAAATCTCAGACATCATGAACTGCAATTCACTGGTAAAAGATTTTACATCAAGCTTCAACTTAACTCACTGAAATTTGTAGCACTTCCTAAATCCGATTATCCAAGAAAACGAAGGGATTTAATTTCATGTCTCTCATTGAAACAAGAATGGAACTGTGCTAAAAGAATAAAACAATGAAACATATTTAGGAACTTTATGATGCAGACAAATACCTTTAAAAAGTGTTTGGGAGAGACTGGGGGCCCTCCTGGAAGCTGCACAAAGGATGAGGATTCATAAGAATGCAGATGTAACAGGAAACTGCAGCTCTCCAGCCTAAAACTTCAGATTCTCAAAACATTGAGGAGCTGCCACATAAGCCTAGAAATATCTGAAATGTAGCATTAATAATATAAAAACCAATAAAGTTGCCAAGGTACCTAAAATATCTATTTCTTGACAATTGGAGTATGGTCCAGCTAGTTATTTACATGAGAATCACATGCTAGATAAAGACCATTCTCTGCAAAACTACTCTGAAACAGAGGAACCTCATGAAAAGAGGAAGTAAATTATAGCATCTACCAGAATTATTTTACTTCAGAAGTTTACTGGAAGTGATCTGCATTTCCACATCAAAAAAAAAGTTCAATCACCATTTTAAACTTCTGTATTCAAAGACCAGAGAAGTGCACTTCAGGACAGCACATTCACACATGGCTGAAAGATGGAGAGTGTTTCACATCATTCAAAGCAACTTCTCCAGCTGATTATAAATGCCCCAGAGATACTCCAAAGGGATCTCTCTCGTGCCCAGTCTTAATCAACTGTTGTGACCTGAGAGTACAGGATCGTTGAAAAGAGTTAAGAGAGAAAGAGTTCTCCTGGCTTGGTGCAGAAAGTGGTGATCTTTACCAAGAACCTGCTCCAAAGAAGCACTTTACACATGTTTATTTACCTGCCATGTACATAATTTTGATTTGTTGGTTAAGTCACATCAAATTCAGCCTTCAGGTTCCGAACATATTGCAGGCATTCATTTTCCAAAGGTCCCTCTTTTTGGAAGCTGGAATCCTTCACCTCACGAGCTCACTGGATGGGAGGAGTAGCAGGTCCTCGTGCTCTTTAGCTTGGTTAATCTGCCCTTACCAACTTCCAGAAGTGAACAGCCTCACAACCCTTGTGGATGAGTCAGTCCTTAACAGCTGTTCTTAGACATAAGATGGCAGACAGGGACCATAACAAACCTTTATTTTTTTCTTTTCCATAGCAATGCATTTATGTAAGGTTTACTGGTGCAGGAAAATCCTTCTCAACATTCAAATTTCCTGAGTCATGAAATTACCTTATCCAGAAGAGATGTGCAATGCTACATTTTAAACAGGATTCATAACACTCCCAACACTGCTCTGAATAATAAAAGAGCCTTAGAAACTTTCCATGTCTTTCTGTCACATTTGAGTTTCCACCTTTCCAGAGTGTACTGCCATACTTCCTTTGTTATTGCTGCTCAGCACTTTGGGAATTTTCCACCTTTGCAGCTCTAAGCTTTTCCATGAGCTTTGTAGGAAGATCCCTCCCCATCCCACCCATTATCAGGATGAACACTCAAGGGTCTTCATCTGGACAACACACCGGTATAATTCATAAAGTCCATGGCAATGAGACCTTTTACAAGTCAATGGTTCCTACTATAAGGCAAAATGCACAGATTACTTCAGCACTTACTATCTGCTTAACAAATCACTTAAACACACAAAAGTGTTTGGCTGAGCAGAGAGGTACTTTACTGACTTATAACTTCAGAGGTACAGGAGAAGCACAGACATAATTAACCTGCCAAACCTGCTCTGACCTTCTGCTCCTGCGATTATTAGCTTTAAACTGCTTCTTTGTCAAGGAACGTCAATTAACTTACCACAAGAAGCATAGCTGGGAAAACGAAATCTCTCCTTTAATGGTTTGATTTGCTCTGTTAGTTTCTGTTTCCCGCTCACAGCCCAATAGAAGAAATTCTCTCAGTGCACTGCTTGATGTACACCTGAACACATCAATTAAAAGACACCTCAAGTTTCTGCTCCTTACTAACTTCAATTGGGCAGCAGCCCAACAGTCCAGAAGATAAAACCTTCCAGAAGAATGAAAAGCTTCAAAAAGATAAATAATATTAGTTTTGAACCCATTCTATGCAACTCAGCAAGCATATCTGGAGTAATTTCAAATAATTTGTTATCCTCCTTGTCCTTGGTGAGAGGCAGCACATTAGCACTGCCTTCTTGGAAAAAAAAGCACTTTAAATTTAGCATTTGGATGCATCCTTACAACAGTTTGAGGGAACAAATTTATGGCTGGTTATTCTGAGAATTGCGCTTCCTTGGGAATTGGCAAAGCACACAAATCTAGGACCATTTTCGGAAGACGCATTAAACCCAATGTTTCATTCACTGGACTATTAACTAGCCATGATCACTGGAAGCAGACTGAATTAAAAGACAGTACAAAATTCTTCAGATGAAAAACTAAAAAAAAATAGTAGCCAATCTGGGATAGTCTAGATCATCCAACATGTTCATATTAGAGAATAAAGCATTGGGCTTTGCAGCTGTTACAAAAGTGTTTATACTTGGTAACTCCAGTGAAGCCTCTTTCATCAATATCTTTAAAAATAATATTATTATTATGCAATATTACAAAGCTCTTGGATTCAACTGCACCCTAATTACACATATTTTTTCTTATTCACTCACTACCTTTCAGTGCCATAACATGCAGTGTTTGTTTTATCAAAAACAGAGCTTTGAAATTCCAAACCTAGGATGTTTCACTTCAAACACCGGATATTTCAGACAATACCCATGTTTGAGCCACAACCAAGGTTTGAATGAGAAGGGTTGCCAAGCCCTCAGAAATTTCAAAATGTATTAATTCTGTTGTTAACTGCTTAAAACAAGTAAAGGAGAATGAGTTATTCATGTAAATTTTGCTTACTTTTATGTTGTGTTAAAATTCTTGAGCAAAATTTTCAAGGTTTGAAAAACTGGATTTCTGAAAAGACATCAATTTAAATTTTAAATGCTGTTAGCTTCTGAATAATATTCATTCCATACTTAAGCATGTTATTATTTAATAGAAAATAAAGTTTAAGAGATGGGAAATCCCCCTGGGTGCTTATTCTTTCATGCTTGCTGACTACTTATTTTTAAATACAGATGACATTACAAAAACATACTCAAAACACAGTTAGATGTCAAACATTTCTTATAGTCTGTCATTAGAGATGTATAATTAACAATACTGTACATTTTAGTGGCTCAGCTTTTCTCTAGCTTAGATTTCTCATTAAAAATATGAGATATACTAAAGACATTAAAAGATCCCATCCTCTGATGGTTTTGTTTCAGAATTCCTTCTTTCTTAAAAAATTGACTTAGTAAAATTTTGGAATTTAATTAAATTTGCCCCAAATTAGACCATTTTGAAAAAAAGCGTAACAGCAAGACAGGAAAAGCATGTATTTTATCAACATATTTGTGTCCTTTTTTCATGTCTTAATGACATTGGATGCATTCACAGGTGCCCACCTCTGTTGTTCACACTTTTCCATTGAATACAAATGGTATGTACAGATCTATGAAACATCAATTCAAATATAGTCTCAGAAATTTAGAATGCAAATTTTCTATTAAATCTACCTTTTTCTCATTCCTATTTTACAGTTTAAGAAAGGAAAAAAAAANACTGAATACAAATGGTATGTACAGGTCTATGAAACATCAATTCAAATGAATATAGTCTCAGAAATTTAGAATGCAAATTTTCTATTAAATCTACCTTTTTCTCATTCCTATTTTACAGTTTAAGAAAGGAAAAAAACCGACCCAAACCAAATTACAGAGACAAACTAAAGGAATGTACTTACATGTATGATGAGCAAAAAGCAGGATTTACTATGAATACCTGATGCACTTTCATTAATCTAGTTATCTGTCATCATAACCTCATCAAATCCTTTATCCTTATGATCAGAAGTATTTTTAGGTTACAAGGAGACAACTAAACCAAAAGGCAGTACAGGACATGAAACCCACTGCTATCTTGCAAAATAAAATAAAAAAAAATACTGCTGATATTTCAAACTCCTAAACACCATGAATAACTCTCCTGGCAGGGGATACCTAACCCTTCAGTTGGACACACTGAGCATGAAAGTAAATTCTGAGACTCTCCCTAAAGTTTCATCTCAAAGTAACTGGTTCTTCTTAAACTAAAACCAACTTATTTAACATGGTTCTTTCACAGAAAATCTTGTGCTAAGAGTCATATAATCAATCATTTTTTGCAAAAAGACCCTGTGCAATCAGCAATGTCCCACCTTGCATTGCCCTATCTGGTCATTTCCAGATGAAAGAGGCAGTGAACCCATGTCAGACTCACAGACCATAAACACTTTAGGCAGCATAGGAGATATCTTAGAAGAAAGCAGCACTTTATGCAGTTATTTAAATTTATTTCAAGTATCTCTTTCTAACCATTACCACTGGAGCCCTTTAAAGTACAGTTCAAAAGCAAAAAACATCCCTTACATCTCTCATCATAGTCCTTTTCTACAGAAGTAAGCATTTTGATTGAAATGTAACATGAGTAACCTGCTACGCAAAGGACAGACGCAGGCACAGGAACTTTAATCCATATCCCATCTGATGTAAGAGAAAGAAAACAATATTTTCTCCTCAGCTTAAAAAAATATTAAGGCTATTTTTATTCATGAGCTAACATATGCATAACTCATATCTGGTAATTAATTTCTACAAAATGATGGTACTCAATATTTTGTATATTGAGTGTAGCATCTGTAATTCATATTCTAGTTAATGCCTATTATCACTCATTGTATATATTATTATTTTGAATTTCTTTTTAACATAATAGACATCATAAACATACACTTGTACAGAAGGTATTAAAAAAATGAGCTGTTTTTGCATAATGCAACACACCCTAGCTAGGTATAGTTAGGACAACTGTCAACTAACTGAAAAGCTACAACAAAATAAGCAATTTCAGACTGATTGTTAAATAACTGTTAAATTCAATATCACATTTTTCAGAGACAGTCTGAGATCATCTGGCAATATAGCATCATGAAACTCAAATGTCAGTCAACTTCCAAGCTTATTTGCTAAGGAGGTCTGTGTGAGTCAGAATTTTTTCTGGATGTTTGCAGTTAAATAGTATATATGATCCAATTACTGGTATAGAAGCTATGCCACATTTGACCTCTTTAAAATGGTAACAGAACAAAAAGAAACAGGCCTTAGTAGTAATCACACCTTAACTTAATGAAATTTCATGTTTACAGATTAAGAAAAAAAAAGAGTATTCCTTGATGATCTTAGATTTCTTTAGCCTATTGATCCGATATCTCAGACACTGGATCTTTAAGCAATTTGGAATCCAATAGCAGCAATCCAAAGAAATTAGTGTATGAGTTTTCCCGTCTATGAAACTGTGAAATTATGGCTTTGAAACTATAAAAAGGACTGATGATCCTGGTCCAGAATACAGCTATACCTAAAACACTAACTAATCCTAAACTAAAACCCTGACTCATCTAACTCTCATTTAAATTTCTTGAGAAAGACAATAATATTTTTAATCAAATCTCATATTGTTTAGTCATACCAGGTGTATTAATTCTGGGAGTCTTGAGGCCAGATTTAATTCATCATTCTGAGGGCAGTCATTGAGGTTCTTCTGGTGTTGTATGCATGTTTTTTCCATCTTGCGTAGTATTCTTATAATGATCACAAGGAAAAACACCAGAAACAACATTATATTCTTATTTCATAGAGTATTGTTCTTTAGGATATATTTAGGAGGTTTTTTATTTTATTTCTTATTTTTTTCAATGCACTTAAATAAGTCCTCACTTTTTTCCTTTTTACATGTGAAGCTCATGTTGTCTGGGTCCTAGGAGTACCTGAATAATAGCCCATTAAAAAGAAAGGAAAAAAAACCCAAATACTAAGACAAGGATTATCTTGGGGTTTTATTGCTATTTTTTACTTCTAAATAGATATAAAGTTGCTCTAAAAACCTCCATTTTTATTAATTTGTTCCATGAAAATGAGCATTTGCGCTGCATATATGCTTTCGCTTGGCCTGGCTTCATCCTGATTTCTCTGGCTAGCTTCCCATGCAGCTCACAACTTTGTTCCTAAAATTGATTAAAAAAAAGATGATCTCTGGTTTTAAAACTTCATGGAAACCCAGCTTCCAACTGCCAGGCTCCTGCTTCTGGCTGAACTCCAGCCTCTGCAGTTCAGGAATGCACAGGGGTACCAAGGCAGGAATGCTGTCACACTTTTGTTGGGCTCTTTGCAGGTGCCCAGTCTGCATGGCAGTCTCTTGAATGAGACAGGATGAGTGAGGTGAAAGGAATCACACTGTGCATGCTCCCCTCCACTGCTTGCCTCCTACACACCTTCATTCCCCATTGCTGCAAGATTTTCCTCTGAATTTTAACACCTCTGTAAGGAAAATTTCCATGAAATATTTTTTTTTAATTAACCTTCATCTAAATATTATGTATTAAAAACATAACATTTCTACTCCTATCTATTTGCTCTTTGTTCAAAGTAATCCTGCAGGCAAGATAATAATCTCTCTTGCTAATTATATGGATGAGAAAAAACTCTTAATATTCTTGATATATTTATTCTTTGGCAGCATCTCTTACTGGCGCAGTTTGAGAGAAAATCAGCAAAGTTTCCAGACTAACAACCTACCACTCCCCTTTATCCATTCCCTTTGGCTTCCTGGGGCAGGAGAGGAGGAAGAGGAGTTGAGGATGAAGAAATGAAACTGAGCTTGGAAACAAGAGTGAGGGTATTTTTTGTCTTTGTTTCTAGTAACCAAAAATTATTTTATTGTTACTTCAGGCTTGTTGTGCAAATATAAACAATGTTTTACAACAGGATTTTCAACATTTGTGGCTATGTGCTCTATAAACAAGGTGCAAGACAAATACTATAAAATGTAAAAAAAATTCAGAACCTGTTCAAAATAGATGTCTATTAGGTAAAGAACTATAATATATTACTTTTCAAGTTTTCCATATCTCCTATCCATTTTAACATTTATTCAGAAAGTTGCTACAGCTTAGAGAAAATTGAAACCTTTTTACATTTGTTATCTTTCCACTGAGGAAAGATAAGGAGGACTGAATAAGCAACAAACAAGATGTTTCTCCCAGGGCTGGCGTTACCCCACAGAAGCTGCTGGCAGTTTCAAGAGGAAAAAGAGCTTTCTCTGCATAAATTAAAAGCTCCAGTTTGAAGAGGAAACTCACTTTGATTAGTTACAAATCTTACTCAGCCTACTGAGTATATACTTCATTCATATCTACCAACATTTGACATCTGCAAGTTGATGAGAGTCCTCGACTCTGAGACATTTAAATTTATCCAAACATATCCATAGATTAGGAGTCAAGGTCCTTCTGATGTATCAAAAAGATGGAACCTTCTATGGTCACTATAGGTTTCAATTTCTCTTCTATATCAAAGAGACTTATCAAAGCCTATTCTTCAAGTTCTCATTAAAACCAGCAGAAAGGTAAAATTACCTGTCCTTCCCTTACTAACCAAATCTAGTTCTTGTTCCTGCAGTAACTAATGCTGTTTATATTTCTCATTTCAGTGCAAAATTAATGAACTTCGCATAAAGTAAGCCAAAGCACCAAGTGATGATTATGATGAGAAGAGGCTAAAATATCATATGGTTTTATGTTCAAAGATGGACAGTGTTGATTAAAAGAGGAAAGGAAAGCAGTACATAAACCTAAATAATTATTTCTTCTGTTAATAGCACAGTTAATTCACATGCTGATAATGACAGCTTCATGTAAGCTGTCAGGCTGAAGGAGTTTCACTGCTCTCAGACACTCCCTGTGAATATATCTCATTTCTGTGCTTTCACATGTTGTAAAAAAAAGCAACAAAATTAGTCATTACTTAGTTGGGGGCTGAATTCTGCTTCTCCAGTGCCAAATCTAAATCAGAGTTGCGCTGTACCCTCGCCATTACCTGCAGCACACAGTGACACAGAAAAGGTGTGCAGAAAGCAACCTGTGCTGCAGCCCACGAGACACAGGGTGACAAACAGCACCCACGAGACAAGAGATGAGACCTGGCTGGAAAATCACCTGCTTGATCTGCGGAATCACACATTAACACATCACTGAATGCTTTTAAGGGTCTGTTTCTTTTCAAGGGAGTCACTGTGATCATTTTACTCCTTGACCACGTATAGAGTCCACGCAGCTTTGCTGCAACTACTTGTGGCAACAGCTCAAGAAAGGCAGGAGGTGAGGGCTGGGAACGTCCAATGTGACTTCACAACTTCACATGCATTTATATAAACACACTGAAACGGTTAGAATGCTTCACAACCAGAACAAACACAGGCAGTGGAACTCTAGGGATGATTTCTTGGCAGAAAAACCAGGAGGTTATAGAATACAGGATAATTCCTTACAAAAATATGATTTTATATCCTTTATTCTCTTTTTTCTCTCCACACACAGTCAAGAAATGCAATTACACTAATGAAGCTTTCAACAAAATTCTTAACAGCACATATGAAAAGTCAGAGCTTCTCCTCTTTAGACATTATTCCTTACTACAATTTTTGAAACATTATATACATCACCAGAAGCAATTTCATAAAGCTTTTATGAAATGAAATTATTTTACTCTTGAAACTTCAAATATTTCTAGTGTATTTAATGGCAAGTTTGAAGCAAAAATATTTCTAAGCTCATATAAACTGAAATTATGTCATATTTCTGACCATATGTTTTGTTAGCTATAATTTTGGTAGGCTCACTAAACTCAGACACTGATGGTTGCTTGTGAATTTATATAATAATGTTTCAAAGTTCCTGCAGAATTGTTGATTTACTATTTTTTATCTAATTCAGCATTAATTAGCAATTTTTTTTCATTCTTCCCATATGTTCCTGAAAAGAAGATATCATCTTTCAGTTCCTGAAGAATTATTAGATAGTCTTTATAAAACTGCATTTTTCTTGAATCGTTCCTCTCTGAAGTGCCTATGTAAATAATTGACAAAAATGAGGAGGTATCTAATAGATCCGTGTAAAGACAATGCTTGAAAAAATGTAGATGAGGAGCAGAATAAAAAACAACAGAGCTTTACACCTATAATCATCAAGCTCTCAGATAGACCCACTGGTGTGAAAACTGTCAACATTATTCCTGGACCCTTTACAGATCTAACCCAGGCGAGTATGATCAATGTCGTGTTAAGCTCTATTCTAAAGATACCAAAGTAACTCACAGAACCACAGAATAGACTGAGTTTGAAGGGACCCACAAAGATCATTGAGTTCAACTCCCAGCCCTGCAGAGGACACCCCAAAAGTCACACCTTTTGTGTGTGCCTGAGAGCATTGCCCAAACGCTTCTTGAGCTCTGTCAGGTTTGGTGCTGTGACCACTGTCCTGGGGAGCCTGTGCCAGTGCCTTTCATGCGTGAAGAAACATTTCCTGATATCCAGCTTCAAAGCTCCAGATACAGCTCCAGCTGTTCCACAGGGTCCTGTCAGTGCTCTCCAGAGAGGAGAGACCAATGCCTGCCCCTCCTCTTCTCCTCTTGAGGAAGCTGCACACCCCAGGTAGGTCTCCCCTCAGTTTCCTCTTCTCTGGGTTGAACAAATCAAGTGACCTCAGCCAATTCTCATTCACACACTCAATGCGTTTCTTACCAATAAGGAGTTCAACTAAAATGTTAACTTCACAACCTTGATGGAAGTGTTTTCTTGACAGTCCTCAAGGCTAGGATATGTTTCTTCTTAATTTCCTTGTGGTGGTCTTCGTGCCCAGCCTGGGACGCCACAAATGCGGGGATCTCCTTAACCCCAGGAGACCCCGCAATATGTAGGAATGTCCAGGTTTCCGGCCCGTGCTGTTGAAGGAGTAGTCTGGAATCGTTTGTTCGTGTTCTCAAGGCAGTTTATCAGTTCCTTATCAAAGAGAGATTTCTCTGCCCTGCCAGGGTTGACACAGAACGCGTCTAGAGACACACTGTGCCCACCCCAGGTGAGCTGTAATCTTTTATACTAAAAACTA
>VXBU01001047.1:289523-309926 GCA_013400315.1 Bombycilla garrulus
TATCATTCCAGGGTCTCTGACACCTCTGGCAAGGCTGAAAAGCCTCCTGAGCAGGTTTTGGGTCGGCCAAAGGCATCATAGGAACCCCCTGGGTTCCAACATTTCCTGAAGTACATAAAATATTTTTTCAGGCAGTGACAATTACTCACTCTTAGATTTGGTAAAATGCAGCAGTATTTTTAAAATGAGTATTCCATTTTCTGGACTCTGTAGTTAAGTACTTTTAAGGCACATAACCATAAGCAATTTCACTATGTAAAAGGAAAGATGGATTTAGAGAGAAGAGAATTTGGAAGCCATTTGTGTTGTCTCTCACAGGCTTTTCTTTCCTAAGCAATAAGGAACCACAGAGAGAGCAGGGCTTAAGCTGGAGAAAAAAAAAAACCAAAAAAACAAAGCACCCCACAAACTACCTCTCTTCCAAAGTGTTTCTAAATTATTCTCCATTCCTGCAAACACAGAAACAAGTGTGTGTGTGTTTAATCTTTTGAGCTAAAATTATTCCCTAGGTGCACATTGCCTTTAAATATTTTTCCTTTATTTGCAGTGCATAGAAAACACTAGTAGCCTTGATGTTTCCAGAGACCAGGTAAGAAATATTCTGAAGAACCTCTCCTATCCTGAGCTAGTAGGCACTGTGTGTCCCTCTGTTTGTTCCTGAAGCCTTTTGCAAAAAAATATAGAACATACCTTGGCACTCAAAGTCTTAATTTAGTCCCTTTAATCTTTCTTCTAGAAGGAAAAAGGTGTGGGATAAATGCTATTAAAATGTTCCTTTTTATAAATATTTCTTCATCATTTGAAAGGAACCTCACTACTGAATGGATATTAAAAGTGACACACAGTATCTGGTTTAAGGTTACAACGATAAACAGAACTGTATTCACTGCTGCGCTTATCGAATTATGCCAAGAAGGTAAAAAATTCAAAACACCCATAATCCCAAATCACTCAGTTCCTTCTCCCTAATGGAGCAACATGCATTCACACATTAAATTAAAGCTCAGCCTGTCATTTTTCAGTGTAAAACAAGGTTTTGGCAGTACCTGACCACCAGCCATACACACATACAGGGCAGAGACAGAAAACACAAAGCCTTCTTGCTCCGCAGCATACCAACAATCCAACATGCTCTCAAAGGTATGATGCTCAAATAATTTTAATTTCTCAGAATTGCAGCTGAGGGCATACTGAAAATGGTGCATACCCCCTGACCATGCATGTATGATGGTATTTATACGTACAGCTAAGGTTGCACAATTATCATCTCTAATGCTTTATCAGCAGCAGCAGCATCACCAATATATGAACATACTTTTGAAACTTCTGAAAAACAAAGGAAATTTCTCTTTACCTTCTTATGCACCATACTCAAAAAGGATTAAAAAAAAAAAAGACAAAAACCTTCATTTTTCCTTTTGCAACCCTACACAGGCAGTTGGCAATGGATCAGGGCTAGGAAAGAAGAGAGCCCCACTGGCAGGTAACCTGGCACAGGGTGTCTAACCTGCCCTCCTGGTCACAAATTATCCCTTTTCATCCTTCCACAATTAAGTTTTGCTCTCCAGCCTTCCTGCTTCTGCTTTCCAAGGGAAATGGAGTGTTTTTCTGCAAATGCACTTGACAGACTAACACAGACGGTTTACCAAATCAGCAAAAGAGAATTTGAGAGAAAAGATAATTTGCTACAGCTCCAAGCTTTTCACCTGATTATATTGAATTACTTACAGCATGTATTTGGTAACCCACTAACTTTCACTGAAGTCACAGGAGCTCTCGTCTTTAATAACTCAATTAACATTGTAAATAACCAGGTTTCATCCAACACAGACTCTTTTTCTATTTAGGGTGCCACTGCATGAGGCTGCAAGTCCCCTGTCTATTAGCTCTTATAACTTGGATGCAAGGAATGAAATGCTTTAGCTACCAGCAGTTCTCAGATTTCTTTCTGCCCGTGACAACACTTTATTTAAGGCAATTTAGCTAACTCTCCTGAGCAGATGAAATGATTTGAATGATTTGCCTCACTAATCTTTTCCTCACTTACCAAGCTGTTAGCGTCTACGCGGACATCGTGCATCTGATCTTTTATCTAGGAAGAAGAAAATAAATATATAAAAATTAAAATACACGCAATGAACACTTCACAGGAAGCTCTGGCAGTTGTGCAGGGAGCTCCTGGCACTCTGTGCTTAATGCAGCATTTGCTACATAACATATAATATCTTCCTTTCTTGTAACATGTATTTTGCTTTTGCACAGCACTGCAGTTGATTGCCAATAGTTGTGTATATGACAGATATAAGACCTACTTTTCTCTGAAGGATCATAATGTTTAAATGGATCCAGCACCGGCAGTATCTCTACTTTCTTTCATCTTTATAGCTGCACATCTGAACTTTACTAATTCCTGACAGAAACCACAATGTACTTCTTAATTACAGTACAATTCTCTGATATATACAAATATACACATAACCTCAAACCTAGATTGATTTTTTAAATTAAAAAATCCAGCGAAGACAGAACATCTGTTTTGCTGACAAAATCAGAATATTAGCCATAAAACTGAAGTTCCAACAGGAGGATCAATCTTGATACATATTTTTGACATAAAATATTCCTTGGTGCTGCTTCTTGGGAAATAATAAATTCACTGAGGTGTTACATCCATCAGGCCACCTAAGACAGCTCTAATATATACCTCCTTAAATGAAAATCATTGCTTTTACAGGCCCGTAATACCATTTTCCTGTCAGCTTTTTAAGCTCTGCAGAAGAAGCAGGTGTCACAGGAAGACCTCTCATTGAATATTCATTACGCTGCCAGCAGTATTTTGAAACTATCATCCTCTCTAAGAGAAGGCAGGCAGAGATTGCAGAATACTGGCCTCCTTGGAGGACTTAGTTCAAGCAATAATGATCTGAATAGCAGGAGGTTGAATCTGGTACTGACTTGCAAAAGTACTTTCATACGCAGGAAAAAAAATGGCTGATTTCCTTGCCTTTTTATTTTAGCAGGAGACTAAAAGAAATATGTACCACAAATTAACATATTTAGTGTTAAACTATGAATTCATATACAAAAATATAGGGAGAGGTATGCCTGAAATCTGTTATTACTCATTAATTAATATATATATTTGATGCATATTTCTATAAGTACTATTTCTTCTTTATTGCTGACCTTATGAGAATAGGATAGCCTAACTTCACAACTCCGAGAAAAATAAGCAATAAAATATTTTTTGAACATAGATAATGTTGATTAATATATTATTCTTATGATACTTATGGTATTTTTGTCCTATTTAGCTCATTTCACCTTGGCAACAGCAGATAGCATTACCCATCAGCAAATATTGATGGGTTTTATTTATTATGTGGGGTTTATTTTTTTTATTATGACTCAGTAAGTGCTTGGAGATCCTGAATATCTAACTTTTTGAGATCAGGAAGCTGTTGCCAGCATTGCTCTTTTAAGAACACACCTCATAAAATCAGTGATTTACTAATTTCCTTTTTCACTGACACACTGAACATATACCCCAGCCCTCCTGGAACTCACTTAATCTGACAATTAAGTCACGGGTGCAATCCCCATGGATGTTCATGGACTGCTGCTGCTGACCTCAAGGGAGCCAGTGTTCCAGATGCAGCTCCCAAATGACAACTTGGAGGATTTGCAAATCAAACCTAACCTGCAGATGAGAAAAGGGCTTTCTTGTGACAAGAGCAAAACCATCCAATACACCTTGGAAATGAGGGAAAGGAAAATTTTCCTACAAGCCAAGGCAACACAGTGTGGGAGCATCTTCTCCAGAAAGATAGTGCTCTTTGGTGAATCAGAACGAGAAAGAAGAGACGTATTACATTAGGAACTGGAATGTGTAGTTCAATTTTTTGTTTAATTTGTCTCAATCAGCAGCTCCAAGTTCTAGGACTTCTGGGTGTTTTTAGAGTGGTTGTCTGGTTTTTCTGGACATGTTCACCAAGAACAAGGCATGCAAAATATTTCTGGCTTGAAGATTCTGTCTTGCTACTCACATAGCCTTCTTCAAACATACCAAGGGCTGCAGGATCTCCTCTAATGATTCAGTCACACCTCCTGATACAAAAGAGAAAATTGAAAGTATAAAGACTCATTTTACTATTAAGTAACAGTATCAGTAACGAACTATAGCAATAGAAAAAGTAATTAAAAATTTGACGCAAAAATTATATTTTATGGTACCATCTGTGTGTTCTTTTAGTACAGGAATACGTTCAGAAATACATTCAAATAATTGAAAAAATTCTTCAGTGCTTTGGAAATGCTTTCAGAAAAGCAGAAGATGAAGAAGGGCAGGAGATAAGACAAGGAAGATAACTAAAAGCTGTCTATTGTACTCAGAGTGCCCTTGGAAGGGAGGACTTCAAGAGGAGTGCTACAAAGGGAGGACAAGTGATGGACAAGGAACAAGAGTTCTAAGTCACATTTTCACAACTGTAGCCAAGGTCCTCTCAGTAATCAATTGCCTCAGACAATCCTCTGTTGTTTGAGGGGCATGAGGACTGTCAGGCTGATCACTGGCAATGAAATAATTCCTGGAATAGAAACTTCTAGCAATCATCCATAGCAGGTAAGTAGAGAGCCAACCCAGTGCAAAAGTCTGGATGATCAGCCATTGTGACAAAACAAATATTTATGAATCCTTATAAAAGAATACAATCAGGCTGATACATTTGAAGGAAACTAGTATTCATCAATTTTCGCCAGGCTATTTATGCACACTTGTGCTAAATATAGTGCTAATTTTAATTTTATTCCAACGCCTTCAAATTTAGGGGTGGTAGATATTTTTCTAAAGAAAAAGATAGTTGTTAAGTAAAACTAAACTTGACAGCAGTCTTAAGGGCTGGAATACAGGGAATCGAAACAAAATTTCAAGGCAAATACTGAATATTGTACATTCCCGATGCTTCTATTTCAAGGTCACATGAGGAAAATGCCAAGTCCATTTGCTTCTCCTTCCCAAGAGCTAGGCTTTCTGCCAGGTATCCTCCAGAAAGAAAACCTTTCCTGCGGAGCTGGTGGAGCTGTGCAGAGGAGTTATGTATGCACAGCATATGAGAGACATAAAGGCTGTGTGCTCCCATCACCTCTGCTAGATTTATCATTAGTTCATAAATTTATTGTATTGAAAGGCTGCCCTCTTAATGTGAGATGAGAGCCACAAAGAGTTGCCTCTCACTTTATTGTGTTTGCTGTAGGAGAAGGTAGTGCAAGTTGCCTTCTCACAGCCTCAGCTGAGGAAGGAGCAGTCCTGCCCCCACCCATCACACCAGCAAGGCCTCTCCACTCCTCTGCAGAGAAAACCAGGGGAAAGCTTAAAGGCTTAAAGAAAAAAAGGTAGTCATACCTTAGGTGTCAGAAAGTAAACTTCTGTTACAAAAGAGGAGACAATTTCTAACATTTCTGCTTCTGCTGAAGTGTCACAAGGGAGTATGGTAGTCCTGGTTGACATTTCGTGAGGAACACCACAGTACAATGTTCAAGTGTAGCTGGAGAGCAAAGTAAAACAGAGGCAAGTGATACTTGAAGCTCAATTTTCACTAGGTTTTCACCAGCCAAATGAAACACAAGTACTCTGACCAAAACCCAAATTACTTGCATTTTTGGAATCAAACCTTCATTTTAATTTAAAAACTTTTCCGGATTTGTGAGATAATTTTAATGAATAATTTAAATTACCTTTCAACATAGTTATGAATACTACATGTAAGGTATAAAGGACAATTTTCTGAGCATAAATTTTTTATTGTATTTTATTCATCCCCTTAATGCGCAGGATAACTTGAAGACAAAGTCAAAACTTGCTGCGTCTCTCATTCAGCTAAATTAGACCTCAGCCCAAGAAGCTCCTGCAGGAACAACCAGTATATGCTGTTCCCTACACAAGTCCTCACCTCTTGCTGATCACTGTGGTTGCATTGGAAATCTAACTCCGAAGTTGTCCCCTTGATACGGGAAGCTTGTTCACTGGCTTTTGTCCATCTGGAAGTTTCTTCTTTTAAATATTGAGTCTGATGATGCTGGTGCTCAGAGAAAGCAAGCACATCTTACTGGGTAACACTCCAGTTCTGAGACTCTCAACTGATTTAAGAGTGTGAACCTGAGCTAACGTTTATTTATACCAGCCTGTAGGACTCTGCAGTTCAGTCCCCCTGATATTATCATATGGAATTCATAGCTTTTCAGTTTCATAAGCTACTCCTCTGTGAAAAAGCAAGTGACAAATAGGGGGCAATAGATACTTGCGTTTTTTTCCTGAATCAGGGCTGAGCACAAAATCTGAGAGGAGGCAACAGGGAAGAACAGAGAACTTGGAGGCAGCAGATTCCAACACGCTGGACATGGTTGCATGCTTGGGTGACTCTGGGAAGCGAATTCAAAGGGCTGCTGCACAGGGAAAACATCCTTTAATTTTACATCTTTTGAACAATTGCATTAACCTGCAGACAAAAATCAGATGCGAGCTTCCCTTGTCATTCTGTCTGTTCCTTCTGTTTTCTCCTCAGATCCTTCTTTGCTTCAGTATAGCTAAAATTAAAAATGCCTTAATAAAGACTTCTAAATATACCACATAGGGGATTTTTAAAGATTCATCTACTTCCTCAGCTGGTAACTTGTTTTAGCAGTTAAAGAACCATTACACATGGAAACCAGTTCCCAGATTTGTGGGAAGTGAGGATGGAAAAAGTTTATGAAAATGTGACCTCAAGCTACATTTAGGATATATAAATCCTGAGATCAATGCATTTAATATTTTGTTTTCTCTGTGAAGTAAAACATTCTCAAGAGAAATTGCTCTGCTTTATGTTAGAAATAACATCCCCAGGTTTGTAGCAAATATTTTGGTGTTCTGTAATACATCCCTAATGACTTCACATGAATTGAAATCTACCAGGAAAGGTTAGTATAAGAAAATGAATTTTTCTTTTCCTAGAAACTCTGGAGACTTCCAGAAAGTCTCCAGAAATTATATCACTGCTGGTATCATATATATATATAAATTCTGGTCATATTTCTGTTGAATTATTATTTTTAATGTTATAGAGATACTTAAAGGAAATAAAAAAAAAAACTTATATTCTCATCTTACTATGATTTTCTGCTTTCAGTGGGATTATTTTTATTCCAATAGCTATTTTTCAGCTGAGTATCTCAGTTTTCTTTGCTGCACGTAGCAGAAACCCCTAGTGAAGCCATACCATATCAAGGAAATACAGTTTAGGAGGAAGAACATAATGCAGCATCAATATTTTTGTTCATAGAATCATAGAATGGCTTGAGTAGGAAGTCACCTTAAAGATCATCTATTTGCAGCACCCCAGAAATAGTTTGGTACATGTAAAGCAAAGTGACTTCCTTCCAATTAACTGTGCTCCCTTATTATTTGCTGACCTCTAAAATGAATTTTATTAGCTAAGTAAATAATTACCTTCTTCTCAGCACATACTTTATAGGTTTGAGTTTTTTCTTCTGACTAATACATTTTGTTATTTTTTATGCCAGACAGACTTAGAAGGACATAGGAATAAATTTTTTTCCTCAGTATTTATATTTCTGACTATATTTGCCTCATATAAACTCCTTATACTGCAGCAGATTTTTTAGACTCTACTTTTTATTCCCCTGAACAGAAAACAGTAATCACACACATACACCCCCCTTCAGTCTACAGCTATTTTGACACACAAGTGATAGACAGCCATTTCCTAAGCAGAATAAATTTCAATAAGTATAAATATATTCAGAAGTTTACTTTTATGAAGGAATGTCCTGTGTCCTCTTACCTGCTCTCCAAAACTGGATCCACGCTTTCATTACTATTCTTGAGATTTCTTTTCAGACTTCCACATCTTTCATCACTTTGGTGCATGTCCAAACTCCTAACTGGACTGAGCCTAAATTATTCTCCAAGTTTAGCAGATAAAAGGCAAAATAACCAATTCAAAAGTAAGCACAGAGGACATTGAGGAGAGTACGTGTTTATACAGAATGATTCCCTCCTTCATCCCTATTCCCCAAACCACATTTTTATCCCTCAGTCTGCAGCGTGCAAGTGCAATGATAATCTTTGTCAACACAGTCACTGCAGGTATCCTATGTGAAAATTTAATACCATAAGGCATGCTAGAAACAGCTCTCCATATGACTGGAATTCTAAAAACTATTCTTCACTTTTTCCAAATGAAGTCTTCTTTCTCTGAAAAGTCTAGTGGAAAACTGAGTTTGATCTACATGGGCTAAACACTTTCAAGTCAAATATATGGGGGCCCCCAGTCCATTTTTCCAAGAATACCATCCATTATTTCTCTGATTTTCCCCCTTGTTTTCATATGAAAGAAGCTGAATAACTAGCCAAGGAAATTGGGAAACTTAGCCATACACAGTGCTGACCCGTAACCACATAGTAGCTCTTCCTTGCATGATAATATTCAGAATAAAGAAAACCTGGGCAGGATTTGCTTCAATAAGCTGCAGATTTTGAACACTACAGACATCTCCAGTCAAGTCAGTCATCTAAGTTCACTTTGGAACAAGGGGAAATGTAACCTCTGGGCACAATTTACCTAACTCTCAATAAACGGCTGAACCAGGTCGAATGAATCATTCCATGTTTCTCTTCACTGGCTATAAAAGCAGCCTATGATAACTTGCACAATATTATCTTTCACTACGGATATACAATATCATTGGAAAAAAAATACAAAACACGGTTCTGACCACTCTTAAAAAGATACATGGAAATGTATGTATTACACAATCAAGAGGGAAGCAATAATGCTGCATAAAAGCCACCTGAAAATACAAAACTGGTACTAAAATCAAACAGTTTGACCTCAGTTGGCTGATTACTTGCAAAGAATAGCATTGATGTTAATTTTTAGATGTAATTACTACAAATTATGGATGGCAAGAACAATTGTAGGTTTCCTTCCAGGTAACTGCCTGACTTAAATGACCAACCACAATAGAGCAAAATGTGCTACAGGAAAAAAAATCTTTTCTTCAGTAGTCTTGAAGTTTATACAGAAACTTTTATTCCATGTATTGACTACAAATCTTATTAGCTCCTTAAAAAGTGTAGAATTTATGTTCATTTCTATCTGAAGTACAGTAATGTAAAAAAACTCAAACTGTTTAGAACATTAAGAAACAATAAGAATCATCAAAACTCTAATTTTTAAGCATAGCCTTCTAATCTCAATCAGTTTCAATTCTCTGACAAGTTTTATACATCGATGCTTTAACCAAAATGTTCATAGAAATTCAATAAAAATGCTAAATAAACAATAAAGAATATTGTAAACAAAAAATGGAACCTTGGGAAAAAGGAATAATATGCTAAAAAAGATATAAAACATATTAAGGAAAAATGTGGTGCAAAAACATGAAAATTAAAATGAAAAGTGCTTTCCACTCCCTCCTACATTTGTTTATATCTTAATTTTAACCATAACTATTTTCAGACAATTTCAATGAAGATGTGGGGATCCAATTTTGTTCCGGGAAAAGTCAATAAAGCAACACATCTGAAAATTTCTTTCTGACTTACAGTGTATTATGCTCCAGGTGAAATCTTTCTAGTATGAAATGACTTCTTGCATACAGGAAATAGACTTTTACAGCAAAGGAATCAAGACAGAGTAAACAAAGACTGCCAATTAATCCATTCCCACAGCATTGTTAAAATTTATTTTCCGTGGTGAACAGCATGGTCCTAGCTAAGTATGTGTACAGACTGACAAAAGCCTGTTTGTGGAATGTCTTAACATAGCTACTCATTGTAGCTGGCAATGCAAGCCAGCTAGATTTTGTTAAATAATTTGCAGCTTCTTTGGACAAAGAATTATTCAGCCAACTTTTTCTTTCTTGTTGTGTTTAATTTCTTATGTTAACAAATCAAGTTCCCTTTTTATACATATTTACTCCACTAGAGACGCAGAATTAGTGAAAGCATTTCCTCATAAATACAGCTACACATATGCAATGTATGAGTTCTTCCCATTCTTCATAAATATATTATTTTACTCTGGATATCTATGACTTGCTATAGTTTCTCTGCTTATATTCCACAGTCCTTACTCAGATGCATGAATCAGAACACATCCAAAAATATCTATTTGGTGCAGAGAAATTCTGCATTTATTGAGTTTACCAAAAAACCAACCAAACAGAAACAATTAAAACAAAACAAAATAAATAAAAACAAACAAAAATCAACACAACAAGAAAAACCCCAAAAGCAAACTAAATCAAGCAAAGGCTTAGGGAATTTTCTGAATAAGACTATATAGGAAGATTTACCTGCCTCAAATAAACCAAGTTAAACATTAAGAAAACAGCAAGGGAGCAGCAAACATTACTGTAATACCATCAAATTTTCTGTAAAAGTATTATGTCCAAATACTAAAACCAGTTATTCAAGGACTTAATTCTTAAAAGTATTATTTATGCACATATTTCCATTGACTCGAATCAGCCTTCTCTTGTGAGCTAAACATAATATACGGGTTCTGTTTTATATTCAATATACTTGATTTCATGCTCTAATAACATTGCTGATTTATTTCTTCCATTAAGTAATCCTCTTGACTCTCTACAATAATTAAATTGTAAGTTGTTTTCCAGAAGAGATGAAAGTGAAGCTATGCTGCAGAAAGGAGTAGAAAAAATGCTGGTCATTATACATGTATATCAAGACTTTATTAATTTACCACAGACACTTTCTTTAAAAGTGAATAATTAAGATATTCAGCAGCTGTACTTGCAGAGATAAACAAATTTATCACACATCAAGACTCTCTGCTAGCTTTATTTATAAGACATTAATAAATCTGTTTTCTTTTCCTCAGTCACATGCTTATCTTCTGATGATGCTTCTTTGTGGTGCCCTGCTGAGGTATTTAAAAAAGATTTTCCCAAGCAGTTTTACAGCCTGCTGACACATCTTCATACTTATATATCCTGATAACTTCGTAATTCTTTTAATGACACACTGCAAAACAACACTTCAGATGTGAGAATAAAAAGTAATTACATGGCCATTCAACAACACTCCCTTTCTGTTCAAATAAGGTGCAACTCTGAATTCTGATTCTAGCTTAAGAGAATATCATGCATCCAAATGTCTTCCCTGCAAGTGATTTGCCAGAAATTTAGTATCCTTCCTTTCTTTTCCTTCAGTTTCTGAATTGTATATATATATGAAGTTTCACACATTCTGGTTTCTTAATCTGAGCAAATTTTCTGATGCTTCCAGGATGCACTGATTCCTGTGAACACTTTTAGGTCTGTAACCAACTTAGTGATGTTCTTAAATGGACTTCCCCCTCATGCTTATATGAAGTTAAAACCCTGACCACTTGAGCAGCCTTCCACCCAAGTTTACAATGCCCATTCTCTCTGTTTTCTAATAATGATGACCTACGAAACATCCTAACTGAAGCTATTTTTATAGAGAAAAAGTTGTCCTATGATTTCCTAAATGAAACCTGAAGGGAAACTTAGAAGACCTTGAAAAGGACGTATTTATTAAACTTCGGTTGCAGCTGAAGGCTCAGAAAAAGAATCAATACACAAAGACACAACTAAGGACATTAAAATATTGTGTTCTCTCACTGTATAATAAAAATGGTTCATATTTTTCACTCAACCCTAATACCAATTGCTTTCCAATATCTCCACCTCTTCTTTCTTCCCCCAGATAGCAGCAAAACTATCAAGAAAAAAATTAATGAAACCACAGGGATTTTTAGACTTATTGTACAACAATCATTCTGGAGGCTGTATTTCTCTGATCTTCATCCCTTCTAGACTAATGTAAAACCAGAATGTGAATTGGTATATGTATGCATAATGCAATGACAAGAACTGAAAAATTGCCACTTGGATATTTATGCAAACCTAGTAATTATCAGAATATTAAACTTCCTTGTGCCCCCACTATGCCCCGTGTGCTGCAATTTCCTAGAAAGGTGTTATATGTCCTAGGTGGGAAAATTTAATTCCCTAAATCAAAAGGATGCTTCTGAGCAATCTTAGAGCAAGAATCTCCTTTAAGAAAGCTGAAGGCAGGAATGAAGCTGTGGGTAAAGACCTCACAGCACATGCAGAGACCAGGGCCTGCTTCAGAGGTACAGGCAGCAACATGTAGAAAAGTCCCAATCACCATGAAAATTGTAAATATTTTCAGAGAATTTTATCGAATTCATATATGGTTGTAACAGCTGTGGAACGTTGCTGGATTAAGAGTAGGCATATTAAAATATCCACTGTACCTAATGGGTGGGAGGACAATTTTGTTATTAATCTATTTATTTTAAACCTATTGCACTCACCAGATTTCAGAAGTCACTTTATTCCTTTTTTATTAATAAAAAAATCTAGCAATCTCTTTCAAAGTCCTCTAGAGTTCTAAGTTAAAGACAGAGGTAGCAGCTTCACACCCCATTAAGCTCAAAGTGGAAGGAGAATGGGACAGCACAGAATCATCCTCTTCTCCACCTTTCCTTCTCATCTTCTTTGCTTTTCTCTTTTACTATTCTTATCTGTTGCCCTTTCCTTTTTGAAAACAGAGTTCAATCTCTCCAGAGCTAGACCAGTCAGCCACTCTCTTCAAATACAATATTCAGTGGAGGAGAAGAAGCATTTTGTCCTATTGTGGTGGTAATGAACCCGTTTTTGTTTTTTTTTCCACATTAATTATGTGGAAATACACAAGCACATCAAAATCCCAGTGGTGTCTGGAGGCTAAAGGAAAAAAAGGCACTATTTTCCCATATGCATTACTTTACGTAACAGTGATTTACAGAGCAGGCGTGAAAGTCCCTGCACAAAACTGTGAAGGATCCCACTAAATTCCTGTTTTTCAGCATGTCTCATTCCTAACTCTGTATCACTGAATGTTAATCTGCAGTAAAGGACAAATTCTGCCTGACGGCAAAGTTTTCTTGCCTTTTTTATTGCTTTTTAAATTATTATTATTTATATTCTCTTCTTCTCTCTCTTTTTAATCTCTCTCTGGAATAAGAGATGTGATACTATTTGCAAAAAGCCTTTAAACTTTGAATTGCCCTGACATGAGCGTATTCTGGACAATTAACAAAATCCCATCAAAATCTGATGGTATCAGAAGCAATTTATATTTTAAACAAAATAAAAGGAAAAATGAAATTTCTCATCCTCCTCAGTGTAGCAAGAGTTCAGAGGACTTGAGGCCAGTAAAATGTAAGAAACTATAGGTAACTGAGGACAAAGNAAAAATCCTGACAGTGCTAACACTGAAATCCATGCAGAATAACATCCCATGCCATCAATACCACATATAGTTATGGTCCATAAACTGGCCAAATTTAAAATGGGGAAAAAAGTGATGGGAGAGAGCAAAAAAATGGAGAGACAAATCTCCCCTCTTTCAAATTGAAAGAGATGAAATTTAGGTTAGATATTAGGAAAAAATTTATTTCCTGTGAGGCACTGGAACAAGTTTTTCCAAGAAGCTGTGGATGCCTGTCTTGGAGTGATTTAGGATGACAGTGCATTCCATGATCTTCTGCTTTATGCCATGAAATGGTTGTTGTATCTTTGAGGTGGATCCAGGGGAAGGATGAGCCTCGGGCTCAGCAGTGGGTTTTCCAAAGTCTCGCTCCCCAGGTGTCAGGGCTGAGGTGCAGTCTGGCCTTTTCTTGTNATTTGCCCAAACTGTTGTGAGAGGCTCCCATTTGTTTTTCATCTCCTCAGACCAATGCTGGCACCATCCTCTACCGTGTGGTGTAAGCCTGTATTTTTACCCTGGAATTTTAGGGTTTTGTTCCAGTGTGTGTGTGGGTTAAGTTCTAACAGTTTAATATCTAGAACTTCTTTTTTCCTGTGCCTTGTGGGTGTTCTGATAATAAACTGTTGTTGGTATTTTTGTGGTTTTTTTTTACTTTCATCCATTAGTATTCATTTCCAATTGATGGAAAGGGATTGTTGGAACACTTTTCGGGGAGAAGACTCATTCCAGAGTGTCTTCTCCTAAAATTTTCTTTCAAGTGAGACAGTGCCCTATCCCTGAAAATGAATGTTCAAGACCAGTTTGAATGGAGCTCTGAGCAACCTGGTCTAGGGGAAGGTGTC
The DNA here is from genome assembly GCA_013400315.1 of Bombycilla garrulus. Classification (NCBI taxonomy): domain Eukaryota; kingdom Metazoa; phylum Chordata; class Aves; order Passeriformes; family Bombycillidae; genus Bombycilla; species Bombycilla garrulus. The sequence goes on from VXBU01001047.1 coordinate 303,693, forward strand.
GCTGTTGAGAGGAAAGATGTGTGCTAATATCTTAACAAACAATTTGATGGGTAAAGGTATGGGTATTACATCTTTGAAATGGGTCTTAATGTCTCTATTAACTTCGAGCAGCGGGTTTGTTGCAGAGCACAGACAGCTTGGCTCCTAAAAGAGACAGGTGGGTCTGCAGAAGCCTGAAGTTACAAACTTTGGGGTAAAACAGGTTGAAGAGAAGGAATACGTGATAGACAATTTGGGAAGGCTGTACCTCAGCCAGTGGGGAAAGGAGGAGGGCAACATGCAGCCAGGAGTTTAGGATAAAAGGAGGCTGCACCTTCTGACACCTTGAGAGAGAAAACCCCATGGCTCTGTGCCCCAGTGGACTGTCTCCATTTATTCCAATAAATTTGCAGAACTCCTCTGTCTCCTTCATGGAGACTGGCTTTTCATAGTGTGATTTTCCATACACTATCCATGGCAAGGGGTTGGAATTGGATAATCTTCAAGGTCCCCTCCAAACCAAATCATTCCATGATTCTAGGATTCTATAAATAATAACCTCTCTAGTTAGAAATATGTAGACAAAATATATCCCATCAGCTTTAGAGGGAAAAAAAGCAATTATGGAAAAAAATGAACAGATGCCTACAGCATAATGACAAAAATACACAGAGCTAAACAATGAACATTTGTTCCTTATTTTTCATAGGACAGAAAAGGAAAATCATGATACTCCCATGGTCACAGTCAGCAATTCAAAGTCATAAGAAGGAATTACATTCTCCACACAAAATGTGATTAAATAGTGAAATTCACAAGAGACCAAAAGTATAAATGAATTCATAAGAAGATGAGATAAGTTCACGCAAGAGATATCAATTCCCAGCCACTAAATACAGTGGTTCGATGTAGCTGCTGGCTAATAAAGCCATTAATCTGCTTATGTCTGGAAGCTGGAGGGGGAAGGGCTTCTCTGCTTTACTATATGCTTTGCCTAGAATCTGCTACTGGCTATTTCTGGGGAGAAACATTTGGCTGGATGGATAATGATATCCCTCACTATGGAAATTCAAAGCTTAAAAGGAAAACTATGGTTACAGAAATACATCATTTCAAAACCACTGTGGAATAATTTCACAACAAATTACTGGTAAATATAAATAGCTACTATTGCTCATCCAAACTACAGTATTTAGATGGTCAATACTGATATTTCAACACACTAAATGCAGAACAAACATATGTTGTACTCCACTATAGCAGCCATACTAATAAAACAAAAAAGAAAATTAACCTTTTGGGAAACTACTTTCTAATATGTGGTTCAGATTACAAAACTGAAAATCATCTGACAAAGTGGTAATATCTTACACTATTCTTTAGCCTCAAGACTTCAAAAATGGTTATTCAAACGAAGAGATGGGATAGAGTTGAGCTGTGGGCAGTAGGATACACTTGCAGAAGCACAGGACAGCACAGAGAGACTCGGGTCCACCTGACCCTGGGGGCAGGAGATGTCACACGGGACACCCCTACATAAGAGGAGCCTGCAGAAGCTGACAGACAAGTGAACAGCATCTAATCACCCCACAGAAGGACATTTAGGAAGTTTTCTGCTGATGTAGCAACACAGGATAGGTCACCTAGTGAGAATTACCATGTAAGATAATACTGTGCCTTGAAAAGTGTGCAAAACCAGTTTGTTTATTTAAATAAATGACTCAGATTTCCTACTGGTCTGAGTCTGTGTCTTGGTCACTCACAAAGAAGGATTATCATCGCTCCCTCATGTTGTGCTGAGTTTGCCTGCTAAGGCTTGGCTTATCTCCTTCAGCTAATGAGAATTCAATTACTAAAAATAAATAAAAATTAAAAATATTCTTTAAATAAATTATATTAGGGACTTGCAATTACAGCATTCATTTATACCATTTCCCTTGCATTTCCGTAATAGCCAACAGCTATTTGTTTTTCTTGAAAACCATGTCAAAAACCAACTGCAGGATTGGAAGGTCATAATTTTCTTCAATCCTTTAAGTTGTTGTTTGGTTTGTTTTTTGTTTTTTTTTTTTAATAAGTATTACCTATCTCTGATATAAATTTCATTCCTTGTTGTACTGGATTGATTATTTTGGTGACCAAAATGTAATGAAAGTTACTGATCCTGAATATCAGCTTCTGCTCAAAGAAAATCTTACTTTGCCTAATGGTAACTGCTGAAAATGTACATCAGACATCTTATTCTTCATACTAAATAGATGGGCAATGAGAGATTCATGTGATGTTCATCACACCATATGACCTTTCCATCATTGGGGAGGACCATTATGAACAGAATAAAGTATAAATATGCAGCTTTGGGATAGCACAGAGAACTCTAAGAAGCAAAAGTACAGCTGACCCCACCTACTGAGACTCATGTGTGTAAAAGACAGGACTGAAGTCAAGGCTTCAATTCTCATTATCAAGATTTCAGTCCCCCTCATTTATTTTTTTGCTCATAATCTAGCTGTGACCTGCTGAAGACCTCCAAGTTGCTCTGAGGTCCCAATAATTTTATCTGGGACACCAAGAAGTGCTCATGTACAGGTAAAAGCCGTGTTACCTCTGCATGCCTTTATGATCTTTATTGGCTGAAGGAATGAAACACTGAGACTGCACAATTCCATCATATTCCATACCCCTACCTGAAGAAAATCTTTTTGGCTTGCTGCTGTTTATTCCAATAAATCTATCCCCAAACAGATAGAAGATTGATTCAAATTGGTAGAAAAACACATCGAACTTACCAGTCTTCCTGTAAAATTAGTGCTCTTTCTCTATTCACCTCTAGTCCTGCTGATATATATCCTCACACACACATACAAACAATCAAGTGGTTATACCAGTCAATCAGCATCTGGCTTTAAAAGTATCCATATGCTCAAGCCATACAGGAAAAAAATATTGAATAATAACAGCTCATAAATATTGCCAGGAATAATTCCCTGTTTGCATCTTGTGCATCTTGTGCTGTTGTTACTTTCTTCTCTGGTTCTTTGCTTTCCTTCCTTCACAAATTATTTTCACAGTGAAATCCTTTTCTAGTCAAATTTCATCACACCATGCCATGTCAAATCAGGGATACAGAAGTTAACCACAAGATTCTGGTTGTACTTATCATCTTCTTTCATAACTTACATTCAAGACATTAAGCAAAAGTCTGGGGATAGGGAAATATTTGGCAGTGTAAGGTCTTCTGCTTTTAAAGAAGCCAGAATTTGACCATGTCTGGCAAGAAATAATTACTAAAACCATAAAGTGGAGTCTGATAAAGGTAAGCACTCACTTGTTACAAGGTAAGAATGTAAAAAATAGAAAGCAAATTTTAGTGGCAATAAATAGTATTTCATGTCTTGTTGTCCTGACCCTTCCTGAGTTGCCTTGAAGTATTTCCAAATTCATCCAGCAAGACAACTAATGAAATAAAGCTCTGAATTCACGTAAAGGGAGATGATGAGGATTTGCCTTAATGTGTAAACTACTCACCATCCACTGTGTTGAAATATAGCTCTATTAAAGTCAATTTTCCCTATTTAAGAATAAAAATGTGAATAAAGCCTGAGAAACATGGAAGTAAGAAAGTATGTAATGTTTTTATACTACCTCCTAATCTTGAATGTCTTCTGATGTGTCTTCCTCTTTTAACTTTGTACTGAAACTAACTTTGTCACCCGGTTTAAGCCATCTTGTCCACATAAGAAAATGACATAGTTATAAAGCCTTTATTTAGCAAGAGAGTCACATCAGCAGGAGGTTTTAAAGCTTTTTGAGTAATAAAAAAATATCGCAGAAGTTTTTAAAAGAATAACCTAATAACAAGTACATAAGTATGTCTGTATGTATATTTGAGATATCCGAAAGTGATTCTTTTGACTCAGTACTGAAATACAGCACGGAACAATTTGAGAAAGGAGGGACAAAAATATTTTGCCTAAAAATGTGTTGTGTAACACAGGCTGAAAGAGAGCAGAATAGTGCCTTTCTGAAATATAGTGATTTGGGAAAAAAAAATAGTACTCTCAACACTAAATGAAAAGTAACCCAACTTACAATCAAAGGGTATCTGACTGTGCAGCTCTGTATACTTACAAAAATAAGAATATTGAAAATAAGGACAAGGTATTATGCAAAAGTTAAAAATTTAAGTGCTAGCTACAAAAAATATTTTTTGCCTTTTTTTAAGGCTTTCTTGAACAAGAACCTACAGAGGAAACAGGACTTTTTACTTTAATCTGAATCAAAAAACCTAATGCAGTATTTTGGTGTGCTTGGGCTCACATAGGCACATGATCACATACCAAAATATTAACAAGGTATCTAATGAGCAAGATTCCAACTGTTACTGCTCCCTTTTGGCATAGCTTTGCTGGCTACCCTTGAATCAATCACTTGACCAAGGTACCGTGTAACTCATAGCTATGTTTCCAGTTAACCAGGCACATTTGGAACTGTCAGCAGCATTTACAAGACTTTCAGTGAATTAAAACTTACCATGGGCTGTAGGGGAATTTCTGCTCTGGCATCTGGAGCACCTGGAGGACCTTTTCTCCCTTCTTCTTCCCTATTGTCTGCAGGGATGTTTCTCTCACACATTCTCACTCCTTCCTCTGGCTCCTGTGCCAGCAGTTTTCCTTCCTTCTTAAATCTGTTATCCCAGAGGAGCTACCACCATTGCTGATGGGCCTGGCCTTGGCTCCTGTTGGCATTGGCTTTCCTTGACATCCAGGGCATATTTCGGTCACTTGGGATATGCATTTTCATATTTCCATTAAATTATCATTTAATTCACTTGATCTGTAGTAATAATGTGTGAGATCTTAGTCTCAGAACCAGGATCTAAAATAAATATTTTGTCCTTGACATTTATGATGGGAACAATACTTTCATTTACCTGAAGGCTGAGATGAAACATCCCATTCTGTAGGACAAGTGGATTTTCTTTCTCTCTCCTGAGTGCACAGGTTTTTTGCATCAACAGTACCTTAGAAACAGGGGAACAAGACATTGCTCCATAAGAGGGCAAACAAGTTTGTGACTTTTGCCCATTTTAAAACTTTCATGAAATAAGGAATAATTACAACAGTTCTGAAGAGTTATGTTTCCCAGAAGATAAAATGTATCTTGAAATTATGCATATTAAAAGAGCCTAAGTACTTTTAATCATGTTCTAAAAAATAGCAGAATGAAAATAACAAAAGTGAGTAGATGTGCTCCTCACTTTATGAAAGTTCAGAGTAGCTATAATGGAATAAAAATCATTAAACTCCTGCTAGATGAGTTTTATTGAGTACTGATGATTTTTGCTTCATTTTCACTTGAAGATAATTCACTGTATCAACTTTGCAGATGAAAAAGAAAATGAAAATTGGCAATGAAAAATTTTCAGATCAGTATAAAAATATTTTTGTATATACCCCATATTTCAAAGGAATGTCTCATTTTTTAAATCAGAAAACTGCAAATATCCATATCATATGGAAATATGCTGCCTTCAAAAGTAAGCAAATAATCCTAAATGATTTTTTGAGCAAGCATTTACCAAGCTCTAATATTTAGTTAGGCTGACAAGTACATACTCACCAGTTTGACTATTTACTCACAGATATTCAGGTGTGTGTGTAAGAGATACACAAGATGTTCAGAATCTGATTAAAAGCCAATATACAGCACTGAAACAGAAAAATTAAACAGCAAGGAGAAACTAAAAGGACATCTTTAGCCCCTTGCTGCTCCAAGTGAGCAAAGTAAACCTTGCAAACACTTTTCAGTCATTTTCCCCTCAGATTTTACTATAGTCTAGGTTCTATATAGTTGCCTACTGTTCCAAATTAAGACCAACCAAACAAAATAGAGCCAAGTCCTAATGAAATCTCACAAATTTTGCAGTTAAATCTCTATTTTAGGATTCTTACCTACATAATTGCATAGATGTCACCTTCTGAATTCAATGAGCTTTTTTACAGAGTATTGTTTTTCTAAATGTATTTTGAATTCAAGTCAAGTTGTCAGGATTAAAGCAAGATTACTCCCAACAAATCACATGGCCACTGACTGATCCTGAGAAAAACTGCACTTGAGTGAAAATAATTACAGGTATGTGAAAGACGGGTAAAAAAACAACAAAAAACAAAAACAACCACCCACACATCATATGGACATTCTCATCCTTTGGACTGGTGTGTTTCTAACCTGCAATTAGAACCTTTCTTTTTT
>VXBU01001047.1:318390-338401 GCA_013400315.1 Bombycilla garrulus
TGGTTATTACTGAATAGATGGAAAAAAAAAAAAAAAAAAGGAAAACACACGGGGAGGGTCACATATTCTCCAGAAAGCAGATCCTTTGAAATATGATTTATAACATTTTAGATAATCTATTAGAGCAAAGACACATGGAAGTGTATTCCAGATCATGCAAAGAACAATTTCTAAAAAAAAGAAAAAAATCAACATGCAAAAAAGCCAAGCTGAATACATAATTTGATGATTGATCAGTTACAGAGAGCTTAGAATGAAATCCTGAATTTTACTCTTTTCCCCCCCTCACCTTCTACCTAANCAAGACACTCCTGTATCCATAACTGAGAGATGCTCCACAAATGCAATAAGACTGTAAAGGTTAGGCCGTGTGGGCCAGAGGCCGAGGTCTGGAAGGAGGAGCAAAGCTTTAAATGTGACAAATTGCAACAAAGAACCCGAGACCACATCTTGCTAAGAGCTTGACCCTCCAAGTCACACACTACTGTGCCTGTCGTAAAATTTTAAAAATACACCATGTTTTACAGCAACAATATTGGAACTGCTACTCATGGAAATGAGATAATGATTGCTATTTCTTATGGTGCCATTACAATTATTTTCTTTTTTTCTTTTATATCAATAATTTTTCCTTATTAATGTACTGATGTGGGTAAAAATTGTCTTTTTATCTGATTGCTCACTTTTGCTCCTATACAGAGATACACACACAAAAATCCTCACTGTTCTAGGCATTGAGTCAAGTTTTCAATTTTTCATTAATCACAAGGGATTCAGATTATGACTTTCTTTGGTTCTATGCCATTTCCCACAACAACAGAAAAACTCTAGTAAAATATAGATTTCATCATTTTATACCAAAAAAAAAAAAATAAATCTTTCTCACTTGTCAGTCTTTAATCTCCCAGTTCACCTCTTCTCTTTCTTTTTTTTTTTTCCTTACAAAGCAATTTCATTTTGCTTCATTAGTTATAGCTGTCCAGAATTCTTTGCTAGCTACATTCTTTATTCATCAGCTTTACACATTAAAGCGTTGGATAAAAAATAACTTTTTAGGTTCAGATACAAGACTTTGTTTTGAATTTTAAAGAGCTATTAATTCTCCACTTCTAAATGAAAGCACATTCATTTCTTCCAAAAGGTTATTTTTCTTTCCCAATAAAGCTAAGAAGTGCCATTAACAAGACCACAAAACTTCACCTTGAATAGAAGTTTGATTTGTTTCATCACTCAGTCTCACTCTTCATTTTTGATGATGCGTGCTTTTGACTTCTTGACTGTATTTAATTCCTTCTCATTAATGACACACACTTGTCTCTTATGCCTCTTTGCAAAGATCAGTTATTGATCCACATTAATGTAACTGATGTATCTCTCCCCCAGCTATTAGCTATGTGTTTTCAAGCTTGTAATTTAACTGAATTCTTTCCTCCTACTACAGTTTTGCTGTCATCTATTTCTGACAAGCACTCTACTTTCTTTTATTCCTTTTCTTGTGCTTCATTTAATAAAAAAAAGCAGCCCCCAGCTCTGCGTTCATTTTATAATAGTCATTGTTATTAACCGTAGTAAGAGGAACTTCATCAGCAGAGGTGGTTCTTGTTTTGTTCTGAGAAAATCACTCAAGAAATATATTAAACATTTACAAAAGTAACAAACTCGTGTGCTGGCACTGAACAGATCCAAAAATACTTTAAATAATTGTAACTGTACATGAAGGTTCTACAGCTCTATACTTCACATGCAAAGTACCCATCATCACATCCTCCTGAAAAGTAAGCTGTTCCATTTCTGATGGAATCAACTGCTCTGCTCCAAGGGCTGGACTATTTAACACCAACTGTGTATCCCTGAGTCCCACTCAGGGGAACTGAACAAGCCTTTAACTTGGCCAAGGTATACTAAAGACCAAGTCCCTGCTGTGAACACCAGCAGGCCTTACACAATCTAGCCCATGACATGGAAGTCACTGCTCTGGCAGAACTGACAAGTGATGGATAAACATACCAGTCACATGCTTTTTCTAGTTGAATTCTGTGACCAAAAATATGCCTCTTCTCACCATAAGGGCTATGAGAATTTACTTAAGCCAATTACAGTGGCATTGTAACCCTCTAGCCCACTGAGAATTTTAACCCGAATTTTATTTATCTTAGACATTTTAGGCAAAGGTAGACATCACTTACAGCTTCTTCTCCTGAACTAGCTCAATCTTAATCATTAAATAGATATAAACCACCTTCATATAATTTCAGTATCTGACAAATCTGGTGATATCCCTAAGAACAACAGAAACAAGAATATGAAAGATTTACCATGCCTCTGAGTAATCTGTTCCAACAATTGCTTTTCCTCATTGCCAGCAGTTTTCACTGTCTTTCCAGTTTGAACTTTGATGACTTAAACTTCCAGCTGTTGGATCTTGTTATGTCTTTGCTTGGCAGACTAGACAGACCACTATTATCAAGTAAAAACACCATGCCCCTACACAGCCGATTCCTCATTTGTAAGCAATAATTAAATACCATTTTTATATGCAGATTACGAATTCAGTAAGAAAGGTGTGTAGGAATATACTGAGAACATTCATGTTGTGTCAATCTTTTTCACAATAATACTGAATTAATAGCTATGTTATTATTTAGATTATTATTTCATAAATTGCAATCTATTAATACCCCGCAGCTAAGCAGCATGCAAAAACACCAGGTGGCAAAAATCGGTATTTTTTTCTAATTAAAATACATAAATATGCACAAAAGCCATAAGAATACTAAAGTACAGGGCTCTACTTTCAATGGTTCACTGATTAGTCAAATTATTCTCAAGTACTTTTTTTATCTCTCTGGGAATCCTCATTTTATACTTTCCAAGGAGCAAATCTCAATTTTTACAGTAGTGTTTCCCTGAATTAAGTCTCTTTTGTCCAGAAATTCTCCTTTTGGCAGTCAGCATAAGGAGGAAACCAGAACCCATTTACACAGTAAGATAAGTTGAAATCTATTAGCGCTTTTTACTCTGTACCAAACATTTTGGTCTGACAAGATAAATGAGTAGTACCTGAACATACTGCCTTAGCCATTTAAAATTAAAATGTAGTTACCAGTTACCATGTTTTCAACATCTTTACTTAAACATAATATTAGAAGTTGCCAAACCAGTGGGCTTCTCTCTTACCATAGCTGGGTTGACACCAGGCTGCATTAGCTCCAGGTTTCCAGATGGATCCCAAGCTCCACAGATGCAGGCATCTGGACATATATGAGGCCAGGCTGGATAGGGCTTGGAGCAGCCTGGTCTATTGAAAGGTGTCCCTGCCCATGACAAAGAGATGATCTTTAAGGTCCTGTCCAACACAGGTCACTCTGTGATTCCTTTCCATCAGTCCCTGAAGCTGCAGCCCTACACCCATTTCTGGCAGAGGCTGTCACTTATCACACACAGAGTTGAGCTAGGACTCTGCAGGTCCCAACAGCTAATCCTTTCCATGCTTTTGCCCCTAGAGGCACCCAAATGCCAACATTTTGCTCCTGGGTAATTGGTTCCAACTCATTTGCCATGATTGTTGCTGTTGCTCACACACATGCTCACATATTTTCACTCATTCCAGTCCCTGGCACTGTGGAGACATGGGCCCTCCACCCCATGCTCTCGCTATAGTTGCTGCACACAGATACCCCTGCATGTAAAGAGCGACCTCCTACCTAGGGAAGAAAAGGCTGGGAAAAAATGTTTGAGGGGGACAGACAGGTGATCAGCTGTAGCAGGGCCAGACAAGAGTACAGACCAAACTATCTACATGAGACGATCTCTTCTAATCCCTTAATCCCTTCCTTTTTTTTCTCACTCCTGTTCCTCCCAAAACCACCCAAACACATCCCTTTTCCTACCATTGATTCCTGCTCTAAACACCCTGTAAATCCTGTGTAGTCTCAAACTGCTGTCCCCGTGCATCCTACAGCATGTCCGACCCCAGAGCAGCAATTCCTCTTATCATGAAAGACGTTTTTCAAAATTGCTGCCCATGACACCCTGTGATGGTTTTCATGCCTGGACACTGAGGTTGATGTCTCAGCTGAGATAGCACTCGTAGGAGTCTGGAGAAGCTGATTGTTCTTAGAAGTTATAGGCTTGTGTTCCCACTTGTTGCTGTGAATTCCAAACAGGTCCTGATGAGCTGGTGATCCCTGTAATGGCCTGGGAGTAGCCCAACAGGGCATTACTTGGGCTTCAGGTCATCTTACTGTCTTTCCAAACTCCTTTATGGGTGTGGAGATGCTCTTCAGTACATAACTGAAGAGTAGCATGACACACAACGTGTCAGCACAAAAGCTGTGGAGCACCACCAGACAAGCATGCAAAGAAAGAGGGGAGGAAAGAGAACATTGGGACAAGACCAGGAGCAATTTTTTAAGAAGTAGAACTGCCTATGAAAGGGCTAGTAATCAACTGGAAGAAGCCCTAGAAGTTATCCCAGGCAGTATCTTGAAAGACCAACAATGCTTCCATTATTAACCGTGGATACAGAAGATAAGCCCTCATGTCCAGCTGAAATCTCAAGGATGTCAACAGGAATGATTACTACCAGGTTTTTGTTTCCTCACTGCTCTGTGCCCACTCCCATGGTTGCTGCTCAGAGCCACCTCTCCAGAAACCACCCCACAGACAGCAGAAAACAAATCTTGTACCTGAACTCACCAGTAAGCTGATTGTGCACAACAGCATCACTCAATTGCAAGAGTGCTGTACATGCCCATGACCAACAGTTAAACTGCCAAATTAATATTGTCCCCATGCTTGGCAATTGCTGGGTGACAACACCGTGGGCTTCTCCCTGCGTGTATGAGGAACTTAGGTATGTAGAAAAAAACTTTCTCCATAAACTTTCAACTTAAGCCCAAAAACTTCTGAATTTTTTTCCAATGACATGTCACAAAATTCAACCCTTAACCAAGTACAATAACACTAACCCAGCCACTAAGCCCCCAGTGCAGAAGCAGAGGCTGAGAAGACTGACCAAGTAATTTTCCCAACACCTGACTGTGCTGAGACTGACTTGAAAATTACATTTACAGGAGAATGATGCAAAAATAATTTCCAGATTATTCACATCCTCGACCTCATTTCACATGACAACTAGAGATATCAGATAGCCTTTATAAAACCCCCTCATCATCTCTTCTAAAAGGAAGGATTCTTTCTGATGGGTCAATTAATTAGTGGCAACAAGGAACATTTCATGTAATCACAGAAACATTATTAACAGTAATAAATTGCACCTTCCCTGAAGCAACATAAAATCAATGACTTTACAAGAAATTGTTAAAACTACGGTGATGCTTTAAGAAAAATGCTCATTTGAAATATATGAAGGTTGGAATTTCAAGGCCATTTTATTTTCATACATTTTTTGATTTAGAGATATTTGATGTAACTGGGTTAGATCTATTTTCTTGAAAAACAATGCCTACATTACCAGATAACAGTGACAGAAATACACTTTTTTGTGGATAAAACTCAGGATTAATTAGGAAACCTGGTCAAATGGCTAGTAAAAATTCAAAATGTGATGGAATGAGAATTGCTCCTCAGGATAATTATAGGCAACAGCATCCACAATGCTTGCTTTTTTTTTATAAGTGATGGCAGCCTAAGTCCTCCTAGATCAAGATTTTCCTGTCCTCAGTGTGGGATTAAGCCAGAGTTTGGAGTATGGATAGCAGAAAATCAGAGTCATGACTATTGTGCTTTACCTCCAATACTTTTGTAATTCAATGAGAGGTATGCAATATCAGGAAGAAGATTTTTGCTAAGAATGTTACTGAGGGGTGGACGGATGAAGGAGTTTTACACAAATTGTAAAATTTCTTGAGGGAAGAAGTTCTTCATAAACCATAATCATAATTTTCTGGAAAAACCGTAGCCACACCAGTCTTCCAAGGAAGGTGTACCTCACTAAAATTTCATATAAATTTCACTGATATAGGAAAATATTCCAAGAGTAACCTCTGTCATGACAAATTTCACTTTGCTTATTGATATTTCACTATAATTCTGAGGCTTTTTTCTCTTTTCTATATGAACCTAGAGTAGTTTCCCATCTTCACCTAGAAAATAGTCATCAACACTGAGCCTCACTTCAGTATAAATTAACAGTGACCTGTAAGAGATAACTATTTTAGCTACCCAGTTCACTAAGGATTTCACTGATTTTACTTTGAATAAGGGAGAAATTTTAACTTCAATTTATGGGTTGATATTTTCCCCCACACTTTAAAAATCAAATTCCTTGGAAAATGCAGCCAGGTCACCCTCTAACTTTAACCCTTATTCTATGTTCTTCCTTCTGCTGAGGATGACAAATGTCATTAGCTCTGTTTTCCTGTTGTTATTTCTCCCCACTAGCTTATAATTTATTCTTGATGCTAATTATGGATAAATAAAATCTACTGCTGATAATTAAACATATGCGTCTCTTTAAAGACTCAACCAGAGGTCACAACAATTGTCAATAGTTACACAAACATTATTAGTATTAATTTAGCCTTAAGTGCTAAAGCATCACTTAACATGTAAACTGAAGCAGTTTTTACACATAAATTAACCAGTAGGAGGTTTTCCCTTTGGTGTTGCATAATTAGAAGGAGGAAATTCCTGCTGTGGAATGCTCTAGAAAACCATTATTTTCATAGAGAACTATTGATAGAGCAGCCAAAAAATTTGTCTTTTCTATTTAAGGATGATACTAATTGCAACAAGTACACATGAATGATAAACACAAATGGAGACAGCACACTATCTAAAAATAAAAGTAGATGCCGAGAAAAAAAACCTACCAAGTTTAAATTGATTATGAAAGCACTTTAGACACTGTCCTGGAAAGGAAAAAGATAATGCAGGACACCATGATATATAGATACAATAAGGTGCCACCTTACAACAATCAGGTTAGGACACATCAAAAGGCTACCCTCTGTCATTATTATGGTCAATAAAAATACATTTCCCATGCTGACCATTAGGTTAAATAGCAGGTAGAGAAAATTCAATTAATTACTGCCATGTTTTTGGGATCTTACAAGGCCAGGCAGATTTTAATCTAACCTAGAAAATGTCAGATTTGCTTAAGAAGAAATACACAAATGTAATCCTATATTAGAGGCAAAAATAAATTTCCATAAAGCCAAAATTCATGATACTTTTTTTTAGAGTATCCTAGGCTTGGTAAAACAAAGTGACTAACAAATACTGTGGCATTTTATCTTGGGTAATGTTTTCCCTCAGTTTACTCCAAACATCTTTTTCTCATTTACATAATTTATGTAGCTACACCAAGAAATGCTTTATTAAAGCAAGCATTAATCTACTCCATTTTCACACTGAGCCGCCTCAAATCTGTGTTATCAAAATTTCTGTCGTGTAAAAAGCTCAAACAATATCTGATTAAATAGATTAAATACATCTGATCACACAATCCACACACAGTCCAGCTCACCACTGTAACACATTGCAGAGCTTTGTTATCATCTACTCAGTTAGCAAATAGTTAATTTTCTGAAGTATATCATACTACTCCCACAACTGTAGCACTATCATTTTTTATTTCAACAAATAATTATGATAATATGCCTCAACATTATTTTTGTTCTCAGAGATGACATTCCTTTGTACTTCTTCAACTACAAATGCTTAACATGGATTGTTAGTCTCCAAAATCCTCATCTTGCCATACTAACTTCAAGACATAGTGCCTGCCAGTTTTAGTTTGGGGTTTTGGTTTGGGTTTTTTTGTGGGTTTTTTTTGGTACTGACTGAAACATACTGTTTGAACTGCACTCTGGTTTGATCACTTGTCCTAATTGGAGGATTTGTCCGAAAGCACAAGACAAAATCTCTCTAACACCTTGAATTCACTACATGTTCCAGCACAAAGCAGTGACCTTGTCAAGGTGAGTCATGAAAACTCTAACACAAATACAACAGTGAAAAGCCGTGGGACTGAGTGTGCCCTCAGCATGCTTGCAGACAACACTGAGCTCTGTGATGCAGTCATGCTCTGGAGGGAAGGGATGGATCCAAAGGGACCTGGACAGTCTGGAGAGATGAGCCTGTACAAAACTCATGAGGTCCAATAAGGCAAAGTACAACATGCTGCATCACGGTCAGGGTAATGCCAAGTACAAAAACAGGCTGGATGGAGAAGGGATCCAGAGCAGCCCTGAGGAAAAGGACAGGTTGGGTTGATGGATTAGAAGCTCAACATAACTATGTCTACTGGCAGCCCTGGAAAGTCAAACTTACCCTGGGCTGCATCTAAAGCGCTGTGGGCAGCAGGGTAGGGAGCGGATTCTGACCCTCCCCTCTGCTCTGGTGAGACCCACCTGGAGTACTTGTGTCCAGCTTGGGGATCCTCAACATAAAAAGGATGTGAACCTGCTGGAGTAGGTCCAAAAGAGGGCGCAAAAATGATCAGAGTACTGGAGCACCTCTCCGATGGGAACACGTTGCCAGAGTTGGGACTGATCAACCTGGAGAAGGGAAGGCTCCATGGAGAGCAATGGAATCACAGAATAATCCTGAGTTGGAAGAGACCCAAAGGAATAGTTGAAATCCAACTCCTGGCCCTTCATAGAACACCCCAACAATTACACCATGTCCCCAGGAGAGTTGTCAAAAAGTCTGTGAGCTCTGGAAGACTTGAGGCTGAGACCATTTCTCTGGTGAGCCTGTTCCAATGCCAAACCACCCTCTAATGGATATCAGGAGAAGATACTTTTCTTGATATCCAGTCTAAACCTCCACTGACACAACTTCAAGCCATTCCCTTGCGTCCTGTCACTGGCTACCACACAGCAGAGATCAGTATGTGCTTCTCTTCCCCTCATAAGGAAACTATAAGTGCAATGAGGTCTCCCCTCAGGCTCCTCTGCTCTAGGCTGAACAGAGCAAATCCAACTAAATCCATTTTACAATACTCAGACTATAGCCTAGAGGTTTACGTAGGAATAGAATCAAGCATAACACCATCCTGATGAAAGTTTTCACCCTCAGGAAATGGAAATTATGTCAGTCACAGCCATAATTCTGGGGGTGGGGGACAGGTGAGGTGCAGGAGCAGAGCAAACCTGGGTTTCACATAAACAGTGGTTCCACTAAATCACTGTAACACACTGACCAGCAGTCACTGTCAGCATGCTGCCTCCCCTGCACCAATGTGTTATCTGTTTCCAGCCCTTGGCTTGCCATCAAGAACAGATCTCCAACTTACCTTGCAATTATGCACAGCAGTGGTTTTGCTACTGCTGGTCCATCTGCACGAATCACGTTAGCCAAATGCAGCTGTTTTTAAAGTACAGCGAAAGATGCTACACTCAGGTATGCTCAAGAACAACATCATCTCCTTGCTAGTATTACTTTTATCACATCCAAGCCCTTTCTTACTATTAGCTAAATTGTATCTTTCCAGAATTAGTTTCACGCATCTGCAAAAGAGGTCTTTGAAGCAGATGAAGCTCATGACCTGTTCTCAGTGTCCCACACCACAGACTTATATCCTCTCAAACTCTTCTTGTGCTTCCGTAAGAGATTAAATTTTGTTAATAAACAACAAAATATTTCCCATAAACAACTGCTTTTAAATACTCAGTCCCACTTTAGCAAAGTGTATTTTGTAACGGGTTTGGCTTTCCTGAAGCAGTCTGTACAGACTCTGGTGTTTTTTAATCAAATTGACATGGGATATGAAAACTCTTAAGACATTTATAAACTCATCAGTATGTAATTACCAAAGCCATATCCATTTATTTTGAAACAAAACCTGTATGTGAGCTTACATCTAATATCACAGTGCAATAGCAAAGGGGAGGAGTGGAAGAGTCTTCTCAGCCACATGAATACAAAAGTAAAATTCAATAAAAATAATCAGCTTTTACTGCTTTTCTTAACTGGTTGCCAAAAAACTCATCCATCTCAGCAGAGACCCTGGCATGGATCCTGTATAAAATCATAGTGTTCAATTTCCAATGCCTAGCTCAAAAATAATTTTTTTTTTGTGTTGCATTATTCAGCAGGTAATTGATTTGAGCTTATTTACATTTTTTGTTCTAGACTGCAACTGGTGAACTCTCTGTATTAGTGTTCTCACGGATGAAAACTAAAGACAAATCTTCATCCTTTTCTGAATTATCCATGAACACATTTGAGCTTCAAAATTTGGTCTGATGTTCAAACCTATATGTTGAAAGATCCAGGATTTCTTAAAACAGAAAATCGTACAGAAATAATTGTGTGTAACAAGACATGCTTTACATCACTCAAAGCAAAGGTAGTGTTGAGGGGAGTAATTTAATTTCATTGGCACAGAAAATGAGAATTGTTCCTGCATGTGGCTTTCTAAGGTGGGCGGCTTTATTGAGTTTGAGCAAGCCAAAATACTGCTCATGGAAAAGGTTTCACCACATCCTGAACCTGTAAATCTCTGCTACACCATGAGAGCTTGTACAGCACTTTAGCTAGTTTTCTACTATTCTGTAGTCAATGTTTTAAAGATAAGTTAAAAATATGCTAATGCTCTCATAGCAGAATAGCCTGGTGGCTGGGAGATATGCTAATTATTCAGGCAGTCTGCATGAATATTCACCCCATGAGGAGCGAAGTCCTTGTGCATGGCATGGCCATGAGTATGTGTACATGAAGCAAAGAGTCTGTGTGTTACATACTGCCACATTTTAAGATAATATCACAAGTTAATCACAAGCTCCTGCTTGATAGCCTTTCAACAAAATACAAATGCACCCCCGCCCCCGATAATATTTTTGGGGAAAAAACCTCTTCCTCTGGCAAGGGGAAAGAAAATCCACCTATTTTCCAAGGACATTTAAAAAAAGGAGAAATAACAGGCAGAGGGTGGGGTGGAGGGACTGTGGAACAGATCTCCTAGTGAATTAAACAGCAGATGATACTATCCCACACTGTCATGACATATGGAGCAATAGTCATCTCTGTAGTACAGAAATTTACTAGGAAAAACATTTGGAAAGTGGGAAACAGTGGGAAATCAGGATGAAACAACGAGGATGCCAGTCTAGCACACCAAGTTTGGTGTAACATTACTCACATGAATAACCTTTATTAAAGATGCAGCTCATTCTGTTCACAATCTGTTCATGTAGACTGACAGATAAATAGGCCTAGGTGAGTTTAATACTGTAATTACATATTTGTCAATCAAAGAGTAAACAAATACAGATGGAATAGCATTTCTCTACCATTCATTTCTATTTTCTCTAAATGTAATATTTTCGTTACAAAGGAAGATTAAAAGAGATTCCTCACACAAGACGGCAGGATTTGGACTTTGCCTCCATTTCAAATATCTATCGGTACTGAACAGAAGACCTATTAGACATTTAGGAGGGAGTTTATTAGAAGAGGGAACCTATTAGAGGTTTATTACTACCAGAGATTTCTGACTTTCCCTAATTGTTGTGTTTAATAATATTATCAGCTAGCTAGCTAGATGCACGCATTATTTCATGTGACATGTTTGCAATAATTTATCCTAAACAGTTTATCTATCCTTCTGGGGGGATGGGATTCTTAAATTCTACTGAGATTGCTAGAGGACCAGCACTGACCAAACAATAAAATAATGAACATGCCTCTCAGGAAAACAGTTATATTATTATTGCATTTGTATTTTGATTTTTCCTGGAACTGAAAATTTTCGGAGGCGAAGCACAGCTCTAGTAGAAGGCACAGATCTGTAAAACCTTCATGAGGGTAACACAGGTGTATTAAACCTTGACTTGTAATGGCCAAAGCTAATGTGGAAGTCTTGAATATTACTTTCCAGCATAGATATATGACTTATGCTTGCCCACTTCCTCAACCCCTCAATCCCTTTGAAGCCTGGGAAGCCAGAGGGATATCATTGCTGCATTGCGCTAGTTTTTACACTGCTGAATAAATGTCTTTAGCAGAGACTACACCAGTTTGTTCATCTCTTATTCCAAATTTTCCTCACAATAGTCTGTACATAGGTTTAATCCTATGTTCCAACTCTAAGTCACTCCACCAATAGAATGCCACAATAATGGCGCATCCTTTTGGTTATGAGCATGAAACAAAGACAGGGTCAATGTTCATGTATTCAGCCTTTGTAAATTTGTCATAACACAACTTCACAGTGCTGAAGTGCATCTCTGTACTGTCCAATTAATATTTTACAAGAAAAGGAAAAAATTGAAATAATTGAAATGTTGTTCCTTAAAAATGGTACAGAAATACCATCACATAGTGTAGAGCAATACATTTTGATGTGTTTACAATTTGACCAGGAGTATTGAGTGCTTTTTCCTTTTAAACGCATCTAAATTGAAAAAAAAAAATTGTATAATAGACTATACTGTATAGTTCCATTTTATTTTCTTATTTGTAAGAACAAATTATAATAGTTTAGCTACAGTAAACACATAGTAGTTAGGGATTTTTAAATTAGTTTCTTATACTTGCATACTTATAGCTTCTCAGTTTGTTTAGTTTAAATAATTTTAATGCTAAACTCAACACACAGAAAGTTATTAACCATAGGAATAAATATTTGTAAGCTGAGGTTTTAAAAATTGCATCAATGTTATTATTCTACTTAATAATAGCTTTTTCATTTTAATTTAAAAGGCAGTTTATCTTGTGGTTAAAGTGATAAAATGTAACTGTATAAAATAAATAGCCTTTGCACAATCCACTGATTTAATTAAATTTAGAAACCATTGTGAACTAGCTTTATGATTCAATTTTTTCATTTTATTTTTATTTATTTTAATCTGAATGCCTATCTATGTATAGGCATGCAGATTATAAACATAGATGCAGAGATATGTGTGCTTTGATCATTTATTTGGGTTGTATTACCATGCTGTAGAGGGTGGTGTTTTCAGCATGCTATATTTTAACTGCTAGGAATAGCTTGATATGGTCACGAATTCCCAGATCTCTACAAATTAGGCAAAAGTAGTGCAATTCTAGTGAAAGGATAATGTAAGATTAAGAGAAATCACTTAAAAAGTGATTTGCCAAATGATTTTTCAGACTTTCTTTCCCTAAGCAAAAACTTTACTTGAGTTTGCAAGATGGGGCATCTGGATACACATGAGCTTTCTACCACTCTGCTTCCAGCACAGGGGCAGACACAGTGGGAGCCGCACGGCTGAAAACCGAAGTGGGAGATTTGCATATATGTATATGTATATATAAATATAATCTATGCACATCTTTCACAGAGCTGGTTCTTCAGCCATAAAGACTGCAGAAAGAAAGGTGAGGAAAAAGGAAAATCTCTTACCTTCCTAACCACACATTTCAAAATACAACAAACAAAAATGAATTTCCACACTAGAGTAGAAGTTAGTGGGCTGGCCTAGTCAAAGTTGGCCTTGTTTGCTCTCTCTGCTGTTCACTGTTTTTTCTGTTCACCAAAGCTCCTTTAGCAGCTTTTGTTCAAGCACATTATTTTAAATCACTTTAACTATCCTGTTCAGTTTCAACAGATCATACTTTAAGATAAGCTATCTTTATAAATTTGTCTCTACTGGCATTAATAAGATTCATTTTATAGAAAATTTTTCAAAATTTCCGAACTTAAGCATGGGAAGAGATGGGATGGAGTTGAGCTGCAGGCAGTGGGACATGCCTACAGATGCACATGGCAGCACAGAGAGATTTGTGTCCACCTGACCTTGGGGGCAGGAGATGTCACACAGGACACCCCTACAGGAGAGGAGCCCGCCAGAAGCTGACAGACAAGTGAACGACACAATCACTCCATAGAAGTACATTTAGGAAGTGTAACACAGGATAGGTCACCTAGTGAGAATTACCATGTAAGGAAATACTGTGCCTTGAAAAGTGTACAAAACCAGCTTGTTTCTTTGAATAAATTATTCAGATTCCCTCCTGGTCTGAGTCAGTGTTTCGGTCTCTCGCGCTTAAGTGATCACACGTATGAGTTAATTCCTCTGGATTTCTTGAGACTGATTCCTTCCTGTGAGGTTCAAAACATTCAGATCTTGCCCTCTTTTTGGTGGGAACAAAGTTCTGTGTTCCACACTGTTTTATGAGAGTTCCTATCATAAAAATAACATCTCTTAGGATGAGATAAATCAACTGATGAGATCCACCAAGATTAGGTCAGTTGGTCAGAACACCTGCTAATAACACCAGGACTGAGGGTTCAGTCCCTATATAGGCCCTTCACTTACAGTTTGGACTTGATGATACTTGTGGGTCCTTTTCAACTCAGAATATTCTGTGAAAGCAAATATTGTCCCTCTGCTGAAGTGAATTGGATGGAGCACTGAGTAACCTGGTCTAGTGGAAGGGGTCTCCCTGCAATGTCAGGACAATTGGAACTAGATAATCTTTAAGGTTCCTTCCAACCCAGGCCATTCTATGGTTCTATGATTCTATGCTGAACTCCTGAGCCTAAAGCAGTGATGGCCTACAAACCAACATACTTTTCTTTAGCTACAGAAACAGCCTGACACTCCACATCCACCACTTGTCCTTTTCCTGACTAGGAACCCCACACTCCCAAAAGTGTGCCCATAGAATGGCTTCCAGCACAAATTAAAACAAAAAAAATAATCTAAAAAATGCATTTCACTGTTTCAGTTTATCCTGCAGCCTTGGAGATTTATGTCTACAGGTATATGTCAGCAACATGCCAGTAAAATGCTTCAAGGAAACCACCATAAAGTTGAACTGCCAGTCAAAGAACTCTGTTGTCATAAACAGAGTTGATTTCAGCAATGTCAGACCTCAAATTTCTGTTGAGCATCACAGTGACTCCATTTATCCAGAAAAACTTAATTTCAGTTTGTATCTTCCTTATCTCACTTGGATGTCAAGAGTACATTAAATAATTTCAAACCAAATGAAAACTTGTATTTGGCAAAATTAAGAAATATCAATAAGTGTTGAAATGAGAGCATTGGACCTTGCCGGCAGAAAAAAAAATCAATACACTGAATTTTAATTGAAAGACTGTGTTAATATGTCCATACAATTAGCTCATCTTTGAGAAAGTGCAGCAAACTGATACTAATTAACCAAAAGTTTACAAAACACCATTGTAAGGAGTTCACAATTTAACAAACAAGAGGAGTCTGGATGAAATCCACTGCAAAATAAGTGAGATAACACTGTTTGAATAACTGGCATTGACCCTGAATTACCTTTAACTCATTTTATTGTCAGTACAACAGTTTATCCTGCAGGGATGAAGGAATACTGAAACATCCAAAATTTGACAGCAGTACTGAAGTACAAAACTTGACTTCTTTGTACTGAGCAAAATGACAAGTGATGTCTCTGAGACGGATAAGAGCACTTTCCCCACAGACAGCCAAAAGTACAGTCAGTCATTTTCTAGTCCTGTATTTCTACTCCAGAAAAGCCTTTCACATCTAACTAACACTAGTGCACCAGCACTCTTGCCTGCTCTACTATATAAACAGTGATTTCTTTATACAGATGATTACCACAATTTGTTGGGCAGGCTGAACCATGTTTGGAAGTTGAACTATGCCGTGTAATGCTACTATCCCCATTAATGTTCCTGTGTCTGGGTCTGAGAAACTGGCTTTTGTAGCCTGGTTTTCACAGAGGGAAAAGCTGCATTTGCTGTTTAGAACTGAACCTGGGGTACAAAAGTCATGGCTGCAAATAGAAAGGGATTATCCTTTTGCTATTACTTGCATCTGGCAAAGTGTTGTACGCGGCCCTTTTGCGTGGCTGACATTGAATCCCCAGAATATCAGACCTGTAAAACCAGACCGTGATGACCACTGGCTTAGAATCTTAGGACTGAATCACACTGATCTTAACAAGACTTGTGTAGCTTTGATAATTCAACTCCTTAAGAAATAACCTATATATGAACATTTTACATTTATTCAAAACCCATTTGTTTTTCTAGTTATTAATGCTCTTTATGGATGAAACACAGGCCATACAAGGCTTTTAATTTCTTAATCTGACTGTGAGCCTTAAATAAAGAAGAAAAAGGCCTGCAGCACAGACTCTGATGTATTTCCTTACAAAAGAGCCCAAAAAAACAAAACTCGCAAAAAAAAATCCAACACCAACAAAAAGCCTCCAAACAACACGAAAAGAAATCAACCAAAACCATTCTGAAAAAAAAGAAAATGCTTCTAAAACACAGAAAAAAATCAAGATTTACACACTGAGATGCAGTGAAGTTCAAAATCCATCTTCTGGGATCTCAACATTTATTGTCCACCTACAGGTGTAGTTTTGATAATTATTTCCAGGAATAAATTATATACCAATTTAAAGTATATAGAAAAAACACTGTGCTGCAAATAAAAGCTTTGATAGTAGTATCTGGTAAGGTCATTCTCCAACGCCCATTCTAGCAGCTGTAGTTTACTTCAGTTTGAGATGTATGCTTAGACAGCAAACAACCCTTCATGCAGCTTCACATCCTTTTGTTTACACATAATTTACTGCGCTAAGACTTGTGCGAGGAGTTGGGTATGTAGCTTAAGAGAAAGAAAAAAAACAGAGGATGGATTGTTTTTCTGTGTCTGTCCTTGTAGATGACTTGGCTCCAGTTACACCCTACACAAGAGATTTTATTAAAACTGTATTTTATTTTGCAAATATTGTTTTATGACAAACAGCAAACAGAAACCACTTTAACTGCATACATGTGTCATACTGCATTTGTATTTCAATAGGTTGAGTTACTACTCAAAATTTTATGGAACTCTCTGGAAGCACTGTTACTGCTGATTGCTCCTTTTTTTTCCCCTGCAAATTTTTAGGAATTAAAGGATATGCTGATGTTAGGGGATTTAGAGTAATTGCCCAGCTTCTCCAATGTTGTACAGCATTTTTAAAAGGTGATTCAGGTGTAATATCGATGAAAGTTAATTTAAGACCATGATGTGCTGTATTGCATTGAAATGAGAGAATATATATGGAAATTTTTTTTAGTACTAATTTTGCACAATTTAAACAGAGTAGAAATTAGTTAATAACAACTATGTTAGGTTTTTTTAATGCATTGTCACCAATCTCTGCATTTGAGTTGTCACAAATGCTTCTTAAAGCATAACCATACCTCATCATTGTAAAATGTAAACAGTGCAGAAACACTTTTTAAAATATTTTAGCAGGAAAAATTATTCTTTGGGTTGGAGACAATATCAGATAAAAAAATCTAAAACAATTGATGCAAAATTAATACTAATTCTGAAGAAAGAAAATCATTCTCAAGAGCCTGTAGCATATTGGGAAGTATGCAAAATATTTTCCTCTTACAGGGTAAGATAAAGATTTCAATAAAATAGAAGGTGAATTTGCTTAATTATGACTTGTTTACATATGATATTCATCAGCCTTCTGTAAGACTTTGTCAAAAACGGCTCAGAAACCCTTTCAGAAAGATACTCCTAAATGCAAATTCCAGAAAGTAATTAACTGGAATCCTTCTAGTGCCTGATGCAATAGAGAATTAAATCTGTCACAATCCTCTGCAGTAACACATGCATCAAAAAACCATATTTAGTCTTTCTCTCTCCTACAAAATCTGAGCAGTGATGTTCATAAAAGTGTCCAAATAATCATTCATAAAACTGTATGTAAGGTGGAGAAACAAGAAAGGCACGACTCAGAACTTGATAATTCAAAAGAGACGTGTGTCGGCACAAGAAAATCTACCCAGAAGTCATGCAAGTCATTGCTTTGCACAGGGCAAACTTAAAAGGGCTAGGGTTTGAAAATGAGCTTTTTTGCTATAAAGTATCTTCAAGATCCTCTCACCAGTGTTAGATGGAGTTTAATTCAGAGCAATCATCTTCCTTTATGCTTTGGTGGATGTCTTGTTCCCCTCTGATCGAATCCAGGAATTCTGATACAGCAGAAGTGAAAGATATTTTAGTTAAATAATTTCCTATGTTTTTGATAAAAAATGTAAAGTGTTTTGACAATGAAAAGACAGCATATGGGAATTAACAAGGAGGAAATGATTTTTTTTCATGCTAATTTTAATACTGCCTATTTAGACTAATGATTATCTCTTCTTTCAAGCTCTCTCAGGAGAAATGCCTTATATACAAAAAAGATAAAAGTTCTTGGTCACATTGACTTCTGTTGTCCACAGCTACTTTGCCATAAGAGACTAGGGATTGCCATTTTAATAAGAAAGAGACCTTGGCTTTTTATTGCCTTTGATGTCAAAAATTAGTGAGACAGCACTTCCTTTCTTTATTGGATTCATTTTTGTTCCAGCTCTTCCAGAACTGAAGATCACTTCTATCATTTGCAGGGATTTCACAAAAAAATCTCCAACACTGTCTTAAGTATCACATACTGCTCTGTTCTTTCTGCTCACTTGGGCTTAAATACCCATTCTGCTGAAGTAGAATTCTTAAATATTCATCTTAGATGCTTCATTTATAAAGAAAGTGGAGTTAAGGAACAAAGAGAGGAAACACCTCACCTCATCCCTGAGAAAGTAGCTTACTCCAGAGTACCAAAGCCTTCATTTTCTAACACTCTGGCTGTTATCACCCCATAAAATAAAGTGACACTTGAAGTAACATCTAATGGCATCTACATGGCAACAATAAAGAGAAATGGAACACTTTTTTCCTTAGAAGTGTTCCAAGATCCTCATTATGGGTGCAGCCTTTCCTCATAAGATCCAATTCAACTGAGGATTCCTGCACCCAGATTAACTAGGGCTGTTCAACTCTCTTAATGCAAGATCTAACACTTCAACAAGTGCAGCACATGACTTTCCCAGGCATCTTAGACATGAAAAAGATTTTTCACCAAGCTGACCACCCCAAGAGTACACCTTTCATGACTGAACAAAAAAACCCAGAAGAGTAGCTTTCAGGGTGAAAATTTTTCCAGGCTTTGGAGCCTGCCTGCATGCAAGAGGGGCCACTTTCAGCCCAGCTGTGGAAGTTTCTCCCCAGTCAGCTGTCAGGCAAAGCCTCTCTGGGGACAGAGCCTCCCCTTGTTTTCTCCGAGCTGCCTTCTGCAGTGGCCCATGTTAAAGCTCTCCACACGTGTACAGTGCCTAAAACAATTTTCCACCCCATGTCAGAAAATGGAATTATAACACATGTTGAGGCATAAATAAAATTTAAATTGGTTTCTTGCATACTGCAAAACAGCATGGTTAAAAAATGAAAATAAAGTCTGAAGATCTGCCACTCAGAGTGCTGAGGAAACAGCCTAGGAAAGTTGACACACATTGGTCACTGTCACTGCGTCATTAGACGGAAATCAGGTCTGAAGCCACAGGAGTAACTTCAGTATCGCAAGAGCAGGAAAAAGGGAATACAAAATCTTCCAGGTTTGGTGGGTGATAAAAAGGGAGGAGATATAGAGAAAACAGCTTTGAAATGGCAGAGAATGTGTTCACACCTTCAGGAAAGAAGGTGGAGTGCCTCTATTTCTCTGCAGGGGTTGAGTATCATACCAGACTTATAGCAAACATTTTGTATCATGGTTATTTGCTGCTGGCACTATGGCAACAGTATGGTTGGGAATAAACATTCTGTAAAGTGACTCCACAAAATGTTAGTGTTACATCAGCAGCACAGTACAGCACCCAAGTCTAAATGAATTTTCAATGTGCTGTCTATAAAATTAGTAATTTTTTTTTTAAATAGTAGTAACAAAAGTTTACCTACATTCCCACATGAAACAAACTTATCCCATAGGAGTATTTATCTTTCTAAATATTATTATGAATATACAAAAGGAGGTAATAGACATTCCAGACATAAGAACAAAAATGAAGACACAAAATGAAGAAAAGAATTTTAATGATACTTAAAAATTTAAATCAAATATATCTAAAATAATCTAAATCATACCAAAGATCACATTTTAGAGACACTCAGAGCAGATTTCTTCTTGTGATTGTGAAGACTGGTTTTGTTAACTTGATTAAAAATAAAAAAGTATT
>VXBU01001047.1:338428-484519 GCA_013400315.1 Bombycilla garrulus
AGCAAACATTTTGTATCATGGTTATTTGCTGCTGGCACTATGGCAACAGTATGGTTGGGAATAAACATTCTGTAAAGTGACTCCACAAAATGTTAGTGTTACATCAGCAGCACAGTACAGCACCCAAGTCTAAATGAATTTTCAATGTGCTGTCTATAAAATTAGTAATTTTTTTTTTAAATAGTAGTAACAAAAGTTTACCTACATTCCCACATGAAACAAACTTATCCCATAGGAGTATTTATCTTTCTAAATATTATTATGAATATACAAAAGGAGGTAATAGACATTCCAGACATAAGAACAAAAATGAAGACACAAAATGAAGAAAAGATTAATTTACATTAAAATAATATTCACTATATTCTATTTTGAAATGCATTTGCCTAATAATTAGACTAAATAATTAATGCATTAACCGAATAATTAATATCTGGATCACATCCACAGGATGTCATAATCTGAAGCACTGGAAAAAGGTGAGTAATAAATGCATTTTCAAAGTTGCATTATAAAGAAAAAATAATATTTTATTACTCAGGAAAATAGGAGGTATTTGAAAAACCTAAATATGCATAAAAAGAATTTTAATGATACTTAAAAATTTAAATCAAATATATCTAAAATAATCTAAATCATACCAAAGATCACATTTTAGAGACACTCAGAGCAGATTTCTTCTTGTGATTGTGAAGACTGGTTTTGTTAACTTGATTAAAAATAAAAAAGTATTTTCAAATATCCAGAAAGACACAAATTATTCTCTAACGTTTTCTTACGTCTAAGATGAGAAACTGGCAAGTGGAATACTGGTGCCCATATACTATTTTGAAAATCTGCCACCTGCATTGAAGGTTCACTTCTCATGTACAGGCATTTAATCCAAGAACTCTTCCTTTCCAGTGAATGCACTTAAGAAAAAACATTATTGGCAATCAATCTTTGCAATCTTGAAGGGAATACAGATCAAGTTTTTTAGGGTCAGGAGTGACAATAAGATGATGATGAAGTTCACTCATCTTCTATTTTTTTTTAAGGGATATATCAACTTCCTCCTAATATACAACATTTTATAATGCTTATCTTTAGACTTAACTGTCTGTATCAAAAGCAGTATGACCAAGGGAGATTATTACTTATTTCACACCTGCTGACAGACAAATGACTGTTTTCTGGAGAGGCTAACATCAATTAAGGCTCATTTTGTTGTTCAATGTAAGCTATATGCTGCTTCTATTCAAAAACTCAAAATTCACACATGCACAGGTTTGCAGATGAGGTCCACCTGAAATACCCTTTCAGGCAAGTAAGTGAAAATTATTTGGGTTTTCATAAACCCATACCACAAATCCAGATACTGCTTTAAAGGCTGAAGAATCAAGGTCACAGGGAAAAAGTCAATAAAGCACTAATTTCACAATGAAGTCCTTCTCTCAATCTCCTGCCAATCTGAAGTCCAAAGTTTAAGTACACATTTCTCATTTGAACATACAAACATGCCACTATCCAACTTTCTTTAGGTGAAAAAACACACACAACAGAAAAGCTATGCTCAGGAGCTGCACTCTGTCCTTCAAAAGTGCAAATTTTCTGCCCATCAAAACCTGTGGCACACAATCAAGAAATTACCAACTGAATAGTCTGATGCAAAACCAAAATTACTATAAAAATTAATAAATATTAATAAGCAAAAGTAAAAATATTTAAACATTTCAAATATTTTGGCAAAGCTTTTAACACAAAATAAATTGTTCCATATCCATTATGGTTTGAATGCAATGTAAACAATTTATGTTTTTGTGGAGTTCAAAAAAAATCAGGGGAAAGAAATCATACCCTCTCATTTCTAGAGGATTTTATTTAATAAATGGTGTATTTGTCGCTGATTTTTTAGTTTCCAACAATCTGTAATGAAAACTTTTTTTTCTTTCAATGACACTTCTATAAGTTAATTCCCTGAAATGGGATGAAAGGAGAAAAAAATGCAGTAAAATCAAAAATCACCAGCTGCCTACTGACTACTTTATTGCACATAAGTCCCCAGCAGTATACTTAATTGTCTCTATGAGTAAAAAAAAAAAATTAATAATCTTGGGAAATTAAAATATGATCATTTCTGAAGTAATCCACTTGATGATTTTGAGTAGTAAATTTTGCATGCCGAAATGTAGCCTTTCAAAATTAATTTTAAAACATATTAAAATTAAAATGTTTTAATGTTGTCTTATATAGGATTTTGCTCAAAGATGCAATAAAGGATCAACTGAGGGTCAGCTGAGAACATTTCATGTTAACATGACAGTTATGAAGAACTTTCCGGAAGAATGAGACCAATATCTTTTAGCTTTATCAGCACCAATCCCATCTTGAACTATCCCAGAATACATCTTAAATTTTCAGTCATCACACCTGTATGGAGAAAGAAGTTACTTTACCTTCGGAGCCCCTTTTGCACAACCTCCCCACATCTTTACAGCTGTGCTGCACATTTCTTTGAAAACCACCAGTGCTATTCATGCTTGGTATTTATATATTTCTTTTTTTCCCACATAAAGTTCCTAAAGCTCTAGTTCATAAAGAGAACATATGACCCTTCCTCTCCCAGATGGATCTGATTTGTTCTTGAAACAAAGATTCTTGAAATTGGAATAGCTCATCACACATCTGTGTGTATTATACACTGACATGCCATCATATACATTTGATTATACATATGCATACTTTATTCAGCTACATCCATATGTGTAATTAGCCATGGTTAGGCAACACATACACACATTTCTCTGTGTGTGTATCTACACAGAAACACAAAAACATTGACATTTTCTTTCCTTGTGAAGTCACAATCTGAAATATTGATAAAGGCAAACAGACAGCTCTGGGTGCTGTCTACAAAAACTCCCTCTTTTTCAGGAAGTGTTGAGGCAACAGCCTAGAGGCATCTTCTCCCTGAGATAACTGTCTCAAGGAAGTGCAATAGCAACACAAACCAATAGTCAGCCCAAAATATCTTCTGCCCCAAGAAATCACTTGGAAAGAAATGAAGGTAAAATTCCCTTTTCAAGATCAGATTCATCAATTTTAAGGAACAAATATACCATTTTAGATTTTCTCTCAGGTCAGCAGAAAAATCAAGGAATGGTTTAATTCAGCTAGAACACCAAATACTGAGAAAAAGCTGAGTCCAATTCAGCCACATAACAATAAATGCCGCGTCTTTTTAGCATTATGGTATAGATTTCTGATGGACACCAGAAGTTTAGGAGTATTTTTGAATTATCTATGTATGAATTGAAGAAAGGCATTGAAGAAAAGGTCTTGCTTGATGAAAACTCAATAACTCCAGGAAGAAGAAAGGCTGAAACCATACAATTGCATGACCACTGCTGCATCATTCATGTGGCTACCCACTAATGATTTAGTAGATTGTTGTGCTCCTAATCTGAGAAACCCTTGCCAGTGTCCAATTTTTAAATTTAGGGATTAAAACAGCTTGACCTACAAGATCTTGCATAAATCATTTTGTGACAATTACATACAGGAATCAAGGAGGTTAACATTTTTTGATCACAGGATTTTGATTAATGTTTACGTTGTTTAATAATTATCAAACATTATTCTTCTTTAAAAAACAGAGAATTTACGTACAGAGCTAAAGCTATAACAAAGAAAAGAACAGCAATCCTTTATCACCTCTGTCATACTTGTGATTAAATATCTTCTGTGTGAAGGCTCTCATTGCAAGTACAAATTGCTTGGGGTTGAAATCTGACATTCAAGGCTGGTGGTCGAAGTGAATCCCTAAGTATTCACAAGTAACAAGACCTTTTCTATCAAGAAAAATATTGCAAGTGTTCAAACACACGTTTCCCTGGGCTGCTGAAAAACATGACCCTCTGAGCAGTTAAATGTTCTTAAATCAGTGTCTTTGTCTTTCTGACAACATTAATAAATTAGCGTTGGTATTCATGCTGTAGGACATAATCATCTTTGGTGGGATGACTGGTTGCGCTAGACTGTGCCATACGTCAAAGAATTGCAAGAGCATCAAAATTCTCTCACCTCACCTGAGAACAATCACACTCTTTAATTTGAGGCAAGAATACATCTTAATCCTAGAATTTGAATTCAAGTTGACTTTCCTTGCCTCACAGAATGATGCCTGTGAAATGTCATCTCACACCTTTTTGCTACCAGAGCTTTTTCATTGACTTAGTTTAGGATGTTGCTAGTACCTTTTTGTTATCGTTGCTTTATACATGCATATGAACATTTACAGATGTGTAAAACAATCCAAAAATTTTGGCCAGTCAGACACACATATTCTGGAGGTTCCTCACCAGATATTTCTTGCATTTCCAGTACTAACATTGTGAAATCAATTACAACACTTATCACAATTATATGGATGATGTTTTCCTGATAAAAGAATACAAGACTAAAGAGTAATATATAAAAACACATACACATTTTATTCAGAAAGTAATAGCCCTTCTTAGAAATGGTTGTTCCCAGACCTTCCTTTGCCTCCCACCAATTAAGATTAGTCTTAATTTTTTTTCTGGATAAAGAGTTTTAAGAGCAATTCTTGAATCACTTCAGACGAGTATATTCACACCCCCCTT
This sequence comes from Bombycilla garrulus, assembly GCA_013400315.1. Classification (NCBI taxonomy): domain Eukaryota; kingdom Metazoa; phylum Chordata; class Aves; order Passeriformes; family Bombycillidae; genus Bombycilla; species Bombycilla garrulus. The sequence continues at coordinate 343,054 of VXBU01001047.1, forward strand.
TCCATCTGCCTGTGAGCAGCATGTAGGATGTGTGGTGCTGGTGGTTATTGATGGCAGTGGAGGTGGGTGCTGGTCTCTGCTGTTGCATTCCCTGAATCTCCAACACATCACTGAAACAGCTTGGTCTGCCAATATCTCTCCTCCACTTTTAGAAGGAAGGTGTTTGATCTCTGTGCCACTGAGGTTAGGAAAACTAAGTTTTGTCACCACACTGCTAAGATTTCAGTCTGTTCTGGAGATATTTAAATTCTGCCTGCCATCATATCTCACCAAGTAAAAGTACCAACAGCTCATCAACTAAAATATACTCTGCCTATTCACAAAAGGAAAATGCACAGGGGGAATATGGCATTTGGAATAAGGCAACTGACAGAAGCAAAACTGCGATTTATTGGTCTGCTTTTGTCTCAGGCCCAAAATAATTAGTCTAATTTAATAGGGTTCATTTAACACTATCAGTCAAATCACCTCAGCATTTTGAAGACCACGATCTGTGGTATCCTGAAAAGATGAGAAAATAGTCTTTCTATTTATATATTCAAATATCAACCCAATTTGATTCTGTCATTTTAGCAAGATGTCCTACTTATTTTTCTGAAATGAAGCTAGAGCAAGGGACCTCCTCATTTTAGGTCAGCAATGAAGACAAGCCAAGAATGGAGTAAATTTGAAAGTAGCAATATCAAGCCTGTGTCTTTGGGAACATAATTGATAAAGGAAATAAATTTAGACAGCTCTCAGTAACCCTGTTATGCAGTCAGTCTTTCACATATGTTGCCTTATATACTGAGGTCTTCTAAACAGTTATTGCATAAAGAATCATGCAAAGTTCTTAATTTGAAATAGTTTGTGCTATGTAGGGACAAGATGGAGTCTATAAATAAAAGATTTGACCCAAATATATAAACTTTCATTTCAGACTTCACAAGACAAATAAAAATTGGTCTCTGAAGACACCATTTCTCCCTTTTTGTTTCTCTACATGTGAAATCTATTTTGCACAGACAGGATAATTACTGCACGTTCCTTTTCTTTTTCTTCCAAGTGCAGAAACTGGAATTACTATTACACTGAAGAGGCAAAATTCTTCTTTTCCTGTCATTATGCTTCAAATTGTTCTAATTGCTTTTGTTATTTGTTAGTTATTTCAATCAAAACATTCAAACTTCATTTCTCTAAAACATTAAAAACATTAAAAAAGTTTGCATGTCATGTAACTTGGGTAAGTAATGTAAGTAAAAATAAATACATTCATCCATATTTGCATAAAATAGGTCTACAGGTTTGGTTTTTTTCTGTAATTACTTACTAGTTTAAACAGAATTTAAGATGTCCTGATTTCTTATATTTTTATGGTAATAACTGCTTTAATAATACCAAAAAATTTATTTATAAGCCCAGTGAATCTGAATGTGAAAGCATTCAGTTCTTCACAAGGCACAGTCATTATCACTAATCAAAATTGGTACTGGAAATACTTCAAAATGCACAAAAATACTTCCCTGGCATTTTAAGCCTATCAAAGGAACACCGGAGCTTCACAATTTGTGCATAAAACTTCCTTCCTGTGATTTTTTTAGGAATCTTCTACTAAAGGATTGTATCAAATTGCTTCCAAAAAAACAAGCAATTAATGGTTTTAGAATTCCACCCATATTACTTGTATCAAGTCAGGGCATATACAGCAAGCAATGCCTCATTATAACTCTGTTTCTGGATGATTTACAAATGGCTGCAATAAATGTGACAGAAATACATTAAGGATTTTTTTAAAATTAAATTTGAGAAGTAGAAATTGGAGACAAGCTTTAGAAACTGCTCACACTTTACAAATCAAAAGTGTTTTCTGAAGAGAGACCCATGTGTTCCTAAGGCACTGGTTTTCATGGAAGCTAAACCACTTTTCCCATTCAGAATAAATTTTAGAAACTGAAGGAAATATACTGAGGCTTGAACTTGAAAATTAAATCTGGATTTTGTGGAGACATGTAAGTCCTTAATTATGCATCTATGAATTTCCTGTTATTCCTTTATATCATTATAAGTGCCTGCACATTTCTAGAGCTTTGAATTGATTCAAGTACTTAACCTTAAGGATTTTAGCCAAAACTGAATATAAGATATATGTTTGAATATAAGTTAATAAGATTTGTGACATATGCAATACTTAGGATTTCATTTGATTTACATGACATTTTATTGTGCTATGTGGAACTTTCTATACTGAAACCAGAAAGTTTTGATGAACTTCAGAGTAGGCAGCTACACTGTATTGGTCATTACTACTTTTTAAAAAAACCCCTAAATCAGACAAGCAGGGGAACAGCATTTTCTTGCTGGTCAGACAACAGAACACAAGGAAAGAGCCATTCCAGAGCTGCATTTCTGGTGACTGGCTGCCCTAATACACGTTATTTATGTGCTTAACTTCACAGTCTCCCTTAGACTGTCATTAGCATGCACTCCTCGCAACATTAAGAATTAATTGGATGCTAAGCGTTTTAATTATCAATAAATTCAAAGTCCGTTATATCCATTAGGTTGTAGGAATATAATTATTCCTAGTTTTGTCTAGTTACTTGCACCTATCAAATATCCAAGTTATACATTTAAGAATAATCACTACCAATCCCATACACCAGTTTAATTAGAACTCATTAGGCAATCACTGACTTCAAAATCAGTGACAGACAAGAGTGGGGAGAAATAATACATTCAACTAATTTCTGCAATTATTAGCTAGTAGAAATAACTTAAAGGAAGAAAATACTCCTCCATATATGAAAATAACAATACTTTCTAGATTTAGGAGGTGTCCTCAAGTCCAAAACCAGGAAACAATATCCTCTCTTTAATGGTAAACTTAAAGCTTTTTAATCACGTACAAAATACATAAGGAAGTTCAGGTACCTAAAATGGGTTGAGAACATTTTCCTGCCTTCAATGTTTCCTTTTGTTTTCTTTGACATCTATCCATCCTGATGGTGCAATTTGGCAGCACTTCTAATCCACTAGAACCAGCTGGAACCAGTAATCAGTGTCCATTCAAGATTCAGATTCATAAAGAGATCTTCAGGGAATGGAGAAGTGGTTGGCTTACTTTTATAAGGTGGCCAAGGAACACATGATTGTCACCTCTGACCTTTATATCAGATAGTTTAAAGAAGGAAAAAGCCATGTTTCCTGCCTGTGTTTTCCTTTCACTGCAATCTCTCATTTTGACCTTTCAGCAGTCCTGCCATAGTAGGAAGATCAAGCTAAGGACATAATCTATACCATTTCTTTCAATAAGCAGCAAGAACAATCTATTAACAAAATTAGACAGCAAGCACAATAAAGGAGAGCACAGCATCACAGACCTGGAATAGATTTTGTTTCTTGTTTGGCAGGATTATGTTCTATCTTTGCTTCCTGTGTCTGTAATTCCACGTGCCTCAGCAGCTTTGGGCCAGAGACCTACTCATCATGGGGCTTCTTTCCTGATTTATCCTTTCCGAGGACCGCAGCTTCAATAGAGAAGCTAAGTTTTCATTTGCCAATTTCAATCAAGCCTATAATTTAGGGCTTAGATTTAGGAGACATTAAGTCCTAAACTCTTGCTATAATGCACCTGCTATAAATTAAATATACATAAGTCCTAAGCTTCAGTGCAGTGAGTTATCCTTGGAGATACTCAAAACCAAATATGTCCCTAGCAACCTGCTTTGGATAATCATGCTTGAAGAGCAGTGTTGGGCTAGACAATCTCCAGCTGACCTGACAAAAATCAGCCACTCTGTGAATTTATTTACCCCTTCTTAGAGCAAGGAAAAAGTTTCAACAACCTAAATAAAACCAGGGCACAATCACCCAGCCCTGCCCTTTCTACTTGAAACACAACATGTGAGATGAGCCGAACCAGCGACTTTGGTCTTCCCTGATTCTGAACATGTCACTTGGACAGCATCATATCCAAGTTTGCTTCCCACTGTTTAACACAGAAAGGACAAAGGTTTGTGATATCTGTTTTAAGAATTATGAAATCCATTAAATAAAACACAAAAAGGCTTTGACTGCCTCTCCAAGCACAACTTTAACAAGAGACTTCATGGGTTATATATCGTCCTGTTAGAACATAGTTTTGATATGCTCTACAGTAATATATCTGAAAATACTTAAAGATTTTAAAATAGAAATAGATCATTATTCTAAGTTGGAAAAACACCTATTCCACCTCTTTATCACCCACAGTTTTTTCGAAATTTTTATCAAATACTCTGATTTTTTACTAAGATCCCAATTCTTATAACTTACAGAGCTTCCATACTGCTAAGACACTTTAATAATATGTTACATTATAAACATGAAATCTAAGTATTTTAGGTGTCCATACATCAGTGTAGTCACTATGTAAGAGTGCTTTAGCAATGTACTATGGATTAACAGAAAGCAATATAAGAAATGTGATGATGATAATAATAAAGGATAGTTTATTCCTTAATCGAGTCTACAGTGGAGCAGAAACTTTCTTTCACGACTTTAAGAAAAGCTGGTTTCTCTCCAGGAAGACATAATGCAATAATGTCAATTCCAAGTAATGCAAAAGAAAAACATGTAAAAACAACACTAGAATACCAGCTCCATTTATAGTAAAGCATGCAGGGAATAGTAATAAAAGGTGTGGACCATGTTGAAATAACTCACAGAAGCACCAAGGTGAGTTGGGACACTCCTTGCATTAGGCAAAATCCAACAGAATGACTTCATTAAATCCAAACAGACACATGGAAGCACATGCACACACAACCAGTCATCGATGTATGCATATGCCCATTCAGGTCAAGATCATTCTGATGTGCAAATACCACATTTCATCATCACAGTCATTTACAATGCCTAGACTGCAGTCTAAGAGGAACCTGCGTAATCTTTATTTTTGGTCTTCCTACAGTTTCTTTCTTGGGATTATGTAGCATTTTTCTTAAGAAAGGACCACAGTGTGGTCTCTGTCAGGTACTCATGCTTTGCAATTCATCACCTTTTTAAGATGAGGTTAGTAAAAAGCTCTGACAGTTGTTAGTGGGAAGTGGGGTTTGAGGCTTGTAATACAGATTGAACAGGTTCTTCATGTTACCTATGAGGCACAAAGTGTTCTGAGGAAATAAAACTTCATCCTCATATTTTTCTTAATATATATTTGCTTTGAACATCTGAAGATTTCACTGTTTAAGGACTTCAGGTCAGAGTGCTTACCTGAGACCCTGTGTTCATCACAAGTTTTCACGACAACTAAGGAAGACAGAAGTAGTACAGAGAAAAAGATTCACCAATTTATTACTGTTAATTCTCTGGTACTTTCTATCAGTATAGTATACTGATAATTTACCAGTAGAAATAAAGCTTCATCCTTGCTGAAAGTATCAAGATCTGTATCAAAGATATGTGTGATGTGAGAAGGATTGTGTCTATTTATGATGAATATTTTTATGATCAAATTTTTATTTATCATTAAAACCCAGTAGTTATTTTTTCCTCCTAATAGCTTCCAGAACCACAGCCATATCCAATATCCAAACCCATGCACTTCCTATTCAGTCAATGAAGTGAAGCTGGCATTATTAGTAGATGAGCAACAATGTTTCCTAATTTGTTTACCCCTCCTAGCCAAGATGTGACATTGTCCTAATCTCACAACATTCATAAATCTGCTGCTCCAGAATATCCTCACGTGTGGATGCTGGAAACAACTGAAGCCATCACATAATAAGGAAAATCAAGAGGGGAGGACGTGGGAGAGAGGGGGTGAGGCATGGAGGGCATTTTGTATGATTGAAAGAATGGTTTATGGACTCCGCACATAAATTAAAACACATTTCATTCATTCATAAATCTGTTAAAAATAAACAATTACAAATCAGTCTTGTCTGTTTAATCTACCATTGCAATTCTTTGAAAGTGTCTTCATATAATGGTGGGTTTTCAGTTAGGTGTTATTGCAAACATTCTGAATTGAGTTTCTGTCGAGAGACAGAAAGAATGACTCCACTTTAGCCTTGAACTACATGAGTATTGGTTTCAGAAGAAACACTGAAATGGGGGGAAAGAGAATTTTATAGAGATAAGAGCAGCTAGGCTAAAAAAAAAAAGGAAAAAAAATGCTGGTTACACCTTGATATTTGGAAAAGCTAGAATATCTTCCTGACTTCTTAAGCGTGCAGTTAGAAGAGTAATAATATTGATAATGCTACTTTTCTGTTAAAAAATAAACAAAATTTATTTTTTATTTTTTCTACTCTCCATAGAACACTAGAAAATAATTGCATATTATATAGAAAATTAAGCTTTTTTTTTTTCCTATCCTATGAACATGTATAACATGAGACTTAAGAATATTTAGCCTGACACCTGTAGATGTTTATTATAATTTCTTAGGTACTCAAAAATCCCTTATCGTCTCTGTTTTTGTTTTTTTCTACCCATTACCTCGTGATTTTCCTTTTTTTTTTCCTAAACAATTTTACATCACTTTAAAAGGCACATAGCTGACCTGTTTCAAACTTGCAACCACTGTATTTCAAGAAATATATATAATGCTAAAATAGTTTTACTTATAATAATTCAGTCTTTCCTAGATCTCTGTTCTCTTCATTCTTCTACAAGTTTTTTACAACAAAATAGAATGAAAGTCTTCTAAAATGTTAAGCTTGCAACTGAAGTAGTCAATATGCCTGATTTTATTCGCATCCAGGCATACACTTTAAAACAAGCAGAAAGCGTGCATGAAAAAACTCCCACTCAGAATAAACCACAGTATGGTATCATGAAGTTAAATGTAATTACATGGACAAGAAAATAAAATTGCATTTATACTATAATTGAAAGTCAGAATGGTACAACAAGAATGTCATTCAGTATATTTGCTGAATTTGATAATTTTTTAAAAGCGTATCAGTTTTAACATGTTCATGTGCATTTATATTTTATATAAAAATGCTTTAAAAACTATAGTCTTTGATAAACAAATGTCTTATTTGAGAAGATATCCCAAGCCTGGTGAAGATTTTTCACTGAAATGTCAATCTTTTTACAGAAATGTTGCTTTTACTGTAGGGAGAAGAAAACATTTCAAAGTTTCTGAAATGGTGCAGAGCACAGAAGTACTCTATTATCTTTCCACGAGGTATTCCATGATGAGCTCTGGTCAGCAAGAGGCACTTCCATACTTCTGGCATATGGAGTACCAGCTTCCAAATTGGTTTATAAATCATCTCCTGGGGACACTCTTAGGATAGTTCAGACAAGGTGCTGAAGTGTGAGGCAGTCATTAAAATGGAATCAATTTCCCAGAGAACTGTATACAGAGAACCAGACACTATTCAGAGTTTTCTTTTATCATGAAATCACTCAACATACAGTAAAGCAAAAGCTTGAGGTTTTGTTTGCAGTATCCACAACCAGAAAATTGGCATGTGCTTATCTACATGGTAGTTGAAAAGGCAAAAAAGGCTGTGCTTAACAGATTTACTCTGAGTTCAATATGAAGTGTCTCAGCCTGTACTTACTTGACTTGCTGCAGAAGGCTTTCCTGAAACACCGTTTGTCATAAACTGTTCTGCCAAAAAAATCCCACCTATTTGTCATCAATAGTGTTTGATTTTTGGATGTACTAGTTTTACCAGTTAACTTCCTTTTAGTATTTTGTACAGGGTTTAGGCTGATTTAATCTTTCCCTCACTTCAAATAAAATAAATTATAAAAACCAAATGCATGGAGGAAATAATCTTCTCTTTCTCTAACATACACACTGAATAAATTCCTTGGTGATACAAATGTTTATCAGATTGAGTGTCCTCTCCTGTACCCAACTGAACTCATTCAGCTACTTTCAGCAACACAGTCACAAGTTCATCATTTCCTATGTAGAGGGTGAAGCAAATCTCCAGTGGGGGTTATATTTCACATCACTCCGCATGTTAACAAACATACTGGTAAAAATTTTTAAAAGGGTAAAAGGTATCTAGCTCAAACCCCTGAGAGGAAAATTTAATCACTTGAAAAGGACAGTGGTTTGGGGATATTCACAGACAGCCACAATTGAGAGATACTGCAACAGATATTTTGAAGTCAATCACTTAAATATACTGAAGATTTCAAAAGGAAAGTCATCCAGATAACTAAGATGAGAAAACTTCAAAAAAAGGTCAATATTGTCCAGGTTCTGCCCTCCACAACCCAAGAAGTTCCATAAAAAATATTTTTCCATTGTCATTCTATTCTGATTTGCAGCGATGTCAACATTCCTCCTGGAGACATGAAACATGTTTTCCTTTTCCAATATTGGAAATGTAATGACAAGAAGTAATGGGTACAAATTGAAGAAGGGTAAATTATATTAGACATTAGGAAGTAATTTCTTACTATGAGGGTGGTGAGGAGCCTGGAGCTGGATGCAGCCCTGCAGGGAGGGTCTCAGCAGAGCTGGGCAGACGGGCAGAATGCCCTCCCTCAATTTTGGAAGAGCCAAAGAAGTGACAGTCATAATGAACAGATTTTACCATGTATTCTCTGCAGATGAGACATTAATCTTTCCAGAGGTGCTGTGTCTTACAGGTACTTTGGACGCCATGCCATCAATCTTTGCATTGCTTTGAGTTGTACTCATGACATATAAACAACAAACTTGGGGGGATTATTTCTGTCCACAAAAAAAAAAAAGTTTAATTGCTCTTTCTGCAGATTTTCACAGCTGATAAACTCTTGTGTTTTCAACACCAACACAATCTCAAGTAAAAAAAAAAAAAAGAAATAAATGATGTAGGTATGAATACCTACATCTCAATAAAAGTTCATATAAAAAACTGTTCTTTCACCCTAAAATGAACTACTCCTCCACTTAAATGAAAGGAATACTATCAATAGCAATAACTCATTTTGTTCCAGGAACACAAAACTTTTTCTATTTAGGAAACTTTACTGGTCCATTTGTGTGCTACTTGGTGGCTTTTGTGATCTAGTGGAAACCATTGAAAACAAAGATGGATTGTTATAAATTCCATCATGATCTGGGCATCTTGGGTAAAAATTTACAAGATTTTAAAGCATGATGTGAATTATTTCTGTTTGCAAGTACATATTTATTGTCTAACATGGAAATTATGTTTCTGCAAAAAACAAAAGTTTTTCAAGAAAAATAGGTATATGTGAATCACTGAGAGGTCAAGGCTGTGCCTGTTATCCATGTGAAGTACAGGAATGTCAACAGTTTTTCACATAATTGTACCAGTACTAGATATTACATGAATATAGTTCTGATTGTTTTTAATTCTAGAACTCACAATTAAAAGTCACAGATGAGTTTTTATCAGCTGTTATGCAAATGTGTATAAATTACATCTTACCACAAGACTTTATTCTAGCTCATAGTCATCCTGCATATAACGTAAAATGAGGTCAGAATTTAAATTAAACCCCCCCTCAAGAAAGCCATTCCATTCTGATATTGTGACATTTATGTGCTTAAAGTCTATAGCGCTGTAAGTGAATGAAGCTACCTAAAGAAGAAAAGAACAGCATTATCATCAAAACTTATGATATTCATTAAATCTTTTGATGAGCATAGGTGAATTTAATTGCTCTTCAGAGCCTGGAAGATAAATCATAAAACCTGCATACAAAATTAACAAGATCACCTCAAGAAACTGGTGGCTCCTCATTGACATCCCTTACAATAAAATGGTCTTCATATATCACCTGGGGATTCATCACTTTTGAGTCACACATTTACCATCTGTGCTCATCCCAAACTGCTTCTGATAGAGCATCTGACTTCATAAATGTTCTTGGGTAAACAACTCTCATGTTTCTCCAGGTAAGTGAACAGATTGACTGCACCATTTTTCTAACACAGAACTAGTAAAAGTAGTCAGCTACAAATTGCTTAGGCTCATAGACAAGTTCTTCAGTTTGCTGTATGAAATCAAACAAGATACCACTGGTTTCTTAATTTGCTTAGCTAAAGTATATTCAGTTATCAATTTTCCACTTTTCATCCATGTCTGAGGTACATATTCCTTGTCTGACATCCTCTCACAATCTTCAGCTCCAATCATCTGAATGGCTGAATACTTCAATGTCTCTAAGCAAAAAGCAATAGCCAGTGCAAAGGATAGGAGTTTAATTTAAGAAACTTTATGAAAACTTGGAGGGTTTTTTTTTTTTTTTATAACTAAGAACAGAATCTAGAGGAAAAGATCCCAAATTGTATAATGATTTGCCCTGTTTTTTCAACTGTCCAAGAAGTCCAGGTTGAATGGACCTCTGAGCTACCAGGTGTAGTGAAACATGTCCCTCTTCAGAGCATGGAGGAGAGCTAAATAATATCTAAGATCCCTTCCATAGAAACCATTCTTTTACTCTGCAATTGCTCGATTCTGGAGCTTTCACAGAATAACTTGACAGAAGGTCAGAGTCCCTTCTTAATGTTCTTCAATTCTGATAAAGGCCTCTTGCCTGAGAAACTTTATCACTTAAATCTCTCAGCAGCCATTTATGCCCCGCTTTTAATACAAGGGTTTTCCATCATAAAAAGTTCTAGTGAAATGGCTGGAAAATAACATGGCTGTCCTGCCAGCAAACCTCTCTGCCTCCCAAGGTGATGAGATAGGAAGGACATCAGCCTGCTGAAGTTAGTCCAGAGGTGTCCACCAAATTGATCAGAGGGCTGGAGCACCTCTGCTATGAGGAAAGGATGGGAGAATTGGGATTGTTCAGCCTAGAAAAGAGAGGTTTTGGATTGACCTGATGGAGGCCTTCCAGTACCTGGTGAGGGCCAGCATGAAAGATGGAGGGGAGACTATTTACAAGGGCCTGGAGTGACAGGACAGGGGGAAATGGTTTCAAAGTGAAAGAAATCAGGTTTAGATTAGATCTTAAGAAAAAGTTATTTGTGGTGAGGCTGCTAAGGCCCTGGGACAGGTTGCCCAGAGAAGTTGTGGCTGCCCCATCCCTGGATATGTTCAAGGCCAGGTTGGATGGAGCTCTGAATAACTTGGTCCAGTGGAAGGTGTCCCTGTCCATGGCAGGTGGTTGGAATGAGTTGAACTTTAAGATCCCTTCCAACCCAGGTCATTCCTTGGAAACTTTTGATGTCCTCCAGAAGGATTCATTCATAAACCCAAGTGTGTTTCAAAGTGTGCCCTGAAAACATGTACCCAGAAATACACACTAGATGAAAACATGGCTAAGAAAAGTGATTGAGATGTTCAGTGTTTCTGAAAGGAGATACAAAGGGGAAGTTTCAATGAAATATTTAAAAATACATTGGAAATTCCTTTTATTTCAAACGAAGTGTCTTGGAATGCCATGCACTATGCAAGGCCCAAGTTTCAGAACAAAGTTACAATAGTGGGGTGCTGTATTGCAGAAAAAAATGCTGAGATCTTTCCAGATGACCAAGGGAATTAGCCAAGTGTTTACATATTGCAACAGAAACCTGGAGAAAGAAAAGAATTAGGTACTAAAAGCATAAAACAGGAAAGGAGTGCATTATCACTGTTGAATTCCCTCTCTTACAGAGTATAACTGCAATCCACGTTCCTCCCCAGATGGAAGGAATGATACCTATTTAGAAAACAGGAAGTTATCTTGCACAAATAAGCGCATAGAGAAATAAATGGCTTTATTTTGCACTGCCAATACATAATGGCATTGCCTTATCAGCTCTCAACAAATCTATTTTAGAACCAGTATTTAACCAAAGCACAATATAAATAGTAAACCCATCCAAGCAAGCCTTTAGTGGTTCTATATTTTGAAGACAGAAACATTCTTACTCTAAGCTAGTTAGATCTGTAAACTGTGCATAGAATTAATTTTATGCCAGCAAATTACTGTTTTTAACAGGTTATACAAGGCACAGAGCCATATAATTGCTCTTCACTTGAAATATGCTCTCATTCAAGCTGAGGAAATGAAGTTAGCTGAAGGTGCAGCTCGGGGTGAGGAGGAACACATCTTATCTGTGCAACGACTTGTTCTTTACAGGTGGTTGGTTCAAAAATTAGCAGCTATTTTTTTCTGCAGTAATAAATTCTAATATTTGAAGAGAGCGAGAACAGATGGATTGCCAGTTCATTGCCACTTGCCACAGCACTATGAAGATTTAATCTTTATGATGAGCAATTCGCTCTTTACATAAGCACTATGCTAGCATTCCAGTATTATGTCTTATCAGCCCATTTTAAAGTAGACTGGCTTCCCAGACGTTTTTAATAAAGAGTTTGGTTCTATTTTTCTTGAAAACACAAATTGCTCTAAGACATTTTAACCCTCCTTAAACGATGTGTCACCTGTCGAATAAGTGCTAAAATCCCATAATAGCAATACTATTATTTGAAATGAATGTTTAGGTGCAGAGATTTTATTCAAAGAGACTAAAAGCTCCCTATCTTTTCGGCACAATTTACTCATTTTTATTTTGCAGAAACAAAAAATATAATGGTCTATCTTTACAGCCGTACTTTCTGTTGGTTTAATGAGAAAGGTTTCATACTCTTAACTCAAGGAGATTCTCCTGCTAAAATATAATGGTAGATAGCTGAACATGTCTGTCTGCAGCCAAAGTAATATTTTACCATTCTCTATAATATGTTCCATGGCCCCTTCCTCTAAAAGGGCTAGAAACATGCAAAAGAAAGTTCCATGGCTCAGGAGCATTGAAAAGTCTGAATCTCAGCCAGCTTGCCCTCTGATTCCTACATTCTTTCTAGTTCAAGTTTCCAAAATCTTTGCATTCTGATTTTCTAAAAATCTTTGCAGCAGTACTTTTTTGCATATGGATTTTTTTTCTCAGAGTCAATTGAGCAAACAATTTCCACTTTAATTAGAGCTATGTTCGAAATATTGCTACTCCATTATCTGGCTTTCCATACACAGCAAAGGCTCTGGGCATTTTCTCAGACAAAAATTAAAAAATATATTCTCTTAAAATATACAAAGTACAGTAAAATTCTGTTTTGTGCCTAAAAAATTGCTGCCTTAACATTCCCAGCTAAGAGATTGGTAAAACTATACAGTCAAACAAGCTCCTCAAGGAGGTACCTTATGTCATCTGGATAGAGCTACACTTCAAAGGCACTGAAAAGGCACAGGGAGAAAACTGTGTGGTGATAAAAGCAGAAATTTGAATAATTTATAATTGAAGTCTGGATAAAAAAAGTTGCCTAACCCTACACTATTTTGTCTTCCTTTCTTCTTATTCTCTTGCTCAAGGTTTCCTTCAAGAATGCCTGATTTGTGTAAATAATTACAAGCCCAGTAGAGGGTGCTGAAGAATATCTGGCATAGTTTTAAGTTTTGTTAGAGCAATAAAATGCAACCCTTCTTTTTACATTGCAAATAGCAGCTTCTCCTTAGCTCATCCATTCCTACAAATTCAGCTCACGGACTAAACGCAATCAACCTATTTGCACATCTGTCTTTCTGCTCAGCTCTCAGCTTTCACCTGCTCTTCTTAAAAAGCCTTTTAAATAGTCACACCAACCTCCAAATGCAGGGACCACCTCCTGATGCACCCTAGGTGTGTGAAACAAGCTGGAAAGAAGCACAAAGCAGAAAGCTTTTAAATTTCTGCAAGGTCAGACTAGAGGATAAGTCATCCCCTAGACAGTGTTCTCAGTCACAGCAGTGTTCAATCATCCTCTGGGCATTTAGGAGGGAGAAAGAAGCACAGATTTGGGTAGTCTCACAAATGTGCTTTTGCTTACTTTATGCCCATATCAATCCATAGATAACAGAATGAGAAAACGAAATAATTTATTGCTTAAATAAGTTCAAAGAGAACTAAAAGGATATAACCCATTTTATAACTACTAAAATAAGCTATTTTTCAGTACAGTAAAATCTTTGTATACTGAGGGTTTTGTTTGAAATCACAGTTACTTTCAATGGAAACATAAGTAATAAAAAGAATTATCATAATCTGATTAGCTAGAACCATCAAAAAAGCTACAATATGGTGAGTGTGCATAAAAAATGGTGCTCATTTTAAGAAATAAATTTAATCTCTCTTCATAACAAAAATTTCTGAGTGATTATTTCTGGGGTGCTCTTACAAATTAATAGAGGAATATGATGTCTCTTGAATTCTGCTCATCTTGTTAAAATACAGAATATAATTTTGAAGCAAATCTGCTCTTCTAAGCACAACAGGAGTGAATTTACCAGGAATATTTTTAAGGTATCCTGTGCATTTTTTGCACACAAATTTAAAGTGTCTTTCTGACTGAGTATCCTGGTATAAACCCAGGGCTCAGAACTTCCTTTTTCAACTGATCAGATCTTCGATGCAAACCTTTGAAAAGCAAGAATTTGTTTAATTCCTTGTTAAAGCTCTTACTAGCCTGGTTTAGAAATACCAGCAGCTAATGAAATTTAGATAACATATATTCCTGTATCTCTACAAAAAATAACAAGTTCCACTGCTCAGCAACATTTTCCCCTATAAATTTTCATTATTATGGAATGGCGTGCAATATTCAGAAATTCAGATGATCCCCATTTCAAAGGACTTTTTTTCAAACCCAGTTATGGAATTATTTTTGATTTGGCAGCTCAATAGCTGTTGAACTTTGACATTTGCACAAGCAGCATTTGGATGGAGGTAAAAATACCTTCTCCTCCCTTTTAGAAAATCAGATATGAGAAAACCCAAACAATTTAAATGTCTCTTGCATATCAAGATCAACTATGCAAATATTAAATATAAAATATTTTAAAAACTCTGGAAAAATCAAACAGAAACTAAGTGTCTGGAGAAGAACGAATCACTTCCTCAAATATCCACAAGAGGATCTTCTAAAGAAAATATGGCCAGTTACTTCAATTAACTCTGGTATTAAAAACTTAAATCATCAGATCATCCAAATGCTCAAGTTTTGGTGTGTTAATGCATGTTAAAAAATAACAATGCTGTTGGCTTTTGTGGGGGCATTCTGTCAGATGGAGGATGACTGATACAGCACTCAGATTTTGATCTTTCAGGTTTTACTCTCTTTAAGTAATTTTTTCTTGTAATCAATAAACACAAGATTATGCCACAAAGTCTACGGACTGTCAACAGTACAAAGGGCAGAAAAGAGAGAAATTGCAAATTACGAAACCACAGCTCCAAGGGAAACCCAAAATAGGCAAAAAAGGTGAGAAAATGGTATCTGAAAAGGGAAAGGTATATAAACATGCTCATTTTTAAATTCAACCTAATAATTATCCTCTATAGGGTGTGATCATTAGCACAATGCTTCAAGATCTGTATTGATTCTTATTACTGGAATGAAATATATCATTTTGGCACTACACTTGTGCAATGTGGGGTTTTTTTTCAGTATTTATTTAAAGCAGGGAAAGACTTTTATTTTATCATTAATTTGAGATGTTGGTTTACATATGCATCTGAATATTTATGAAAATCATGAAGGATGATGCACCTGTCTAAATTCTGACACGTAAAGCCCTGTATCTGAGGTAGCTACTCTGCTTGTAGAGGTTCTTCATGCAAATAACAGAAAAATAGGCATTGTGAGTGTGCAAGACACTCAAAAATGCCCTCAACCACAAAGCACCTATATTCTGTTCATTAATGTAAATGGGGGAAAAAGGCGGCTCAGATGTAAATGTTGTGAGATATATTAGCTGTATCTCTGTTTGTATCCCCATGTTATCACATATTCATGTGTTATCACTCACCTTTCAGTACTGTAAGGACTGGAAATTCCAGAGGAGGAGTCTACACTTCTGTGTGCAGTCTCTCTGTGGCTTTACTCTACGCAGTTCTGTGCCATTCCTGTAACTTTTAAATGTTTTCCTGTAAGTAGGAATATTTCCCCATCATCTCTCCCCCCATCAGTCCATTGCATTCTTTTGAGGTGTGTTAAAAACAGAAATCTGAGATTAAGTCACTATGTCTTAAAGTAACACAGAAATAGAAATTCATAGGAACAACTAGGCTGTGTATGTGCAGCAAATCAAAAATATACAATGTAACACACAGGAGGAACTAAAAGTTTCTGTGTTTTACTGGAGCTGTAATGTTTCTGAGATTATTATGGAATTGTTCACAGGAACGAAACACTGCAATAGATAGGCACAGACTTTCCAGGAAAGACAGAAAGAGGGGGGAGACCATGCTCTCTGAAGATGACTCTCCACCATAGTCAGCCACAGTCAAGAGGGAAAAAGTTGAATGAAAACTTATGCTAGGGTTGGAAGGATGGTCAAAAAAGAATGGATGTTCTGGAGGATGTTGCTTACAGAAAACTTAGGAAGAGAATAGGAAAATAAACTTCTATAAAATACTGGAAGACACATTTAACAGTCCTTGGTTCTCATGGGTCAAGTTAACATCTCAGAATTTTCTAGAAGGAATTACAGCAGAATACAAATAATTTGCATTTCTAGACTGTGCTTAAGATAATTTCTTGCTGCAGCTACTAGAGGACACGGTCTGCAGAATCTGCTATTCACAAATCATGAAGCAGGCAATAATCAGTGGTGGGCTTGTCTGTGATAAGCTTGAGATTATAGAGTTTTAAAGTATAAAATTAAGACAAGCAGCAAAGTAAAGATCTTCATTTTGCAGAGGGTGGACTTCAGCTTGTTCAGTGATCTGATTCAGAAAGATAAAGAAATCAGCACAAAATTTGAGATGAAGTGTATCTGCTGCTGAATGAAGCAGGTAACAGACAGAGAAGATGGAAAGGGCTGAGACACTCAATATCTCAGTCATTTCCATCAGGGTCTGCTCTCAGGTCTCCGAGGCTCCTGATGATGGTGTAAATTCAGGAAAAGAGGTACTGTCCGTTGCAGGAAAGAATCAAGCTAAGGACTGCTAAAGTAAATGTACATACAGTTATCTGGAGTTCCAGGGAGAATACCTCTGACACTGCTGAGCCATCACTGACTTGAGACAATTCTGTAATCTCTGACACACTCTGGTGATGGCTCACAATGACAACAACTAGACAACAGTTATGATCTAAGTTCGGAAGGAGGGTCAAGAAAGCTACAGGCCTGTCCATCTCACTTCAGCCCTGGGAAGGCTGTGGAGCAGATCATCACAGAAGCCACCAGTGCCATACATGCAGGCAGAGAAGATGACTGAACAAAGTCACCATTTCTAAGGGCAATTAGAACTTGGAGCTTCCATCTCAACACAAGCCTATATTTTTTTATGCAAGTCAACTAAGCCACTTCCCAGTTTCTCACTTTCTTTTTCTGTGTATCAGATTGCTCAGGAACCACTGGTGTTGTAAATTGACCTGATTAGTCCTGGTCATATGATTAGACTCTTCAAGAAGGGATTTCAAAACTCTTTCCAGCTTCCTTATCTGAAGGTATATGTCCTTGAGACACCTTTTGTCTCTTACATTAAATAATGACCTTTATAGAGTTGTATAATTTGTGAACTTCAGTTGGTTTAGCACATCTCTTCCTAAATGTCATTTTAAATTAGTATGCACACTGCAAAAGTAGCCTTAAATCATTAAGAAATTAATATTTAAAATAATTCCAAACTTGATAGGAGTTGATACCCTTGGGTTATTTCCTACTCCAGCTCAATGTACGTTGGCATTATAAAAACAGACTGTTTCAAATTTGTGTGGGTCCTTTCAGACCCCAGAGCTTTCCCAAGCACCCAAAGTTTTTATTTTGGGTAGTCTCTCACGATCTGTCACTTGACTTTGAAGTACTCATATATAAACTTTTCCCTTAGACACTTAGGAAGAGGGTGTAGCCCTCAAATTTGTTCGGTTTCTGCTCTCACCATAGATAAGGTTAAGACATGTTTTTTCTTTTCTGACAAGACTTAGCTTTAAGTTCCTGTGAGATGCCATTGCACATCAGCTCCTCCCATTAAAAAAAAAAAAGGCTCTATTTTTAAAAAACAGATGGGTTGAATCTTGACTGATCCTGCCTAGAAAGAAACAGTATTGTCATCTCAATTAAACATTGATTTCTTTCTTCCCAGGAGCACTGTACTATCCAACACCTGCTATTGCTTTTCCCTCATGGTAAGAAAATTTTTAATGATACCAATTATATGACACAAATGACAAGTCAACATTTGTCTTCTGTTCCTGGTCAGCAAGAATTGCAACTCAAAGACATAGCAACTTGAAAGAGTTTAGAGAGACAATTTTTTTTCCCAAAATTAAAAATATCACAGAAAATTCAAGAAAGTGCAGGGATGAATGAGTTGACATGGAGCATTCATGACTACAATGCTATATTTTTCTGGTGGGAGTCTGTTCAGACACTACCGTGAAATTAAATGGAATTTACCCACTGCCTTCAGTACTTGCAATTGCTACTCACAGCAAAGTAAATAAGGAAGAGTGGCAGCTGCCAATTAATTCTGATTTATTTCCAATTATTTTTATTTTCATACATAATTAGTTTAATAATTCCCTTAATATTCTTGAAAATTACATTTCTCCTTTCAGCCATCCTTACATAAAATCTGAACCATTTTTCTATTGAAAGATACAGTCCCTTAATTTTACTGGATGAAAATTGAATTTGGCTTTCATGACACACTCCTTTACTTCTCTTAGCAATAATGTACTTGTTAAGTCACACAACCAAGAACTTGTATTTTATTTTCATAACATAGGTAGAAAACTGAGCTAAAATGCTTGCTTTCCCAGTATGACTACCTTTTGCATGTAAATTATTAGTTTGCAAACATACTTTGTTTCCTAGCATTCTCCTCCAAAGTTTGAATAATACTTGATCCTTCCCTTTAGCACCAGCTGAATTTGTTGAGAAGAGATTAGTCAGTCATTAAGAGCTAATTGCAGAAAAAAACCAAGTTATTTTGTACTAGGTCTCATATATATATTGCTTGGGGGGAAAAATTAGTAGTGTGTGAAAGTAGAGATATAACTTAATAAATATATACATATGCAGAGGATCCAGAGAAAGCCACCAAACTGATTAAAGGGATGAAGCTCCTCTCCTACTAGGAAAGTCTTAGAGAATTGGGATTGCTCAGCCTGGAAAAGCAAAGGCTCTGAGGTAACCTAAGGGCTGCCTTCCAGTGCCTGAAGGGACACCAGAAGAAAGATGGAGAGAGACAATTTACAAGGAGCAACAGGAGTGACAGGACAAGGAGGGATGAGTTCAAATTCAAAGTGAGTAGGTCTAGATATTAGGAAGAAACTCTTTCCTGTGAGGGCAGTGAGACGCTGGAACAGATTTCCCAGAGAAGGGTAACTGGATTCCCCATTCCTGGAAGTGTTCAAGGCCAGGTTGGATGCTCTGAGCGACCTGGTCTAGTGGAAGGTGTCTGTGGCAGGGGTTTGGGACAAGATGATCTTTCAGGTGCCTTTCAGCCCAAACCATTCTGTGATGCAGTTAAATAACAATGTGAATTTAAGCTTTGATATGAACTAATTCCCTGTGTTCATAATGCTGTAAACCCTACAGTTAGGTCAGGAGTTCTCTCATTACTTCTAACTTCAGGGTTTACCTCTAGCATTGCTTTCTGAGATGCACAGAAGTGAAACATTAGTGACAGTCTCCAGAAATAACGCTAGGTATAGCCTGTCATCAGAATGTGCTGGAGGTATGGACACATTCTACCCATTTCATCTTCACTGGCTCAGACTAAAAGGAAAAAAAATTAACCTTGCTTGCTAGTTATAAACCCACATGGAGAACAGATATTTCCTTTGTATTCCTTGTACTAATTTGTCTAGGAGTGCAAAAATATGAGGTCACGAATAACAGAGGAAACAAACAAGCTTCACCAGATTATAAGACATGCAAAATATAGTAAAAATCATGGCAAAAATAGACAACCACAAGGAATACTAGGGAAGTGTAAGGCACTTATAATTGGAATGGAATTTAGGATGTTTAGAAAATGTTCTTGTTGCAGTAACTACAATTGGAGCACTAAGGATTAGTAACGTTAGTTTAAAAATTACTCTGCCTAACCAGGAAAAGACTTTCTCTGCAAGAAGAACTAGAGATTTCTTAAAACACAAGTATTCTTTAAATTTCCAGCACCT
This sequence comes from Bombycilla garrulus, assembly GCA_013400315.1. Taxonomy (NCBI): domain Eukaryota; kingdom Metazoa; phylum Chordata; class Aves; order Passeriformes; family Bombycillidae; genus Bombycilla; species Bombycilla garrulus. Next base: position 363,102 of record VXBU01001047.1, read on the forward strand.
TCACAATTTTTTCTTAGCATGCTGAATCATCACACCGCATTTCATTCCAAGCAACTGTGGTAACCTGCTGGCAACTTTTGGAAAGAACATACTCCCTCTGGCCATGGCTTGGACAGAATCCCAACCACTGCTGGACCAGTGGGAACACAATTTTGCTTTCTGTAAAGCAAAGCACAAATCACATCCACCACTACTTCAGAGCCAGTATAAATACCTATCATACCCTCTTCCTTCTGCTATATGGTCATCAGAAAAACATGTTCACTTCAGCCACTTTTCTGAGGTATTCGCAGTCACTACACATCTTCCTGTACGGCTTCATACTTCCCTGGAAGAATAGGGGGGGTGAGGATCAGAGATAGGTATAAAAGTAGATATTTTTTTATGGTTCAGTAACAAGAAACCAGCAGAAGTGGTAGGTTAGTCAGATACACTGCCCATATCTACTCATCACATCATTTATTTATGGCCAGAAAGGGGTTTTCTCCTTCCAACTCATGCCAGATCTTCAGTGCTGAATAAGAAGCAGTTCAACTATGCCCTGCAGTCAGACTGCAGTTGATGATTCAGTTCACTAGTTATCAAAAGAGTGTCCAGACCCTGCAGAGGAAACAGGCAAACTAAACTGGTCCAGCAGAGTTGGTTCTGAGCACAGGACAGCTGCTTGTTACACACAGAAACAACTTTCTGGTCAGTGCTAATGGGGTCAGCTCCTTCCTTATATTGAGAACCCTCTGAGCCTTATCTAGGCTAAGCAGTCCCAGCTCTCTCAGCCTTTCTCCTCATATGAGAGATGCTCCAGCCCCTTAATTTTCTTAGCCCCTTTCTGGGTTCCCTCCTGCACAGCCATGAGGTATGGAACTCAGAAATGACCATAGTATTTCATCTGGGAACTACAGTAAGCTTAAAAAGATTTAGTCTTTTTTTAATATTAAAAAGTTGGTAATTTTAACCCAGCAAGGGATATCCTGCACCTCATACTGCAACAGTCATTTCAAGTATCACTGCAAAACCAGAATTTTGAGACTTTTGTTCTTACATATAAAATATTTTGATTGAAACCTACCAACTGAGGCTTAGAACAGTCAAAGGGAACACTGCCACTGACTTAGTTGGGAATGAGATACAGCTGACTAGGCAAATGAGAATAGTAGAAAGAAAGGAGGAAAACCAATCTGATTCATCACATTTTTATTATACCAGAAGCCACACACAAAACTTGGGAGGCCTAAAGATTGTTCTTAGTTCTGAGCTTGTCAGCAGGTACTTCCCAACCGTGTTGTCCCTTACCATCCTCTCCACTGCTATCAACTGCCTTAGCGCACACAGGGCATTATTCCCTTCCCGTGCCCTTATGTTGAACCAAATAGACCTCATTGTTCCAAATGTTACCAGGTAGCAATACTTCTGGTAGCCATAACACTTATTTAAATAACAACATTGAATCAGGTAGAGATTTAAATAGTTTTCCATCTGAGGATGGAGCAGAGATGCACCAGAGCATATCTGATTACCCAGTGAAACAGCGAGGCTAAAAAGGCAAAGCACAGCAGGACTGAAGCTGCTGCTGTCAGAATTTGTTTATGCTGTCTGATCATTCTGCCAGTGTGGCACTCACAGAGTTTAGTTCACAACTCAAATACTTATAAGGAAAATAGTTTAGGTTTAATTCACTCAAGCACGTCTGGCATATCATCACATTTCTGCGGCTCTTATGATCTCTTTAGTTAAGTGTGAAACTTTTGCAATATTATGCAAACAATTCCTTCGAAGGTGAGCTAACCATTTCATTTGCTGGGTATTTTCAAGCACAATTAGGGACCACAAATGGCTAGAATCAGGCATGTCCACAGAGGGAAAGGCAGATTTAATAACCTCTTAATGCCCTCCTTCACTGTTTGTCTACATCACTATATGAAACCATGGAAAAAAAAAATAGAGGGAGCACCACCTCAATTTAATCCACTGTGGTGTAAGCAATACCATTCTTTAGAAGGGATCTTTCCATTTGTATGACTTGGTGCATTGAAGAAGGTGGTATTGAACACTTCACTTCCTTTGTCATTTATTCCAGTCACAGTAGGAATGGTGTTGAAATTCCAAATTCAATTCAGCATTGTGTGCTTGAATATTCCCAGAAGATCTGATGCTTTAGAAATCTTATTTTATTTTTCACACCTATTTTTGTAGGGAAACAGGGCTATGAATCTGAAGCAACTGTGACACACACACCCCCCCATAGTCATTCAAGTGTTCAGAGGCTTTAAAGCAGTAACAGAAACCAAAGGACATGAAGGAGGGAGCTGCCAACCATTTGATGATCATTGAGTTTTTGTCTCTCCTTTACTTAAAAAAAAATCACACATTTCTCTATATGGCTTACGTAATTAGGGATTCTGAAGCCCTTGTATCAATCATCATTTATTCTGAAGTCCAATTATCATAAAAATACACATTTCTTTACATTCAATTAATACCTTATGTGCTGTTCAACAACTCCAGAAAATAACAGAGTTCCGTGTTAAACAAACTGGCAAACTAACCCCTCTGGAGGCTTGCAGCCTCAGGAAAACCCCATCCATGGTAAACTCTTCCTATGCCCCATGTATACAACTTCACATGGTCCTGGAAAAGCAAAAGCAAAAGAACTCAGTATTCAGCCACCTCAGTAGTTCTGGCAGCAACAAAAAGGCTACATTTTTGTTTTTAATCCCCAAGGTAAGCACATGATATCCGTGAAACTATGAACGTATTTGAATGCCTGGTTTTGCACCGCTATCCTGGTGCAAAACATAGGACACAATCACAAACATGTTTTATGCTCAGACAATTCTTTCATCAAAGCTCTGGAAGAAAATGAAAGAGCAAAACACTTGATAAGATTTGTGAGCAAATCAGCTCACAACAGCTGGTTTGTTTTCATGGGGAAGCTATTTGAAATAAAGTCTGCCTAAGCACAGCTAAATTGTGCTATTACAGAAACAGAATATGAGGAAAAGCCATAGAAGGAGGAAAATCTGCCAGGAAATCCTGTCTGTGGAGGTCCAAATGGAGATTTAAATCCCTGAATTTATAGTGAAATGCTGTGGTTAAGAATTGAAGATGAGAGTGCTTAGATGTACATTTAAGAATAGTAAGAAATATAAAGTGAATTAATCTCACAGGAAGGACCTCATAAACTTGATGTTTTTAAGATTCAAAACAGAAGTAACAATAACACAGGCAACACAACACAATCTCTGCAGGAAGAAAGTTAACTTGGCACAACAGACTCTAGCTTTCACTGAGAACAGGAATGGATGGCCAGAAATTATGATTAGGCAGTTTAAAACAAAGTCTTAACAATGCTGAGTATTTGATGGGGCAGGTCATCAGGAAGAGTTGGTCCTACTCCTATGGATGCTTTCAGATAAGTTCAATATGCTTTCATGAGCTCCTTATGGCACATTCCTCTGAAGTATCCTCTCCCAAGCAAAACAAAATTGTTCCATTCTTATACCAGCATTCCTTCATAGCCAAAAGATACATAAAACAGTACAACTTTTATCCAGATTGAAGAATAAATAGAAGGGTCTCTGGCTGTCTGATTAAATCCTGATCTATGAAACAAGACTACTTAGGTATTCATGAAGCACTTAGCATCTTGCATATTTCAAGCCTAAGAAAATATTCCACAACACTGAGCCATTAATTGTACTCTGTGTTGGCTACAGAGGAAAATAACAAAACAATATACTATTTTCCCCTAGAAGAATTATATGTTACAGGAAATCCCTCTGCTATATATACTTTCCCTCTTAAAATAGATTTTAGCTGTGGTTTGACTTGGTTATTCCAAAGATTCAGTAATCATACATTTCGATTGCTATAACTTACATACACTTAAGCACTGCCTAACTCTCCAGGAGAAAAATTGCACCAACTCATCTTGAAGAAACTTTGTTTTTTTATAAATCACACATGTACTAGCATACAGAGCAACACTATAAATAAAACAGAAAGGAATTCACTCCTTATCTACATTACAGAGCACAATAGGAAATGTATCCATTTCTTTCCCCCCAAATAAAATATAAGACCACTTTAAAAGTGGTTCAGAAACTACCACCTTTATCCGGCATTTTCTTCCATTTCTTAAAGGCATCTTTCTTCTGATTTTTCTACTACTTCTGGAAATATTTAGTCACCATTTAGCAAACAAGCCAAATGCCACTAAAGCTGTAGCTCAGTCAGTAATCTCAGCTGGTAAAGCACCTTCACAAAAATCTTCTCTAAGGTATCAGACAGACAGGTGTCTTTCATTTTAAAAAGGGCCAAAACTCAATGAGGATGAAATGAGTAAATTTTCCTATCTAATAATTCCGTTACCCACTGTAAGAAATCAGGGACCTGAGACACAAAGTGAAGGAGGATTCCCACAGAATTTCAGTCTTTGTCTGTCTCCCAGGGATGGATAAGTGAAAACATACTTAGGATACATGAAAAGAACAGCAAAGAAAACTAGACCTGCAGCTGGGTGATGAAAGACTGTTACAGGTAGAAGCAATATAAGCCATAAAATAAACCTACAGTACTTAAAAGGGAAAGAAAGCAAAAGCATATCCTGGTTAACCACTACTGTAAAGAATGGTAAAAAATGAAAGAAATTCAAGTTATATTAAATTTGAATGAGATATGAGTGATAGATGTAATAATATTTGTAAATAAAAAGTTTAGTAAAAAAATAAAAAACAGAAGTAATACTTACTGCTTCTCAAGATTAGTTGTGAGCCAACAAATATCCACATGACCTATGTAGATAGAAACCCTGGTGAACAGTGTACCAATGGGATAATTGAGGTATAATTACATACTAAAGAACAGGCAACTGGACAAAGAATAAAAACCTGCAAGATAGATGAACTGGAAAGAAATGTGGAATACATAGGTGAATGAGCCTGAAGTGCTTAAAGAACATACTCATGCTCAAAGAATTTCATTACTTTAGGGAAGAGAACATGTTCAATTACTAAGTAAGAAGAACAATGGCCACACCAAAAGGAAGAATTAGCTGATTGCATTAATTAGCTTGTATAGAATGAAAAATTTTTTAAAGCTGTGATGCGATATTAATTCTGAGCCATGTAGAGGGGCTGTTTGAAGGATTTTATGCATTTAATTTGACAAAATTTCAAGGGCTCTGGAAAGAAGTCCGCTTGAAAAAAAGACTGGGCATTTGAAAGCAAAGATCAATTGTGGCTGCAAGACCTGAAGCTTCATAATGGAAACACCTCCCCTAAATTACAAGCAGAGTGTAACCAAGGAGTGAGCAAATGCTTTTTGTGCTGGAAGCCTGAGGAAACATCCCAGAAGAAAACAGGTTGATGTGAGAAACAGGACATGTCTCTAAAATTGCCTCATCTATCCAAGTCCTGCAGCTCATTATTCAACAAGGACCTGTGACTAGAACTCTTGCAAGCAGAAGCTAGTCAATAGGGTTTCATGGCTATGATGAATTCTCTAATCTTATAGAACTTTTACACTTCACACGAATGTCTTAGCCTTTACAATACAGCCTTCATGAACACTTATTGAAGCTGTTATTGAAAAAAAACTATTTCTAGAATTCAGATCACCCTAAAAATCCCTTTGGAGAGAATTTTTACCTTTTCATAATTATTACTACCCCGTATACACAAGTGCATTATATGTAAATGTCAGAAAAAACTCAGTCCAAAAGACAGGTAAAGGACAAGCATTCCCGCACCTGAAAGCTAAGAAGACGATAAATATTTTAATTCTTGGCTTGTCTCCTTATTAAACTGACTGTACATATTTCTTACCTGTGTGATTTTGATTGAATTTTTGTGGTCTTGTGTATGCCATACTGACAGCATCTGAGTATTAACAAAACTAAAGAGAAACCTCAAGGTAGAAACTAATTGAGGAGTTACTTATAAACAACACATTTAATACAATTTTTTATTCTATGCTCTAATTTGAAGCAACTGACATTATCAGAAATAGAGCATAATACAGGGAATACTGTGGCAATTTTAAACTTAACATCCCAAGCTTGAAAGAACAGTCCTCATTGTCTTAACAGAGAACTGGTTACCCAGTAACTGGTAAGTGAGAAACTATGAAGAGAAGAAATGCACAAGTGCTTTAAAGTCCACAGGAAAACAAAAAATTGCTGTTTTATTTAGTTTGCCTTTTTGCTGAAACTAGGAAGAATACTTTGCAGTAAATAAAACAGGTTACCTCATTTTCATTAGTCTAAAAATTCTCTGCTAAAATAACACAAAACTGTTGCAACTCATGAACCCATGGAAGTGATAATTACTGCTTTATTGAGCATAAATCCATTTAAACTGCTCTATTTCCAAAGAAACGCATCTAGTCCAACATTTCCAAGCAAAATACTATCAAAGCAACAAAATATTTTAGTTCTTTTTGTTTTTTTTTTCAATTCTACCCACACCTAAAAAAATTCAACACTCAAAAAGCAACTAAGCAAGGAAGAAAAGTCAGAGCTGAAAATATATTTTGAGAAATATAACACAAATCTCTAAATATTTGCATAAAAGCTTATGTATACAAGCTGTCTCTGGAGGATACACTGTGAATTCAAAAATTACTTTCAATGTGTTCTGTAGGATATTGCAATTCACATGAAACATCTGTTTTGCTAAGCTTGAAAACTTAACATTAACATTTCTTCATTCTTTATCTGTTGTATGAACAGCAGCAGAGAAAACCATAAACAGAAACATCAAAAGTATTGAAAAATCATTAAACAGAGGAAGATCAAGTGTAGACTGTTTTCAAACAATGCTTTAGTCTCTCTTTTTAATCTCTTGTTCTTAATTCAGATTTAATAATTAACAACAGGCTCAACCAAAATCTTCAATTCAACACTATTAGTGAGACCAGACCATGAGAAAAATGAATTACTTGTAGGATTAGATTATTCAAAGGATAAAAGTAAAACCAAAATCCAATTCACTTGTCTTTTAAATAATCCTACAATGATGACAAAATTCTGTCACCACTCAAGATCTGTGGAGTTCCTACGTTTAAATCAGTTAGGAAAAAATTTCAACTCCTCACAGCTTGCTTCCTAGGCACTAAAGGCACTACTCTTTATCTTGACTACTTTGACTATTCAACAGCCATGAACAACTATACTCATTAAAAAACCTTCAAAATCTGTAACTTCTAATGTCAGTTTTACCAACAGTTTATCTGAATAGAAACTGTTCAGACTGTTATTTTGCATGAGCAAGAACAGTGCAATCCAAATATAGAAAAAGCACATTGAAAAAAATACTTGAAAAATCTAAGGAAATTTATATCCATCAATTTCATTCCAACTAATTTTTCATTATTTCCTTTCCTGCTGAACAGATCAGTTTAAGACTAACTGATGCCTATTTTGGCATCCACAAGAATTAACACATCACTAAAGAGACAAACTAAACACATGCACAAGTGGCTTTATTCATTCACATATCAAATCAGGTTGGCATTACACGTATGAAGTTGGAATTCTGTGTATCAAGTTCAGCTCCCTGTCTTTTTCCTTAAAGACAAAAAAGAAAGGCTATACAAATTACTTGATATATATAAATATATGGAAGGCACAAGTGCATAAAGCAAAATATACCAACTAGAGGATCTAGAAAGCTTAATATAACAAGATCTTGGCAGTCATGGAAGAGAAAGGAAAATCAAAACTTTAGAAAAAAAAGGTGTAAATAGTATACAAGATCCTGAAGGGCAAAATATTTCCAAATCTAACAGTTTTAATACAACATTCTACTTCTCAGTAAAGGAGAATGCAATATTCAGAGTTATTTGAACTCCTCCTTGGAAACCAATGTCAAAAAGAGCTTGATATGAATTAAAGAAACTCCACTTGTCCTTCCTCCTGCAACCAACCATAAGAAATGGAGTCCTCAGGACTGTAAGAGTTCCTAGGAATTGTTTGCCTTCCCAGGTCCTACTCTCAAAAGGTCCACAGATCCTCTGGGTTGTGCTGATGATGTTTCTCTTTGCCTCAGTGCTCCCAAGGACAAATCATTCTGTTTAGCCTGATGTGCATACCCACGTCCAATCAACCTTTCCTGCCTTCTATACAGAGAGCCTATAGACCAGAGCAACGTTGTTTTCATGGGATTTCATGCTCAGAAAACATCCTACTGCCTTTGGTAGCTGCAGCATTAGGGATCACTGACTTCAAAACACTCCTTGGACAGCAGCTTGGTTCCTTTCAAGGATCTTTGCTGATGCCTGGTTCTCCATAAGGGCCCTCTTGCCCATGGAGTCAAAATAGCGTTCAGAAGGCGGCCTGCTGGTTGTCCACTACTTAAGAATCATAACTGATTTTTGCTGCAGGTTTTTCCTTTAACATCTGTATGACCTAGGAAATTCACAGAAATTACATGCCTCTTTCAAAACTCAAAAATCTCATCTTTACTTGAAATTTACAACTGTAAAACACAAATCAGTCTAAAACATTAAAAGATGAAATGCCATATTTTTAACAGATGGAAAAAGACCTCTATATATTTTAAGAAGTTACAGCTCTCTTGACTTTTTTCAGCCTAACACACGCTTCAGAGTAGTGCAGGGCTTTAGAAAAAAATTAGTATTTGCAGATTTTTCCTCCAGAGAATGATCAGTGCTTCATTAAATGAAAAGATTAAACTACACATCCAGACAATGATGAGGTATTTGACAGTGACCATTTAATAAGGGATCAGTTCAATGGCATTAATTGACATTGAAAACCCTCTGCCTCCTATAGCAATGTTAAACACTAATCTAACTTAAAAAAGAAATGTGGATATGTTTACCAAAAACTCCTCCCTATCCTCATTCGATACACCATTCGATACATCTAATCACACCATACCCTAGTTATACTGATGGAATGCTAGACCTAAAAAAAAAATTTTAAAATATTCAAAGGTACACTAAATTATCTTATTTAAGAGTGGAGGCATTAACTTTTTCTTCAAGATAATGTCTATCCAGTCCAGGGGACACGCCTCTGCTTTTCCCAGTGATTCATTTAACTAGTTTGGAAAGCTGTGCCCTTTGCTCCCTGGTTCAGATTTCTGTTTCAACCAAGAGAGAGTCACAACATCTATTAAGCATATGGAAAAGTCTCTCAGCCATCTGAAATTATTCAGTGACCCCCATGACATTCGGCTAAGCAAGACTGCACTTGAATTTCTGTGTAATCATCACTAATTAAAGAGGTCAGTCTTTCTGCTGAAATGACCAAGGTACAAGTTTCTTGTGTCTTCAAGAACAGATCCAATGACAGACAACTATGACAATACAAACTTCCATATGAAAATACTGCAAAAGCAAAAGAATTAAAAAAATTAACAATCTTTCCTGTGTTTAGCAGACAGAAAGAAAGACACAAGCTCTGTCTTAAAAACTGTATTTTATTAGTGTGTCATGTGCTTAGTATAGACTTCAGTTCTTTCTTTTCTGCTGTTTTTGGAGTGAGGTAAGTATGTTTTTACATCTCTCATGGTATCAGTATAGTTGAAACAAGCAAAGTCAAGGCAATACCTTCCTGATTTGCACCTTCCTGATTTGCACCTTCCTGTACAGACATTTTATCAATGTTATGGATATCCCAGTGACATCCACAAGACAAGCAAAGATGACATGCCCAAGTGGGAAAAAATGGAAAGACTCTTTCTGAGGAGTGGTGTTAGAACCAGTTCCTTAAAAAGACAGCCATCCTACTAAAATATTTTCAGATGATAACCCACTCTTCTCTGTGGTCTTCCTGTCCACTAATACCAAGGAAAAATCTCATAATATTGAGAAAAAGAGAAACAGAGACCTAGGAAACCAGGGATTCTGGAGGAAGCAGGTGGAGAAAGCACAGCTTAGAAACACTTCTGCAGACAATTACTGAATACCACAAATGTGATTCCAATCTGCAAAACCTCCAATGCATAGAAAAAAAACATTACCCAAAAGTCCAACATAAATTTCTCTCCATGGTGCAGCCAAGTGACACAGTCACATTTGATTGTACATGTGCATAACACCACAGCTACGACAATGGGTAGAGGTTTACAATCTATTTCTGGGAATGCGAGCATTGGGGGAATGTGGACATGCTCCCATCATGCAACACATGCTCATGCATCTCACTCCATTGAAAACCACCACATATACAGTTTCTACTTAAAATCACAGAATCATTTGGGTTAGAAAAGCCCTCTAAGATCATTGAGCCCAAAAATTAACCCAGCACTGACAGGTTTAATATCATAATCCAATTATGTTTTTATTGACAATCCTTAATGATATACTTTTCCTCACCCGGGGGAAATTCTACTAAGGATGCAGCCAGTTCTGCTTCAGGAATCCTACTTTCCCTTCAGTGATCAGTTAGCAATATATTAAAACCCAAGGTATATTTCAGCATTTTCAGCTCTGATATGGGGAAAATGTGTACTTATAGCTGAAGAGATAAACAAAAACATCAATCTGCTAACTTTAGGGACATCTTCTGAAGAGATATCTTCAATATCAAAACCAGGATTCACAAATGGGCGATAAAACTTATAATAAAACTCCCAGCAGAAACAACATGCTCAACGCAAAGCAATTGTTTTTCATTAGAGTACAACTGTGACATCAGGCCAAGGTGCAGAGGAAGGGATGAGAAAAGAACACCTTTTTAAGATGCTTTTTTAGCTTACCCCTCTATTCCTTCAGAATTCTCCTTAACTGCTGTTATAGGACGCAGAGAGAGACCAGTATTGTCACATGACCTTGACTCCCCTCATTATGATTTCAGCCCTTCCAAAACACTCCATAAACGCAGGAGAGGGAAGAGGAAAGAATATTGCCATGCCTTATTATTTGCCCAAACAACCTGAGTAATGAATCTGCCCAAGCACCTGCTGTGTGAAACAAGCATGTAAAAATCTTGCTTTCGTGATTTATGGAATTTTATGTGTCTGCTCTTCTTACTTATCTTCAACAATCTGACACATTTGCTTGGATTTTGTTATTTGCTTCCATTTCAAAGTAGTTATGTAGTAGTTTACATAATACCAATAGACCAGGAGACATTTGAGTTTCACTGGTAAAAAAGAAAGCACATGTATGAAGGTGTTAAAATCAGCATTAACTGCACAACCACAAGAGACATTTACACACTGACTGTCAGCCAGAGAGAATTGAAACAATTTTTCCCATAATTTCTTGTTAGGATAACAATTTAAATTTTGGTAATCGGAATCCAGGAATGTACAAAGAATAAATCAAACCTGAACTGCAGAGGTACAACCTGAGAAGTACTACATCTAACTCTAGCAATGCACATTAACCATAGTTTTTTTCATTGAGTCAAAAAGCAGAGAAATCTGCTGTCTACCTAAATTGTATTCGTTTCCAAAGAACTATCCCTAAAATTTCCAGTATTAAAAAATTTGTTTGCAAGTAAATAATATTTTCAGTATCTTTTGCTCTTTAATTTTTGGTTAGAAAAGGTTAATTAATATTATAGTCTGTGCTATACTTCAATTTTGTATTGTACACCAGTAGTCTCAAATTTTCATACCTTATAAGCAAATCTGTGTTGTACATGTGTTGGGTAGAACCTCATGTAGTAAGTTAAGCTTTGAGCAAGCTTTCAAATTGAACCTGGACATGGAAAGACAATCCTTGTACTTTTTATAATTGTGTATTAAGTTTGAGCACTACACTATCTTTTAATGAACAGAGCATATTTTAAATTATGAAGCCAAGAGGCCTGTTCCTCATATGTCACATTTAATTCACAAAACTATAGCTATTTAAGTGCTGTTTTTCTCTCTTCATGTGTAGTTATTTCTATCTCACATGCTGAAAATATACCTATTAGAGAATAGGTTCAAATTTGATAGGTCAAAATGAACAGAAAAATAATACAGGAAAGGTCACCACATAACACACTTGAATAGTCCAGGCAAGCTGCACCTGTAATTGGACCAGAGAACCTCCCAGGAACCCAATCATCCCATAACTCAAACTTAAGGAAGCCACTTAAGGCTGTTGGAGATCTTGGAAGAATATTGCTAGGATAGAGAATCTGAAACCTAGAGAGTCTGGTTCATGTCACTACTGTAACTATTCCCACCACACAAAGATTCAAAGCACATTCCATGTGCATTCGACATAGTGACATTTCTAATTCCCCTCCTAAATATTTGGGCAATTTCAAAGTAACTTGGTGAATGATAACCAAAAAAGCATCTAATTAAGAAAAACATGTACTCCATAAACCAAATTGAACTGACCCAGAAGGGCAGAAAAAAAACTTTACTCCCAGATGATTTTATTAAAATAATTTCATCCTTCTTGCATGCTTTGATCAGCAATATGATAAAAATAGTTATTAAATTATCATCAGTCACTGCATACCAAGCATTTATTTTACAAGCAATGATGGAAAAGAGTCATAATTACAAAGCAAGCATATTAGACCATCTGGAAAGTTATGCAGATTGTATTTTACAGTAGTAGAGAAAACATACTTATTTATGCTGAGCTATTTTTAAGTACTCAAAAAGGAAAAGCACTCCCTTAATACTTACCAGCATGAATGCTGACCCAAAAGGATTCATAAATACTAAGCTTTGCTTCTGGCACTTGAACAACCACACTGATTCCAAATATCATGTCCTAATCCACTAGCTTCTCTGTTTCTGATCCCGTATAATGCTCTGTAGACTTAACAACCTTTAACATTTCACAGTTAACTTCTTGAAAATTAATGGGAAGAGCAGAGTGAAGTAGGATGAGAGCTAACATCCACAAAAGGATATTAAATTTCCAACGCAGAGCAAAGTGGCAGTGGTCCATTTTCAAATATTTTTAAGCCCTCAGTATATGATACATTATGAAAGAGATTGACCATATATTTAAAACACAGACTATCTTTAGTGAGATGTATATTTTTAATATAAACATGATCACATGCAGCCTTACCCATCCAGAATGAGAAATTTACAGTTAAACTAACTTGTGAACTGGAATCAGACAAGCTTATATGTAATATTGCTTTCAATAAGGCCATAAGGCCCCATATTTGTCTGGTTTACAGCTGAAAAGCAGAACACTGCAGGAAGAAATATAATATTCTTCAATATAAACATTCATGGTGTATCTTTTCTGACAGACATCAGAAACACATATTTGATATATTTGTAAAGAGACAAAGAATAGAAACATTTTTCCATCTAAAATAACTATTAAAATTCTTGCAGTAATGTAGCAACAGTTCCTCATTATATCAGCCCTGCCATAGTTCTAGGGAATTTGACAGGAGTGGGTACTCGAGCTCATCATGCTCAGCAAAAGATGCAAGATCTCTTGTGGCTTAGGATGTGCAAATGTAGGAGCACAGATTCAGAGAAGACATGGACTATAATGATTTAGGGCAAGGCTTACTATTGTTTGTCATCTGGAATAACAGAAGGACATTTTGAGAAAAGCTACTATTCTGACATTCCTATTTATGTTAGGCAGTGCTTCATGTCTTGAGCATTCAAAAGAAATTCCTAGGTATTATTTCTACTTAAAACAGTATTCCAAACACAGACGCCAGCCCACAGCACTCTGGGGTTTGACTGACAGGAAGTGTACAACTCTTAGCCCAGATCAGTGCAAGGATAAATGAACTTGCTGCTCCAGATTTAATAGTATGGAGCTAGCCTGTGCCTATGACCTTTCCTTCCTCAGAAGTTCCCATACAGTACAAGACTCCAGCTTTAATACTCCAGAGTGCAGGACAAAGGGCAACACACACAAGGTGTGTCTTGGCACCACAACTGCTACAATACCCCAGCTCATGAGGCAGACAGAGCTTTATCACATACCGGCTCCAGCTACTGAACCAAGACTAGCCAAAGCCTCCTTCCATTTCTTCTACTTTTGGAAGAAAGACATTGGTAAATTTGTGTTCTCACTCCTCCATGCCAGAAGGGAACTCAGATACACTGCACAAGAAGTAGCCTTCAGCAACCAGACAGCCTTGCTCTAGTGGAACCATGACTGATTATTCATCTTCTAAGTTGCACATCAATTTAGTGATGGGCTCCTCTTGTTTTCAAGTAGTTCATTTCACATGTCTTCTTCAAAAGAAATTTATTTTACCCTTTCATCCCCAATAAGAAAAAGGTTGCCATGATTTTGTACTTATTACTAAATATGTTTGTGACATTTAGATGTAATGCCTGTAACAGCTTCACAGCTTGGTGTAGATAAAGTTCAAAGAGTCTTTTTGTGAGAAACAAATTGAAAAGATGCTGCAACACTGTTCTGCCACTCAGTATTACCTGAAACTGTAGTAAGTCACTCTATGTCATCATCTAGATCACTAATAACCACATGACAAAACAGCACCAAAGAAAGTCCAGAGAACTTCTCTTGAATACTCTTTCAGTCAGTGAGTATTCCAAATGAACTTCGTATGTAGGATTTTTCTCATCTTGCATGATTCTTAAAAATCGAGTATTGATGCTGAAATCCACCTTTATAACATATATTGAGGATGGGGTTGTTTTCAAAGCTTATACAAGGCCTGAAACATGACCTTCAAAAAATTCTGTTTTCTGATGTTATTCTCACTATTCTCACAGCTATAGTTCCTGGACTACAGCTCAGTTTTGTGATTGTTTCTTCTGGTAATTCACTGGATATTTTAGAGAAGCATTTATAACATCCTATTTTCTACCCTTTCTTCTCTGTGTAGAAAAATATTTTCCCTCCTTCCACCATTTGGTATTTTATTTGTCCTTTGCAAAGTCTTGAACACAAGTGTCAACACCTTTGGGATTTCACAAGTCTGTTAAATGTCTAGGAATGATGTTCAACAGGCTCATCTAACTTACAAACCTCTAGCTCACCTAAGCATTTTCTAAATCCTTTTTTTTAGCTCTGGTAGGCTTATTGCCAGCATTTGTTTTATTAGACAACAGTAGTAACCCCATTAGTGAAGATCAGAGAAGAAGAGCATTAAACACATCAGCCTTCCCCCCTCCTATTATCCCTGAGTAGAAGTCACATTCTGTACGCCCACACTCTGGCAATGCCTAATACTTTGTGATTAATCATCTTACTACTGACATGCTTTTGAATCCAATGTGTTGTTTACTTGAAAATGGCTCCTAATTTCATTCTGTGATCTGATCTTCCAAATGTTGACCTTGAAAGTACAGAAATCAAAGGAGAAGAAAGGGATGATTCACTGTTGCTCATTCTCCTTTCTCTCTTGATAACTTTTTTTACATGTAAACAGTGAACAAAATTTTAGCAGTGAGATCCCCAATCCTTTTGGGTTAGAGGGATATAGTCATCTGCTGAACACAGTTTTCATACATTTGCTTTCCTGAAACACATCAATGTTTGGTAACCATTTATTTGTAGAGAACAGTGACACTGTGCAGCAGGGAAGTGCCAGATCCCTCATGACTTAACACATCTCAGGTAATGCTTAACACTAAACTTGGCCAGAGTCAACACTGATGGAGCAAATTTTTGAAGATAGAAACTTAAATTAGCCTTTTTGGTAGAAATAGAGGATTAGTTCTGAGTTTATATTATCAGTTGCCTGCCGAGTCACTTCTGGACCCATTCTTTTACAGCATGTTGTTGCTTTGGACACAACTGTTGTGCCTAACAAAATGATCACAATTCCCTGAACCCACTATTCATCACAGAGCTCTGTCTGAGAACTGGAATTAGGCTTCTAGTGCCAATCTGACAGAGCCTAGCAGCCATGCCAGATCTCCCTGATAACTCATTTTTCACCCTACCCATTAGCCTGCATTGGCCATGGAGGTGCACTATTAATGAAATCCTGGAAAAGTGTGCTTGGGACTTACACATATGACACCACAGCTGGTTATTACCCTGCTTATCTGCATGACCCAATGCTCACTCACACCTCTCTAGATGTTCTTTCCAGAAAACTTGGGTTTGCAGACAGTCTATAAAGGTCTATTCCTTCCATACTATTATTCCTCTCAGGGACCAAAAGCTACACATGCCTCATAAAAAGCACAGATTTTGACTCTAAACCTAACACTTGACGTGGAGGCATAGACAAGGATACAAACCCTGGGAAACTGAGCACAGCAGAGCCCATGGTGCAGCATAGGTGGGAGTACTTGATTGGAATTCTCTGCAACAAAGGGTGAGACGTGGAATCTTCTGCAACAGTGGCTGGAGGAGACAGACGAACAGCCTGTAATGAACCTGTTCCCAGAATGGCTCAACTTAGTCCAGTGCTAATGAGGTACCATCTCTAGGATACATTACCAATAACACTCATGACAAATACGGGTAGGTGAAGTATACTTATAATACAGCAATTAATTTACAGCAGTACACCTTTGCAGACTGCACAATGACTCTTAAGGTGTATTTGCGTGGAGGCATAGACAAGGATAGACCTTACCCTGAGCCTTTTTTCTCTTAGTAAGTTATAACCCAAAGCTTTTCACAATTTATCTGTATCACTAGATCCCATTGTCAAAGCTTTAAGTTCCAGGATAACTGGAGAAATTAATGAAAATCAATATTATTCAGAAACAACGGGATTGTTAATTCAACTGCTCTGTTGGAGGTCATGGTTACTTACCATTTCTGTTTATATTGAAACAGCCCCCTACTATAACCTTCCAATTTCATTAACACTTAATGATTAATGACACTTTCTTACAGGAATGAACAACCATTTAAAATGTTTCCATTGTATTACTGTTTCTCTTTTTTGATCTCCCATGTTCTAATTTGGAAACAAACTCCCATGAATTAGGCAAGCAATCACACAGCACTGACAGCAGAGTCAAATCTCAAAAATCCATTTCTCTCCCCCCAAATCTTCAGTAAACTCTTGCAAAACTCATATATATACATATTTGTGCAGAGGTAGATTGTAGTATTGTTATTAAATAGGAAGAGAAAAACTTAAATATTTCAGATATTATTCAAACCCTCGCATCATCTTAGTGTCTGTAGAGTTGGTGGGATGTAATATTAACTCTGTCCTTGTCTACTTACCTTCTTTTTGTTGTTGACTTAAAGCCTCCAATCCCTTCTAGTCTCAAATTTAACACTTTAAGAATAGCTACTTTTTTGGAGGAGTATGATGTGTACAGTATACAAAGCATTTTTGGAAAGATTTTCTAAAGATATAACCATGACATGCATCAAAAGTTCAAACAGGCCATTGATGGAATGCTCCATACAACAATGACTTGTTAAACCATCGTCTTCCATTTTCTCACTCTCAGATTTTTTTTTAATTGCCAGAAGTTTGAAAAGTACTCATTGAAAAACACCTAAAAATCAATACATCAAATCTCAAACCACATTAATTATGTTGAATACCGCTATTATTTTTTCTGCAGAGTGAGAATTGCAGAAAAGTCCTACTTCTGATAACGCAGATACATTGCTGACTGGCTGAGACCCAGCTAGAGGAGTAGCAGATACTTGCAACATCAAACCCACACATTTCTCTTAGTCAGCAGACAGCTATTCTTTCAGATGATCCTGGTACCAGCCTTTCTGAATCATCTCAACACTATTCACGCGCCCTTCCCCCGCCTAGAGCACAATACAGCAAAGCTGCTGGGACATAATGAGATTGATCAGTCCATTCCAAGGCTGAATCTCACAATATACTAAGGAGGCAACACTTTGCACTTGGGTTCAATTTGGTAAAGATAAGGTAATATGGTGTCACTGTCAGGAAAAAACCCCGCTAATGATTCGACTTTGTTTTCCTTATTTTTAAATTTGACTTCAAGATATCCAAATAGTGGAAGTGGTCAGCCCAAAAGTGCTATCTACTTAGAGGATAATGTTGTGATAATACTGCCTGCGATTTCAGCTAACTGTACTTGCAACAGAACGGGCAGCCTTCAGCCTTTATTCCAGCTCCCATGTGTGGTACTTTATGCTTCTGCATTACGCAAGGGGAATGTCTAAGAGCCCCCTGTATACAGTAACTGCTCATGCACATGACAAATAAGGCTCTACTAAAACAACTCAACAATCAAAACTTCTACACACCTACTGCTTAATCAATACATCAGCATCAGAGAATGCTGATGCTGTAAACAAGCTATTTTCAATTTTATTAAGTGACAAGTGCTTTGGCTGCATGTTTTAAGGTACATTTTTCTGTCCATTTTACTTTTTAAGTGTTTGCTTAAATTACCTAAGGGAGGCCTTCTCTTCAAACATTTTTACAAGACTGAAATTATATACTAGGCTTTTGCAGATTAATAAAGGTGAAGTATAGCTTTATGAAAAATAAAATTTATTGTGTGCATGACAACAGCTACTCTTCAAGCTTTTAGTGTTCTAATATCACCCATAAGATACACCTTGCTGGACAGAGGAATGTAACCATTAATGTTCACAGAAATTATACAGTGCAGGTTTAATATTTTACATCTTAGGAATTTTACAGTTTCATCATAAATGGAATTTGGAACATAGAGACTACTTAGAAATTCGAGACTGCTTTGTGGTTTCTTTAAATATTGTCACCCAAGTACTCAATTTAAAATAAATTAAGCCATAAAACTACACAGAAGAAGAGTGCAGTTTTGAATATCAGCAAATAAAAGTTGACTATGTTACATAAAACAACATTTGAACTCCTTGGTCTGGATATATTCTTGTTCAATAATTTTGTGATAAATCTTTCCCTGTTACATGTGCTTGGCAAAAAGCGTCACTTGGCTTCAGCAGCTGTACTTTTCATCCTTTTGAGTCATAAGAACTTCTGGAGTTTATTTCAACAAACCATGATAGTGCAAACACAGTTTATAGGTAAAATCTCTTCTGGAACAAACCAGTGAGAAAAGAAGACGACTCAGAGGGATGATAGTATTAGTATTATCTATGGTAATAAGCCATTCCAGAACTAAGCTAGTCATGACAAAGAAAACAGCCCCTCAATCTTAACAGGACTTCAGGCTTTAGCTTTCAATAATGACTTACCACTGAAAGTTTCAGCAAATGCAAAACTGCAAATATATCCTGAGCTGCCAATATAATTCACAGATTTAAATACAATGATTTACTTAATCCACTACTGCCCAGTAAGTGGATAATATTATTTCTTAAATACTATTTCTTATAATAAAAATTTATTATTAAAATCTGCCTGTGCACTGGTTTACATCTACAAACTAGGGCAACTCTAATTACCTAGATAGTAGGTAGGCACAGGATTATTTACTACTGTTCTGACAAAGGAATTGCTGGAAATACTTTTCTGTCAAATACATTTTTAGCATCTATATAGATCAGTTTGACGTACTTAAAGTACACTGGAGTCCAAGAAGTACATATCTGCCTCTTAAGAGAGGAGAGGGAGAAAATATTCCAGTCAAGATCAGCACAGAAGTTTTATGTCACTTCATCACCAGAACTGCAAGAAAGACCTAGTGACAGGAAACATTTTCTATTGAAATCTGCAATCTAAACGATCTGCCAGCTGCTTGACACCAGTAAAGTTTTAGGGTGAGGGTGGGGAAACAGGTAATTTACTTCCTACTGTTTATATAAAATCCATAGAATTATGTTAATTTCATGATTATGACTGCACTATACAATCCACTTCCTCCTTTTATATTCCTGGATGCAAGATGTAAAGAATAATCAGAGCTTTCAGAGTTAGAAAGCCCAAGTGTTTGCTAAGTAGCAAGTTCTTATCAATAAAGAAAAATATCATGAGAGAAGTCCAGATCTGTCAGCCTTCTTTTCACACTGCTCCCATATCCAGCCAGGCTGGTACTCCAGACTACCCCTAAAGTCAAGGAATAGGCACAACCTCATCTACTCCTCCAATATAAGGAAACAAGGAATGTCCAGATTGTGTACCATTGTCTGCCTGGATGTCTCAGGCTACCCAGGCCAAAAGAAACACCTCCATCCCTTTAAAGTAAAGCCATGCTGAAGCATGCAAAGGCAGTATGCAAAATCTACCCCAAATCCATTTATGGAATTAAGTTTGCATTCCCAAGGGCTTTGAGTATAAATTATTAGAAGTAAATTGAGCTAAAAGAATTTCTGAAAAGAACCAGTCAGAAGCATATTAAAACATAGCAGAATAATTTATGGGTAGCAACTGTAATGATGTGATATATCATTTGTGAATATAACAATTTTCATTAGCATTTTAGAGTTAATTTCAACAAATGAATTTGTATTTAAAGCTCACTGTACTGTACAAAATTAAGCCCTATATCTATGAAGCATATTTGACAGCAGTAGAAGAGTTTTTGTGTTTAGTTGACATTTTATGGAGTAGAGTGAAAGAACTAAACAAACGGGAGTTAATGGTTGGTTGACATTCTAGATACCCTTCAGTTTATAGGCTAAAGCTGTCCTAATTTTTCAACAAGGCTGGTCTCAGAACTGCCTGCCTCTGAGTGACTTTAGAGCAAAGCAAGGGTTTTGAAATGCGGGTAAGCAGCCACGTTCTTGCTTACATTCTCTGATTTGAATTGGGAAACAGTAATGGGAATATTTTCAGCTGAATACCAACTTCATTGACTATTTTACTGAAATTAAACTGACAGTTCCAAATGTGATACAAAAATAAGGAACCTGGAGTGATTACCTTCTGAAGTAGCTCAATCTCCACAGCACAGTTCTCTGAACCTTTTGCCTGACAAGGCAAATGCTTCCTAAAGAATATTAGAACTCACAGGAGCTTTTAGCAAAAGCCAAAATGCAACTCAAAAGCATATATAGATTTTACCTTTAATTTTCCCATGGATTTAAACTGTCATTCTAGAGTAGAGGAATACATTATATGACACATTAATAGAAAAATAGCACAATAAATGCATTGAATCTGAAAACATCTAGATTGAGCCCTTAAATTTGATCCACTTCTCTTGTGTTGCAAGAACATATAAACACACATGTAATATATGGAATTTCATTTAATTTCTCCCTATGCCCATTGTCCAGTAATAAAACAGCAATAATAATTATTCCTCCTCTATTTGCATGGCTCATGGCATAAGATTATAAAATATTTGGGACAAAAATTGTGGAGAATTTTGTAGTAAAATGAAACCTCTTAGCTAGTCCAAATGACACACAATGATCTTAAGAAGCCCAAATCTGTAGAAAGCAAATGCTAAGATAGCTTCCTTATTCTCTGAAGCACTTCTCCTAAGTTTTCCTGAACTAAAATCTCTAATCACACTTGAAGAATGTCCATTGTATAGGGATTTCAATTACATATGCATCTGAACCAAAGACAGCCACATTCAAAGCATTATGGACTAAATGCTTAAAATTATAAATTTTATTATGATTTTTACTATCATTTTAAGTACAACCAAGAAGACTCATGAAAATCTTTGTTCTGAAGGTTGCAATGGGAAAGTTCACTCCAGAGAAAATAAAGAGTATATTGCTGCTATAGCATGCAATGCCTCCTGAGACACCATTTTAAAACCTTGGAAGAATTAGTGCAGCAATTACTTACAGCGACAGGACGCTCTTCTGGCTCTTTTTCTGTGTGGGTTTGTTGGCTTTTTTTCCCATTTTTTTTCAAGAGACATTCTTTGGCAGCAAGAAACTCCTCAGTTAAACTGCAGTTGCCTACTCCAAATTTATTGATCTGTATGAGAACAAAGTCTGTGCTACCCTTGGCACCATCAATCAGTGTTAGTAGAGTTGCATCTTAAGCTTCTTGATTGAGAATTCTTTTCTTGCTTACTTACTGAGATGTGCAATGCACTCTAATGCACTTCTGGATGAGGAAAAATGGTGTGATAAACTATGATATATTTTCCCTGAGATCAACAAAATATCAGAAACTGACAAGTGAGAGATCTACTGGGACTAAGAAACATTTTATTAGAAAAATCAAAGATCTGTGTACCCTACCTTCTAAAATTTATCACTTTTCTCTCAAGACTTCACATCTTTTCAAGACAGCTTCAGAGGTCTAAAAAAAATTTGGTTAATTGGTCTATTGAAGCTGAAATTGCATTTATGCTACATGTGAGTTTATTTCAGAATCAAGAGAAGTGAGTGCAAATGAAAAACTGAGTTGAAAAGCCTTTTTTTCCTTAGAGGAAATCAACTATCAGAAACAACTTTTACTTATATAACACACATAGGCACAGCTATATAAGCAATGGGAATTTCTTATGTATCTTCAATAGCATTCTGGGGTGCATCAGGAACAGCACTGTCAGCAGGTAAGGGAGTGATGCTGCCCCTCTGCTCAGCCCTGGTGAGGCGCCTCTGGAGTGCTGTGCCCAGTTTTGGGCTCCTCAGTCCAAGAGAGGCCTGGAGCTCCTGGAGCAGCTTCAGCAGAGGTGGCAGAGATGATGAAGGGACTGGAGCATCTCTCTTTAGAGGAAAGGCTGAGGGAGCTGGGGCTGTTCAGCCTCAAGAGGAGATGAGTGAGAGGGGACCCATCAGTGTCTGTCAGTGCCTGCAGGGAGGGCTCAGAGCACGGACCAGGCTCTGCTGAGTGCCCAGCAAGGGGACAAGAAGCAACAGGCAGGAATGGATGCACAGGAAGTTCCACCTGAACATGAGGAACAATTTTTTCACTGTGCAGTGACCAAACACTGAAAGAGATCACCCAGAGAGGGTATGGAGTCTCCCTAACTGAGGCAAAGTCTGGTGCAATCATGTGCCATGTGCTCTGGGATGACCTTGCTTCAGCAGGGAGGTGGGACCAGATGCCCCACTGTGGTCCTTCCCAGCCTGACCCATTCAGGGATTCTGTGAATTTGGGTTTTATTTATATAGCTATCATATCATCCAGTACATATACTTAATATTATGGAAACTGAAAAAGCATCAAGACGATCAGGTGGATATGAGTACAGTGTGAATGCAGGAGCTGAAGACATTCATTGAAGAGGAAAATCTAGCAAGACTTCAATTATGAACATGAAAACTTACTCAATGTACTGATTATATTTTCCCCCCACTTTATTAGAAGGCCTCACACATTAAAAAAAGTAGTAATGTAAAATATAGAATTCCCTTGTGCCCAAAATTTCGGTGACTACATTTTCTGTCAGGATGCTGCCTGTACTAGACCGGATAATATGACAGCATTACTTCCCTGCCATGCAGATATTTGGGTTCAGGAGTAAAATACATATTTGGGATCTTGACTGAACTCCTATGAAACTTGTATTACCCATGTATCTCTTAACAATATAGTTCTGTAACACAATAAAAATCACAGGTATTTTCCTTTTTCAGAGTGCAATATGGAAAGGCATATAAATTAGCTGTCTCTGTCTTAAACTACATAACCATCAAGAGTGTTATCTCCTACAAAAAGGCTTAAAATTACTGATATTACCAAAATAATTTAAGTGATGAGAAAAAAAAAAATGGCCTGAGACATGAAGTATTCTTTTCTCTCAAAACTGCCCCATATTTGAGCAAGGAGAATGACCAATATTGTGTTGTGGTGCTGCAGAATTATTCAAGTGAAATGTACCATTTTTAAGCTATTAGCCTAGAAAATAAAACTAAGAAATAATAATGTGTAACTTCCAAAAAGACAACAAATTAGTATGAAAAACTATATTCAGATTCTTCCCCCTCACTTTAGTCCACATATAACATTGATTTCTACAAAACAACTCCTAAAGTTATACATTTATTTTTAAAAGCAGCTGAACCTTCTCCTGAAAACATCGTATTATGTGCCAAATTAGTTCTGCATTTTGAATTTCTAAGTCAGAGACTACATCCATATATTCTCAATGATCAAGCGGCCAAAACAAGTCATTTCTAAATTGAAGTTTTCTTTATATCACCTTGTTTTCCTTACTGCTGTTACTTTCTACATTGCTATATTATCAGATTGTAATGTTATAAACCTATTCACATCCCTTAACTCGGCACAGCTACAGAATTTTAAATGACCAGGTTAGGTTACAGGCGTGCATCTGTGCCACAGGACATGCTCAGAGGCCTTAAAGCACAACAAAATGTATCTTTGCTGATGGTTTGAGCACTAAATAAATATAAGATTGATTACCACAAAAAAACCCTGAGAAGGCTAACTGGAGAAAGTTCAATAGCTCTATAAGTATTTACATCTACCATTTCCAGAAATAAACTGGATACCATAGAATATTCTGATTTTTCATCTCTCGTCTACTTATGGCCATGGACAGATTTTTTGTTTTAATTTTTCAAGTTGGCTAACAAGCCCCTCTTCTCGTTACCAGTCAACTCATATTCTGCACTGCTAGCATTACATTTAAGTAATTTCATTTTTTAATGCCCAAGCTCTGTTGATATAGAAACAGCCTCAAACACACTGCTTCCACTCAATGAACACTTAAATACAGCTATCCTGAAAACAGATAAAAACATACATCTGAACACAAGTGAGAAATCAGAGTACTGTGCATCTGCACTGGTTGCCTGTAAGATGCTGTGTACAGGGAATATTCCCGCAGTTATTGTGTTTTGAACTATATTTCTAAGCTGTGCAGTGTTCCTATTGTTTGCCAAAGTTTTCTGGGGGTAGCATTTACATTAATTTTCTAGCATGCTCCAAAGTTTCTATTCCAGACAGTACGACAAAACCAAAGACATTTATTATTTAAAGAACATTCATCCCAGACTAACAGCAAAAGACATTAGTAGCCATACTTAAACATCTGAAACAAACCATTTAGGAGCTAAAAGGGAGTGCAAGCACACAAAAGCATCAGTAGATTCTTCCCCAAAACACAGAGCAGAAAAAAACCAAAACTTCAAGAACATAAGACTTTCTCCCATTAACTGAATGATTGAACATATTGTCACAGAGGAAAATCTTCATTCTCTGCTATGCTAAAGACCCACAATACAAGATACTGCAGTTCCAAGGTTCTGCCTAATGCCTGTTAAAACCCATGGAAATGAGACACCTCTGAAGCTTTTAGCACAGCTTGTGAAGTACATGACCTGTTTCAGGCCACACAACAGCCTGGCAAAAAAGGAGAGTTTCTGTTGGAGAGTTCTGCCTCCCTGCACTAACATTAGAAGTCACCTAATTAAAAAACTAATAATGAAGACTAAAGTTGATGAAATATTCATTATAACTTAAAAAGACACATTCAGTCAAAAAATCATTACACTATAACTCATTGTTTTTTATACTTCAAAAATCAGTATTTACAAGTTATTCCATTAAGACCACAGAACCAACACGGTACTAATTACAGCCCTAAGTAATGCCCATGGAAAGCAATTCCAGATTTTCTCAAAGACAGAAGGATAAGCACATGCATCTTGGTAAAACTATCCAAATTCATGTGGAAATATTTCTACACTCTGACAGAAAGAAAATGAAAGAACGTTTTCATAAATTTCAATTACAAGAGCAAAACAACTACTCTGCTATCTGGTTTATGTCTCCCAAAGTTACTCTTTCAATTGACAGTAAAGACAAACAATGCAAATGTATTTACAGCCAACTAATATGTTTTACCATAACCACTGGTGTTGGGTCCTAAAACTAAAGCACAGTTTTACTCCAGTACATTTTCCTTGCTTTGCTATCAATAATAGAGCTCTCTACCTTTCCCTTGAAAGATATTCACTCAGATATTTCACAATACTACAAGGGTGGAATATTTTTCTTGTTAGTGACTACGTCACAAAAGAAAGTCAAGGTTCAGCACCAGCTATGCTCAATGAAACAGTCAGACTGCTTAACAAGATGTTGGAACAGCAGTAATCTCATCAGCTTTGACTCAGAATTCCCAGCTGAAAGGAAGTCTGAATTTCTCACATAGACTCCAAGTCCAAGGTTAAATATTATTACATTTAATCCAGGTAGCACTCTAGTCTCTTACAAGAAGGAAAGAACAACTGTGGCTCTAAAGTAGTACTATTCCATGGGAATCTTTCACATATACCTTTGACATTACTATCTTTCTACAGGTTATTATGCTGGCTACATCATTTCACCATCAGTTTATTCTAAATTTTTCTTCTTGAAACCCTACTTAAGTTCATATATTTAAAAATGAGGTGCAATAACTTTTGAAGGAAAAGAAAAACCTTCCCAAAACACTCCCAATTTTAAAAGGATATAATTTTCGATTCTTTTATCTCATTTTAGTCTTATGTGCATAAAGGCAGCCTGTGAGTTGCTTAATAAAGCCTCTTGTGAAGCTGGATTACACCTGCTTACAGCAATTATACCAGACAGGAGTTTCAGGAACACAGTGTGCTCAGAATTAGAAGCATTTACTCTTGGAATATATGGAAAACAGCAAGTTATGCATGATGCCATTCAGTTCAGCTCATTTTCAGCAGAGCTCTTGCAAGGTACAGTAGAGTATGTTTGCATGCTTAACTAAGTGCATTAACATTTTGGGTTAGACGGGGAACACACTTTTGAACCACACATCTCTTATCACCTCTCATATGGCCGTGGTTTGCATTGCAGAATAGTCTCAGAGGACAAAATTGCATCCCTTTTGAATTAGGGTAAACTGACATTGTACCTCAGAATGACCTAAATCTTAGGGTGCTGTTGACAGGACCAGGGCAGAGCCAGGCTGAGGTAAATCGCTCAAAACACACAAATACATAAATACGCAAATTTCAGGTCTTTAACCACAAAGTGGTTTGTTATAAGTTCCCTCCTGTTGTACTACACTACAGGCTGATACAGACTCAATTTTCACAGTGGCAGCAGCTCCGGTATTCTCAGTGGAATTGCTGATGGTACCTGCACCCTGAACAGGTGAAACTACTTTGTAGGCATCCAGGCTAAGAAACACATTCCTTGACTGGGAATATCACATTCCCTGTCATGCACCAGCCACCAGGAAGGCAGAACAAGGCAAAGTATTCTAAACATTATGCTGAAAGCAATGAGTGTTGACACATGCAAGCACTGATGCACATCAGCCACAAGTCACAGGTCAAGCAAACTAGAGGATCATCTTGCCTAAATGAAATCCCTGCATACTGTGGAAGGAGCTATAGCTCCCATGGCACATAAAGGGAATTGGATCAGAAAGTGTAGGTTACACCTTTGAGCAAAGGCAAAGACCTTTCCCAAGGACACAAATGTATTTGCTGGTTAATTCAGTCAGAGGCAGCAATTTGATGTGTACCCCCAGGATGCCTAACATTAGAGAAAGCCTGATTTGAGTTTCCATCATAGTTGTACTCCATTGGAAAACACCACATCAAGAGCCAGTAAAAGTAAAACCAGTAAAAAGACAAACCTTGTAAGGAACCTGCTAAGTGCAGACATATCCAACAGGAGCTGGCTTCTGCATAGAAGAATTCAATACATTATCTCTCCCCTCTCAAATCACTGCAACAGTCTGACCCCAATTTCTTTCTTCCCCATCC
Organism: Bombycilla garrulus; assembly: GCA_013400315.1. Classification (NCBI taxonomy): domain Eukaryota; kingdom Metazoa; phylum Chordata; class Aves; order Passeriformes; family Bombycillidae; genus Bombycilla; species Bombycilla garrulus. The sequence continues at coordinate 390,513 of VXBU01001047.1, forward strand.
CACTGGAGTTTCTGGGTGTGGCAGCATGAACAAGAGACTGCTTAGTTGCCGACTTGTTCAGCCCTCAACTTGGTCTTGTTTCTTAGCGACTTGTTTTTGTTTTTTTTTCCCAAGACAGATCCATGATATCTTGATTCCAAGTTCAACTGGACCAAGGATGACAGAATAATGTTTTTCTGAAAATCTCTATTTGGCCAAAGGGAAAGAGACATGTATTTAAATACCCATTATTTCATGCATTTACTCTTTAGCACTAAGTTACCTTTAAGTCTCATATATTGACATCAATTCATAATTCTCATGTAATCAAACAGGTTTTGATTCTTATAGCTTACGCATTCCTTTCTGAATTTAAGAAATGAGAAAAAAAAGCAGCCAGAGGAAAAATCTGTATGCTACCAAGACCACTGAAAACTAAATCTTAAACTCCCTTGTAAACATCTGTTCCTAATAAAATATCCACCCTTTAAGCAATTATAAGATTACCAGAGAGCAAATAAACTTCTAAATAATCTTTATTTCATTTCACCTCCCACTGGAGATCTCTGGGACACATATGCCCTTCTCTCTCTCATCTTTTCTACCCCCTTCTGTCGCTTCCAAATTAGTTCTATGCAGAATGTATGACTCCAAAACTTAGTTGTGTGCCTGAAAACGTGCCCTACCTTCAAAACTTGACCGAAGTTACTGCAGTTGTTCCTGTAAGCCTCCATTAAGCAACACTGTAATTAATCATCTCTTTCCTTGAGGGCTGTTGTCATTCAGCATAAATCAGAGAATGTGTTTTCTTCTTGTTAAAGCAAACATTCCTTTTTCTCATGAAAAAAAAAAAGCCATTTGGGATTATTTTCTTATCAAAAGACACATTTGGGCTCCCCATTAGTTTGGGAGTCCAATTTAAGAAGGTACCATATTTTCACCTTCATAGCTGAGGCTCCCTCGACAACTTGTGTTTTGCTAAATTTGTATTTAAAGGTCTTTTGTAGTAAGTACATATTCCTCTGATAATATAGCTTGTTAGAATATGGAAATTTTCATAGGGGAAAATTGCCATGGGACAGTAAATATTCAGAGGTTCTTCTGCTTTTTCTCAGAAAAAAAGCTGAAACATTTTTCTCTGACAGAAGATGCATTATCCCACAAAGCTTTTGCCCCAGCTCTTGAAACCATTTTCTGCAAGGATGAAACCTCCCCTGGTTTTGAGGATAGTTAGCATTGGCTGAACCTCAGGCATTTAAAGGGCTGCTGGATTTACCAGCATCTCTCCAGGCTGACTGGAAGAAGCTGACAGGTAGAAAATTAATTTGGTTACCTATAAACAGTTCTCTTTCCTTCAAGTGGTTTGTACCTTATGCCTTCAGGAGTTTTGTTGACTTTTACTGCGTAATTGTTTCTGACTTGAATAGAGCACAGACATATACATACTAAACTTCAGTCAAATTAAGGTTGACTAATCCATTACCCTGGAGATGCAGCAGCAGTTGCAGATTCACATGTGCTAAGATTTCCTCAATGGATTTTAAAAGAAGAATCAAATAATGCAAAAAGTGTAACACGTGAAATTCTAAAGAGTTTTGTAAAAGAAAAACAAACTGATGCCAAGTGAAGCCTAAAAGAGCCTAGGTCAATTAGAAATGATAACACCATCACAGTATCCCAGGAACATGTCCTACCTGCTTAATCTGCTAGTCTTTGATAGCACACTGATACCGTATCCCAATACTAAACACAAATGAAGGGACTTGCTAGTCTGACTCTAAACTTCAGTTTCCCACATCTTACCTCCATCTCACAGTTGTCCTGGTGAGGACACACCTGAAAGCACAAGTCTGTCAAAGACTGAAGTGTCACAATGCACTGACAGAAATATATGGAGAAATGAGTACACCAAAATTTTAGGCCAGAACTACAAGGCATAGGCCTGAGAAGCCTTACATGATCACTCAGTAGCACATCTGGAGAAAAGGAGGCTCGGGGGATCTTATCACTCACTACAACTGCCTGAAGGAAGGTCATAGCCAGATGATGGTTGGCCTCTTCTCCTGGATAGCCAGTGACAGAGGACACTGTGGACATCAGCAAGAATGGCTTCCTGGTTGCCAAGCATTGGAACAGGCTTCTAGGGAAGCCATGGAGGTGCCATCCATGGAGGCGTTCAAGAAATGACTGGAAATGGCACTCAGTGCTCTGGTCTGAGAGACAAGGTGGGGATCAGTCACAGACTGGACTCAGTCTTGGAGGTCTTTTCTGAGATTCTTTTGGCACAGTCCGATGTTATCTATATTCACATAATTCTGTCTCAAAGAAGGAATTTCCAGCATTTTTTAGAATTTTCACTCCTGAGAAGAACATAACCCTTAAGAAAAGGCATATCAACACACTGGGAAGACAAAGCAGAAAAAACTGCGTGTTTTCTTTTCAGTGCAGGATTTGGAGCTTCATGGGTCAGTGAACAGGGCTGCAGGGCATGGCAGCTACAACTGGAACTAACATGTGGAAAATCCCTTCCATGTCACCCCAGCTAAAAGAGATTTCAAATTGGAAGGCAGGTCTCAGAGTAGACATTGCAATAGGAAAAGAGTAATGCAGATGCTAAATACCCAGTATTAACTCACACTACAGATGTTTGGCTTCTGATATTGAACAAAAAAAAATATACAAAGTCTTAAACAAATAAATATCCCCATTCTACAGTAATCCTTAAGAACAAGTATAGTAATGCCTACAATTTACATTCCCTAGTCCCTATTTATGTAACAAAGACTAATCAGCAAGGTCTGTTCACATAAGTGACTTCTTATTCTCTCTATTATGTTTATATTACTAGGGGATCAGAAAATAGTAAATGCAGGTAATTCAACTTCACTTCCCAGAATTTTAAATTCTCACCATAGCCTTTATCAGCCCTCCGCAGTCATACCAACCACAACTGTTTTCAACTTATGATTTTGTAAGAAAAAACACAGTATGAAACACAGAAAATTTCAGTCTAATAATTCACTCTTAAATTACCATGTTTTACTAAACAGATCGATGTACAGTAACATTCAATTTATTTGCCATATCCAAGAAAAAACAGATCATTAAGCTAAGGATTCCTGGGGCAAGATATTAACAAAAGATTTTGTGACTCTTTTGAAGAAACAGCTCTTCTCCTACTAACAGTTATACTAACATATGTTCAACGTCAATCCAAGTAATTGCAGCATAAGGAAAAAATTACTTGCATACTTAATTCAGACCAGCATATGTAGTTATATATTTAGTTGTATAAATAACTAAACCAGGACTCTATTAAAATTCAGTTCTCTAGCTCTGGTTAGAGTTAGTTGGGGCTTATGTTTCTTTTCTTCAATGTGTTTTGACTGTTTTTTTCCAAGAGTTCTGCTTTTATTTTATCACTCAAAAGCACCTTGTTTTCCCAAGGATTAGTTTTCCTACTCTAACACCAATCAAGGAAGACCTGAGGAACTGCACAAACTTCTTCCCCTCTCTCCAGCACAGGGGGGCACAGTTTGTGAAAAGCCTAGATCTTTTCATCTATTGAAATGTTTTAGAGGAGTTACCCTCCTCAACCAGTTTAGTTGGATCTCAAATTCTGCTGCATAAAAGTAAAGCTGCTGCATGCTTAGCAGCTGAACACATTTGAGTCATTGTTGAGAAAGACCAAATAGATACTATTTTGAAAATAAAGTACATCAGTTCAGAGCACCCCTACACAATAACTTTGTTCTTCTCCACAGACAGAGTCACAGATTTCCTAAGAACCTGGCAACTGAAGCCAGTGGCATCTCAACTACAGCAGTCCTAGTGCAGCTACCACTTATGAGGTGTCATGATAACAGCAACAGGTGAAGCAAGGAAAATCAGCAAGGGACAACTTCAGGCTGTAAAGGCTCTTAAGAGAAGTGTAAATATTATCAGACATTAAAAATACTCTCAATTAAGGGTTTATATCCTCCATAGAATGCAAATAACTATTCTACCATGTTCTGCTAACCACAGAATCAAGACGTGGGTTTGAATGGACCTTAAAGATCTATTTCCAACTCGCTTGCCATGGGCAGGGATGCTTTCCACTGGATCAGGCTTCTCCAAGTTCCATCCAACCTGGCCTTGAACACTTCCAGGGATGAGGCAGCTACAACTCCTCTGGACAACCTGTGCCAGGGCCTCACCACCCTCACAGCAAAGAACTTTCTTCTAATACCAAATCTAACCTTTCTATCGGTTTGAAGCCTTTCCTCCATATCCTGTCCCTCCAGGCTCTCGTAAATAAATAGTCTCTCCATCTTTCCCAGGGGAGTCCCTTCAGGTACTGGAAGGCCACAGTTGCATCACCTCAAAGTATTTCTTTTTCCAGGCTGAACAATCCCAGATCTCTCAGCCTTTCCTCACAGCAGAGCTGCTCCATCCCTCTGATTCCCCCTGGTGCCTCCGCTGGCCTGGCTGCAGCAGGTCCCTGTCCTTGCTGTGCTGGGAGCCCAGAGCTGGATGCAGCCCTGCAGGTGGGGTCTCAGCAGAGCGGGGCAGAGGGGCAGAATCCCCTCCCTGCCCTGCTGCCCACGGGGCTCTGGGTGCAGCCCAGCACACGGGGGGTTCTGGGCTCCCAGTGTATATTCCTGGCTGATATTCAGCCTCTTATGATATTTTAATGGGCTTTATGTCAGAAATAATACAATTTATACACATAAAAAAGGATCACTAGTAGATATGTAACATACATTTTCAGGAAATCAAATCAAATATTCTGTTTACAAATCACCAGCTAAGATGTGTTGGCAGAGTCTGCATAACTAGAAAAGCTGTGATGGACACACCTCAACTCTGCAGGAGAGAAAGGCTAGGGAGATATAGAAAGGGAGTTGCCCTCTGTGCACAGGAGCAGTACAGATTCAGGGAGCTTTTAAACAGGACAGGAAACAATCTTGTTGAGAGCTCATTGGTGAGGATCAGGTAAGGGGCTATCAAGGGTGACATTCTGGGGAAAGTCTGTCACAGGCTCCCTGATCAAGGTGAGGCAGCAGGAAAAACCTGTGAAGGACTTGAAATCTCTGCACCACAGACCCTTGTTCACACGAGAAGCTTTGACCTCCCTGATATTTGATGGGAATGCAACATGACAAGACAGAAGAAATTACAAAGGAGGATGTCAGGATAATTGTCACATCTCGGGTATAAAGGGGCTAGATGAAAAAGCCATAGATGATACAAATCTGGATATGCTCTCACTAAACAAGAAAAAACTCATAGGAGATGTGGCAATCTGTGATAATCTTGGTAGTACCTTAGCAACCCATGGCACAAAACCTTGACTTCAAGGCAGCAAATATAATTTTCCTAAGACAGTGGGGAAATGGGTTCCACATGCAGCTACAAACAGCAAAAGAGCTCAAGAAAACTGTCTAATCTTTGAAGGCTTCCAAGCACAAGGAACAAATTCATGCTTGGGCTCGAGGAAACAAGGAGACCACTTAGGAGACCAACATGGCTTAAGCAGGAAATTCATGACAGACATGCGGCATACAAAAGAACACTTATGTAGATGGAGTTCAGGAAAGTGACTCAGACATTTAGTGAACCTGTTAGAATAATTAAAACTCTTCTGCAGCTGAGACTCACAATGCACTTTAAGGGCCACAGGAAGTGTATCTACTGCATAAGAAGTGTTGAAAGTCCAAGCAAGGAAAGCAGGGGCCCATTGCCATATGGGGCCAATGATTTAGTAGGAGACGGATTAAGGAATAGGGACTTCATGTTTTCTTTGCCTCAGTCCTCAAAAATAATGTCTCATAAGCCTCTATGTTCAGTGAAAACGCAGGGAAGGAGAACACCAGGATTGGATGAGAATTGATTCAGGGATCACTTGAGAAAACTTGGCCTACAGCATTCCATGGATTCATGTGAGGCACATTCAAGGATGTTAGAGATCACCACTGTCCTCACCGGGTAGCTCTATCTCCTTTCAAAGACTGTGGAGATTAGGGAAAATCCTGGTCTAGTGATATAAAGCTAAATGACAGCGATACAAACAATTCAGCTTCTAAACTGTTATATTTGGTGCAGTGAGGGCAAAGCCTCCACAGTTACCTAAGGAAGTCAGGCCTTTTACCAATGTTGGAACACAAGAACACATTAAGACTAACAAAACCAGTGAAATAACCACTGTTGTAGCTCTTGTTTACCATAGTGATAACCGAGAACATAAGGATAATAAAATGCTAATACAGTGTTTTAAAATTCCTAAAGCATTTAGTGTTTTTGAAATTTGAAGCAAGCTCTTAGTTGTGAACTAGTCTTCCACATCTAATTCACCATTAACTTTCAATTTCAATTTAGACATAAGCAGTCTTTATACCAATAGTGCAATGAAAATAGAAGTGATAGACTACTATTAGTGGAATGTACAGGCCTAAAAAAAATAACAGCAAATTAATCTGATCTCTTCTGCAGACCATACATTACCAGATTCACAGACAAAGATTCCCACGTGGTTTCCATAACCAAGTATTAATATTTAGCAAAAGACACTAATCTTAAATGTAAATTTGCATTTAACTTTACAGTATTCACATTTCAGAGTAGGAACTAATAAATGCAGCTTTAAAGGAGAATTACTGATAGAAATACTTTCAGTGTTATCTTGGAAATGGAAGGCTTAGGGTAAATTTTACGGAACTGCAGAGGCAGAAGTTGAATGTAAAACATCTCACTGTAGGGTATTTAAACACTTCATGCAAGAAAGTTTCTCTGTTTCCCAGAGCTAAACGTAGACGGCTGACTTTTAGAAAGGTTAATAACACCCAATGGCATGCCTTTATCCTTATATATTAAACATGAGGGTGACCAATTCTGATGGAAAGAAAAAACATCAGCAGCCATCCTTTAAGGACACAGACCCTTCAGGACTCTCCCACCAATGTGAGGAGATCTGCTTTTAAACCTGTCTCAAAGGAAAGCTGACAAGGTTCACCTGTGCCAATGTGTGCTACAAACCCTGGCAAAGGCACTGAGAGCTAAGAGGAGCTGCTGACAAATTAATCTCATTTGATAACCATAGTTTTTTGAGATGAGGGGCTGGTACTTCCCTGCACTAATCACCTTTAAGGTCTCAAGATATTTATTTATATCCTTAAGTTCATGTTCTCTCAAGAATTATTCTTCCTCCACTAGCTGATATCCCTCTACAGCTCTTCTGAAACCTTTAAGTAAATGAGCTTTCATGGATTTCATATTAAAGCATCGCATTTTATCACAAATCACAACTCAGACATTCAACAGGATATAACAGCATAAAAGGCATCAGAGATGTCAAGTTCTCTTCTAATTTCATGCTTCTCATTTAGTCTTCTACTCTGCTAAACAGGGGAGTGGAGACAAATTGGGGTAACCAACTAGTGCAGAACTTATCACTTGATTCATACACTGTCTGTTTTAATCAGAATGTAAAATACTGGCTAAATGATAGCTAAAAAAAATCATTAGATGAATTATTCTCCTAACAGTTACCACAAAACAGTCTTGTTATACTCTAGTGTGTTAGGTCAAGACACCCCCATCTTATATCTGTTATATGTAAACAGAAACTTGTACAAGTAGCAATAATTACTCCTACAAAAGAAAGTGTTTCTCTCCTCCCAAAATTTTCCTGGGTTCTATATTTAGTCAAAAAGCTAATCTAAAGCAAGGATAGTCCTAACCCAGCATTTGAAAATGATGCAGCACGTTCATATCATCAACAGGACACACACCACATATTTCAGAGAGCAGAAGGATGACAATATCTTTGAACTGATTACTGGGCTGAAGTCTGGACATGTCTGGACCTCACACTGGTGACAAGTTTTTATAAAAGAATTTATAGCAAAGGGTGAAAACACACTCCACCCACAAGGAAAGGATAGCAAATAAATCCTTCTTAACTACTTCCAACATGGAGGCATCTAACTTGGCCTTACCTAATCAAAGAAAACGAAATGTGATTAAAACAAGCTCTGAAGTTATTTGGTTTATTCGTTCTCCTCTGCTGGTAATATATGAGACCACAGACTAGCTCAAAGTGCCCTAACTCTCATTATTACATCCTTTAAAATGGGGAACAGGATCCCAGGGTCTCTCAGTTCCAAAGCTCAGTTACTAACTAAACAGAAGTGCTTATAGGCTTTGGCACTCTCTCTCGACAACTCTCCTTTTCACAACTCTGGAGCAGGACTACCAACTTAGAGCAGCTCTCACATATGTTTTCTATAAAAAGATAAGCTGAAATAAAATGAAAGCAGGAAGGCTCATGTCTGTATCTGTTTAATTTGGTGTTACAATTCTGTGTGCATCTTTGCTGCTGCCATCTTCTGATGTACACCCTTTCCTTACTTTGGAAAACCGTCCCTCTATCACTATTGTCAATACTGGAGAAACCAAGAGCACTGATAAAAAATTAACACCATGTCTCTGATTCCATTGCATTTTTAAGTTTTGTGATGAAGTGAACTATTTTACCACAGTCTTAAAAGACTGCAGCATCTTGTTAAATACTTTGAAAAGAAAAAAATCCCCTTCTATGTATAGCACATAGTAACCAATTAGAAAACTGGTGTTCTTGGAGTGGATGTATTTTTTTAATGTGGTGCGATTTCAGGTTTCAATTGCTTAGGTGACATAATACTTGATAATCTCCAGAGAGTGTTGAGCAGACATATTTTTAAAAGCAGAACCACTAGAGATTTTAATGACTATTTACTTCTGAAAAGATAGACCATAGTCATTATTGCGTCAGAGCATGTTGATATCAGAGCCAGCATTCTTGCACAGTTTTTAAAGTCTTGTTTCCTCACTTTCCATTTCGCAAAAGTTAGTCTTGTAGTATTTAGCTTCTTCATATGGTGGTGTGAAAATTAATTAGTGTTTGACAAGCTATTGTTATTTTTGTTGCGCTCCTTCACAGCCTAATACACACAAGAAGCCATCAGGAACATGTATTTTCTCACCACTGCTATTTACCATAGGGAAAATACATTATTGGCAAGCACAGATGTCACTCCAAGGCACAGGTGATACAAAAAATTTAGTGGCGGTCATTACAGCTGCCGTAGGACACAAAATATCTTCCCATAAATCCATTAAATGACACAGAATTACTCTGAAATATTATACACTTACCAAACAAATTCAATCACTAAAATCTTAATTTCTCAAAATTTTTTGTGCAGGGATGCCCTTGGGGGTATGTAGAACTTTCTGAAAGACAGCAATGGAGGCAAGCGTTCTTAAGTACACACAAATTCCTCATCTCAAACTACGTGCAACAAGGGCTCACATTTCTCACAGGATATCGGTGTAGCTTCATTTCTCAGCTGAGATAGACAAGGACTTATGGAAGACAATTTGTGGGGAGGATCTTGAGGTCTGAGGTGCTCCAGCAACTCCCAATATCAATTCTCCCCACTGCAAAACTATAAACTCCATTTTTTCCCCCCCTGAAAATACTGAAAACAAGTAGTCTTTGAAGTAGCCATAAGTTAATTTTCTGCCTCAGTAGAAGTGCACCTTTACGTGGTGCACTTGGGGCTTTGTGCATTTGTTTGCTTTGATTGTGTTTAAGACTAAAATTAAATATATTTAATCTGAATCACTTATCCTTTTATTTTTTCTATAAGCAAAAATAGGAACTGCACATCCAATGCAATGGAAGCTCCATTTCCAGTCTCATTTCCAACCTATGACATTCCCCCAATTAGTGTTTCAATTAAATATGGTGTACTCAAGCTGGGCATTCAAATAAATGGAATATAATGAAATGCTGGGTTGCTCATTATGTTAACCTCATTAGAATGAATTAATGTAGTGATAAATAGATTGAGCTGTCTTTAACTGATGACAAACTAAAAATGGAGCACTAAAGAACTCCCACCACTAATTTAAATAATAAATCAATTTCCATTTTCCAATGAACTTAATGCAAGATGAATGCTCCAGTATCCCACCTTCAGTTAAACCAAATTGTATTTCTCTTAAGTAATTTTAAATACAATTATATGTTTTCTTATTATTAGGTGAATGCAATTACCTTTTATCTAATCCTTAGTCTCCTTGATGTCCTACACAAACTACACATAATAAGTCTATTCTTTAAAATGGAGTAGCGTGATGGAGGAGGTTTATTAGCCACAGCTTCACTCCCAGAAGAGAAACCTGTAATTCTGATCAACAAGGACTAGAAAAGGGAAAAGACTCCTGCAATCAAGAGACAAAGTTCATGACAAAATCTTCTGAATACCTCAGTTCAACAATAAAATATACACTAAAACACAAGCTATTCTTTGCCACAACCCTAAGTCACATATGTCATGGTCCAGACAGACTTGATACACTTAGAGAACTAAACTTTCCTCAGACAGTTTCTCTCACAGCCCCCTATTTCCTTTCACAAGCAGCATCACCCAGCCTTCTCACTCCTTCTTGCCTCTCTCCCCACACAGCATTACTCAGCTCTTTTCCCTGGGCAGCACCACAGGGCCCCCAGAGGACTAAACTTTCTTTCTGTTCTTATTCCCCAGGCACAGGAGTACAACACGCACATTAATTCAGACCTTACCCTAGGACCACAACACACAGCCTCCTTGTTCCTTCTTTCTTCTGCACAGCCAGCTAACTCCTCTGCTCCTCACCCAGCCACCTAACTCTGCTTGTCCCACATATAACATCTTACAACCTCTGTCCTCTCCTGACCAGACAGCCCTATTTACCCTCTATACAGCATCTTACCTTTTCTGTTGCTCGCCCAGCCACCTTCCTCCTCTCACAGCCAGCAGACGCCAACAGAGCCAAGAGTAGCCAACCCTCTCTTTTGTAGGGCTCATCCTTATTGGTTTCAGCTGTGGCTTGTCAAGGGCAGGACAGCTTCCACTCCTCTGTAATCAGCACAGCCACCCACAGTCACTAACAATAAACCAGATGGAGTTCTGATACAGAGCCAGGAATGCTGACTGCTACAGGCAGATCACCAATGGAGGACCTTTTCTTTAAGGTAAATTCCCCAGGTAGGTACCTTTTAATATGGAATACGTTTGACCATCAACACTCAATGGGTTACTCCCATTGCATTCTTCTTGCAAACCATCAGTAGCTTTGGTCTTTACTGTTTATTTCTTAATTTTTATATATTTTCCTGTGTATAGTTCTGTCCTAGGTTACAATGTANATTGTGAGATGCTCCACCCAGGGGGAGGAGCCAAGCATTCCCACCTGGATATAATGTGGGAACTGGGACAGAACAAGCCGCTTTTACCCACTGATTTCCAGAGGACAAGAGCTACCAGACTTGTCTACAGGATCACTACTTCAGCAAGACCACCTCATCTGGACTGCTGCCACGACCCTAACTAGCAGGGTATCAGGTTGTATTCTGACTCTGTCAGTGTTTTTGTTTCTTTGTATTACTTGCATGTATTTTACTTTTTCCTATTAAATTGTATTTCTGACTTGGAGTCTCACTGGTTTTGCTTTCAAACCAGCACAAGTTCTATAAAGATCTGTAACTGTTTATAGTGTGAGATGGCTAAATGCCTCAAAGCAAATAATGAAATATACATCTATTGCATGTGATTAAAAACATTTGGAAGAACTTCAGAAGATTTCTGGAAGTGGGGTAACTCTCAGCTATACAAATAAATATTAACTAATTAGTTTTGCTGCAATGTAAGGATATAAAGACGTTCTCATTTCTCCTCAAACTTATGTAGATAAGCTTAGTGCTATGAAAACTCCCCTGTTTGTACAAGGCTTGTCTTCACATTTTGAGCTGGCCCCAAGGTGCCACTTGCAGCACTCTGAGTGGCAGGGTCAGATGTCCTAATTATTAATTCCATTGAATCCTTTCAAGTTCATTCCAGAGAACTGGATCCTTGCCAATAATGCAACGTGCAACTTCAATCCCATAAATTCCCACAGCAAAAGCAGATTTGGATTGAGTCTCCATCATCAATCAAAAGGCATTATTTTTTATTTTGAAATCCTTGTAACCCTTAAATTTAAAGGCCAAATATGAGACTGTGACAATTGAATCAGGAGTAAGCAAGCTGAGAACACTATTGATTCTGCCACTACATGCATGAACCAAAAAAAAAATCCAAACCCTTTCATAGGTCCAAAGTTGTCTTTAAAGATTTCTGAAGTATGAACTGGAGGGAAAAGGGATCACAACAACAACAAAAAAGCTACTATAATGAATGGTTTGTTTTAAACATTGTAAAGTACAAACTGAAAAAAAAACATAGTCACAGGTGTATCTAACTTAGTCAAATGACATAAATCCTCCTTTTCAGAATTTTGATAACTGAGGCATCAAATTTTTACATAAAAAAAAGACAATCTCAAATTCACTGCAAAGACTAAATCATTTGACAACAATTTGCACAGAATTGGAACACTGGAAAATAATTAAATGGCTGACAATGTAAATTTAATCAGTGTCAGTTAAGCAGCCCCATGGCAAAGGAGTCCTCAATGTCCAGTTGGATATAGTGCCTGACCCACAAGAATTTAATCGATTAGTCACGATTAAGGTTGGCTTGACAATTTTGAATATAGCTGCAGACAATGTTTTTCTGTTTGGTAAATTTCAGACATATTTAGGGGTTTTATCAGGACTATAAAAAACCAAATCCAAACCAAAAACAATCCACAAATTCTTCATGTGTGGTGCTGGTTGGAGAAGAAGTTACAGTTTCATGAAGGTGGCTAAACAAGAATAAGGTTACCCTGTCTTATCAGCGGAAACAAAGGACTCCTGCTGGAATCAGTGTGAAGAATTATACACTTGTTTTCTTCAATGATAAAAAACAGTGATGGAATTAGACCTTTGTTAATAATTCTACTAGCCTTGCATTTGCTACATGTATAGAACTCATGAAAATAAAGTCTACATAGCTTCAGATGCCAGGAAAGTAACCATTTTCATAGTTGGATGATATCTGGGCCTTTTCATGAAACCTGTGCACCAAATCTGAACTTCTGATTACATGATGCACTTGCTCTTAAATGCCAGATCTGATTTTAAGCCCCCATAAAAGTGCTACTCCATGGAATAGCAAAGTACATTAGCAACAGCAACTAAAAGGGATAAGTGCTATTTATATCTGACTTCTGTTCCTCATTGATAAGATAGTTGCCAGAAAATAGCAAGAGTAATCTGAACACAAGTGTAATAGCTATATGTGTGTATGGCATTTGTAAAGGATTTTACTGTTATGATGTTTTCTAAACCACAATAATAGTAACTCATGATTCTATATTACAGTAAAGGAGATATTTTTCTGGCCTCAGGTAGTATCTTACTTGTAGGATTTGGAGGGTGCTAAAGAGGAGGAGGAAAAAAATACCTAACTTTATATATCCATAAGGAAGAAGTCTTCCTTCTTATCCTCTGATAAAATGTGGCCACAAATTAGAGCAGAAACTCATTGCTGATACACAAAAATGCAAGAATTCAAGACCTGAAACTTTGTTGCTTTTAATTTTCATTCTGTTTTCCTGTATTATTTTGGAGAACAGGAGTTGTTCTTCTGTTTATTCTTTAAAATAAAGTGATCTTCATAATACTGCATGACCACGGAATGCTGATATATCCACAAAGTAAAAATTCTAAGACAGCCTCTAATAATCTGAGCACAGAGCTTCACAGAGATTAGAGTTTGGATGTTTTCGTTCCCATTCTTTCTAAGAGATCCCACGTAAAACCTGAAAATGGCATCTTTCTCTGAATCCTTGTTTTCAAACATCAAAATTTTAATTAGCCAGACTGAATAATTCTAATCATGATGAATCACTGAAAATCAGTTGTCAAAGGGTCTTCTGCCCGTGTAAGGGGAAAAACACGATGTCACACTCAAGAGCAAGAGAAATAAGTACTCCAACTGTACTTCTCTGACTACAGCAATTGTAATAAGAGGTAAAAGTTTTTACTTTTGGTTCAATTGTAGATTCGTAAAGGTTGGGAAAGACCGCCAAGGTCATAGAGTCCAATCTTTGAACAGCACCACTCTGTCAACTAAATCTCAGCACTAAGGGCCATGCCAAGTCACTTCTTGATCCCTTCCAGGAATCTGACACATCCCTGGCCAGTCTGTTCCAATGCTTAACCACCATTTCAGTGAAGGAGTTCTTCCCAATAGCCAATGTAAGCCTCCCTGACACGAGAGAATGCAGATATAAATTTTTGTATAACAACAGATATAAGATTTACAGAAGAACACAGAAGCATCAGAGCCCCTCTCCTATCAAGTGGACCACTGCCCCAAGTTTTATTCATTTGTTAGTTCTCTCTCTAACATGAAACAGGGTTTGTGACTGGGCCTAAGGGAGCACTTCCCCACACAGGTAGTGCTACCATCCTCAGCAGGTACTCCAAATTCCACTTGTCATTAAGAACTAACAGAAGGAAATACTGGTCATTCCTTAAATTACTCACTATACTTTAAGCAGTAACACTATAACAAATACACTTATTATTATCTATCTGACTTGCTTTCACAATTTTCATTCCAATATCCTTACAAAACTGTTGCTCAACTCAACCACGGAATATCAAATTCACACAAAAAAAAATCAGTAAAATCTATACATTCCTTTCTCAGAGATCACATACTCTGACAAAGAAATTGAAAATCCTTTCTAATTTATCCATTATTAAAATCGGAATGTCAATTAAATTATAGCTATTAAAAATTTCTCATTTAAAATTCCTCTTATTTGACTTTCTAGTCTCAAATTCTCTATAGACTAACTCCTTTTTTGTAGGAATCCTGCTATGTGCAGAAATTTAAGTAGCTCAGAGATACTCCTACTTCATAACTTCACTTTAGCCCTTTCCTACAGTGCTTCTAAACAACCAAAGTAGTACATTTTATAGGGATGTATCAGAATAAGAGTGACCTTTACAATGCCCTTGTTCTCATAGAATCCGTCCTCAAAACCAGGTGACAGACTACCCTGCCGGGCACATGAAAATCTCAAGAGAAAGGCCACTACATATAGAGTAGAAATTTGAAAAGAGAATTAAAATAAATTTTGCTATGCTGGATTATATGGTCTTAAGTCACACAAAGCCTTTGAAAAAACTCTAAATGCCAGTATTTTTTAGAAGCCGGGATAAATATGGAACATTTTTTTAAGCACCTGATTATATTTAGCACTGCATTAAAATCAAAATACAAAACCAGAATAGACAGTCATGCTTCACTAAAATATATTTTTCCTTGAATAGAGATAAAATAGTCTGACAAATAACTAAAAGACATCTAATTTAATTAAATCTGAATTATTTTGAAGTAAAATCTCTACACTTAAATGGATTCATATAGGCTAACCCTGGGGGGGGATTGTCAGGGACTGATGAAGGACTGGTTAAAGCTGGTTAGAACAAGCTTGTGTGACTTCAGTGATAAAATCATTGTACAAAGTGCATAACTTTGTGTAAATGGGATTGATAAAATCCTCCCAAGTAGCTTTGGACCAGTAATTTCCCCCTGGAAGACGTTACTCAAGGACAATAAAATCATCAAACTGCTTGCATCTATGCACAGCCCCAGCCCAAATATTCTGAGGGAGAGGGACTGGAAGAACCCAAGGCAATATCACTGACGTTTCCCTTTTCCAATGCTGGTAATTTGAGCACTGTTTGAGTCTTCCATTGATTTTCAGTCTGTCAAGGAGCCACACCTCACTACAGGTCCAATTCATCCTTTGTGACTCTGCTCTGTTAGGAGGAAACCAGCACTTCACAGACCTTGCTGTGTGTACAGTGAGCTGCCCATCATCATCTGCACCTTGGACAGCCAAGTGTTGACATTCCTGACCCCCAATCTGAGCCTCGATGGTAAACAGCTATGCAGTTATTAAAAATAGATATCCACTTCACTTTCTGCCACTTGCATAGCCAAATAAATTTTCCACCTAGGGAAACTAGTGTTCCAATATGACCTCATCATAGAGTGATGGGTGTAAAATCCTCAGAATAATATTTTCTGCTTCTGGAAACAGATTTTTTTTACTCTAACACTATACTAAGACACATTGTCATTTTTAGGAAAGAAGAAATGCTCCTAATTAATCACTGATGATGAGAGTACATGAATTATTATTTGGACAGCTTGACTCCAGACCTCATTAGGTAGGTACCACACAGAAATTGTACTACTTCTGCATAAATATTTGCATGAGTTTTTGTCAATGCTATCCTAATTCTGGCTGATGAGAAAGTTATGTTTATAGCCCTTCTGTTGTTTTCCTGCTTTCCAAACTGCATATTCTCTATATCATAGCTATGGTATCTGTTTTGTCTTCAAATTGCACAGGGTTTTTTATGTGCTCACTGAGGAGTACTGTCATGAATCACCAGATCTCAGTTTCTTGAGAACTTCCTACTAAAATATTGGAATAACTAAAAATGATGTTTTTTAAATTCTTGCTAAGTGAAACCAACATTAAAATATTGATCATTTTGGGGTCACAATTTTGAAACTGTTAGGAGCGGTGATTATCATTAAAAATCCCCAGCTGATAAACTGAAACTGCTCATCACCATACCTTTCTGGAAACTCAAGAAAAAACATCTGTCATATTCTTAAAGCTGCTATTATCCCTAATGTGAAAGCAATTAATATTTGTATCTTGCAATCTTCATCCTGAGATAGCAGCTGGGTAAGCTGAAAGACCTACACTGGCACCGATTTGGGAGTATCTGCTCTATCTCCCAAATGTATCAATACATTTCTACTTTCACACATTTCATAACCAAACAGTAGGTTCAGCTAAAAGCCCTCCAGGCTCTTCAACCTTGTTTCTAGGTAACTTTTAAAAAAAGGAAAAGTACTGCAATGTGACAGTAATGTCAATGAAAGTAGATTAATGCAATATAGCCATTTATATGAGTCAGGAGTAAATTGTTGTTTGCAAAGTTCTGAGGTCACTGATTGTCTATATAACACCAAATGTTAAAGAAGGAGTACACTGGGGCATAGAAGTACTGCAGAAATTATTTATAATTAAAGGAATTTATTCAGTCATTGTTTAGAATCCCCCAAATAAGTCTTGATCCTCAGACTTTATTTAAAATGTTCAGTTTATATTTGGGGTAGCTGTCTTTAAAGCCCATTGATTCCATCCCTTTACAACACAGCTGCTTAATTAAAATTTGTTCAATTTGCATACATTCTTACATTTATGCTGGACTTCTGAAACAACCATTAAAGGAAATAAATTCTGGCCCTTTCTGAGTCTGAAAGAGCTCATATAAACTCATATTAGCAAATGTGAGGAAAAACATTTTCAGCTGGTTCTTAAGAAAAAGTAGTAGCATATTGAACATGCCCATTCTCTATGTGCAGACAGTAATCAGGGGCTAACCCACCAGATTTACACCTGATGTGAAGGATAGTTTTCCTGAAATCACAAAAAAAAATTCCCTGCAGCTGTAAAAAAGGGGAAGCAAATCCAGAGTTTTTCCTTTTTATGAATTCTAGCCTAACCACACAGCTGCGAGAATCAATCTTTTGGAAGACTTGCTTGTAGAAAACTTGATTATGCACATTTCAAATAAAGCAACATATTTTACCCAAGCACTGGTGCTTCTGTGTACACACCACTATAGAAATGAATATGCTGAAGAAGGGTTGGTGGCTGAAGAAACAGAAAGATAAGCGGACTGTTTTCCAGCTATTTATAGTCAGATGGTTCTGAAGTGACCAGAGGTGCATTATTTCCTTACCTGTATCTGGTCAGTAAAGAGTATTTGGGTCTGGACATGTAATTCTTGTTGCTTTCAATGGACAGCAGTGAACCAAATCTCCCTGAAAGGGTGCTGTTTTTTGTTGGTTTTTTTTTTATACATATGTCTATATCTTAAAATTGTAAAATCTAGTTTAGACGTAAAATCTAGCTGCCAATCCTCACAAATCTAGCTGCCAATCCTCATAACATCAACAATAAAATTTAACTTTTCTTTCTAAGACGTTCATTGCTCTCACTTTTTAGGATGCCAAATATTTTAGGATTTCAGAAAGATAAGTTTATCACAGGGCCACCTCTTTATGTGGGTTTGTTTAGTCAAACCTAATTTCAAAGACAACTTTTATTTTATTCATACTTTTACATAATTTCTTAAGAAGGCTAATTTTAATAACTAATTTACTGAGTAACACTCAAGATGCGGCATTTAATCCTCCTCATTTTTAAATATGTTTTAATATCCTTTATTCCTCAACATCAAAATTGATGTCTGAACATGAGAAAACATAAATTTTCTTTTTCCCTTTTAACATATTGTAACATTAAACATTTACAATAAAAACATATTAATTTTTTATTTATAAAAAGAACATATTTGTATTGAAAATCCTGTGCATTTCAGGGCATGTATTCTGTACCCTTTTGTTTTTTTTAATGTAAAGAAAAGTCCTGAAAGCCCATAATCATAAATCATCTATATTCCACACAGAGCAGATTTATCAGTTAATTCCAGGCTCAAAGAAAAAAAACCATAAAAGAAGTGAGAGTATGGACTTCATTCTCTCTTATAATTGTTTAATGGCTTTTGTTTGTTTTTTATATCAATAAAATATTACTCATTCACAAGTTTCTAAAATTCCAATTAATATATACATAGGATTCAGCCAAGACTGAACTATGTTTAACTTCAGGATAATAACCCCAAATTACACACTGATTCTTAATGATTGACAAGATACTGTAAAAATGTCAATACAGAACTGAACTATTTCCCTGACCAAGTGACCTTCTGTGTGGAGTGACTACACCAGTAAGAGAAGAGGTGGAGATGGCATCTATATGGATTTCTCTAATGACAGTGGCTCCACAACATTCTTACCTCTAAATTTGAGAAATGTGGGTTTGATGTGTGGACTGATGGATGTGTAGAGAATTGGGGGGATGAGGAAGTGCAGAGTTACAATCAGTCAATTGGCTCGATGTCCAAGTGGAAACCATGAGTCCTGTCCCTCAAGGGTCACTTCTGGGATTATCCATTGTTATACAAGCCCTTGTTAATTCCAAATTTTGTGTTTCTAGCCATCAAGTCACCATCATGATTGCCAGTATTTTGAGGCAATACCTGAATGCATACTGAGCTTTTGTATCACCTTTCACAGATGGCCAAGGTCTCATCCTCCTACCTAAACCCTTTAGGGTTCATATAATTTTTATCTG
Source organism: Bombycilla garrulus (assembly GCA_013400315.1). NCBI lineage: Eukaryota > Metazoa > Chordata > Aves > Passeriformes > Bombycillidae > Bombycilla > Bombycilla garrulus. The sequence continues at coordinate 409,731 of VXBU01001047.1, forward strand.
AGGGGCCCAAAGAAACTTTTCAGTTCTTTTTTGTTTAAATCCAAAATTATACTCCTGCATACTGAAAACTCTATTTTGCTTCATATTTTCATATTTTGTCTCTTGTTATCTTGGCCTTGAAGGATAGCACAGTTAATAACTTTGAAGCAGCGGGATATCAGAAATACTAGCATTAAAAATATTCAAATTACGTATTTGAGATGCAATTCTTCACTTCCCATCAAATGTTTTCAAGCTTTTGTTGCCTACTCCAGCAAACAGGGTTATTCTAGTCACATTTTAAGGTGTTTTCTTTGATGTGCAAATAAACGAAAAAGTTCAGATAAGAAAATCCAATATATTTTCTGTACTTTATGTCAGCAAATCAAATAGATGAAGTGAGCTTATTTTGTACTGAAGGCAGAAAAAGTCAGAAGGCATATTTAAAATTAAATGTAGTAATTGCAGGGAAATGTGTGTTAATACGCTATTACAATAACAACAGGAGACCACAGATGAAAGGGTAGAAATAAATTTAAAATATCTCTGCTAGTTATAACCAAGCACAGCACAGAAAAGCAATATACTTTTTATAGGTGCAGAACTGCTAGCAATAATTAAAGCAATCTCATGTTTTTCTTGAGATTTTAGGTACTAAAAGAATGAAGCAATTCTGTCTAAGTAAGTCACCATGTCTATAAAGATAATATCTACTTACAATGATTAATTAATTAAAGACTTGCAGTTTACACAACCTAAATTAGCTTAAAAATAAATTTTTCTGACCTATAAAAGCTACTTTTTTTGTCTACAGTTTATCTATTCAGTTGGGCTGTATTTAAGTTACAGAAGCTACTTGTAGATGTTCTTGGTTTCTAACAAGGTCACAAAATTGCTGTGGAGATGAAGAATTGCCAAAAACCAGGTGGGTAAACCATGGCAACAGCCGTGCCAGAATCATGAGATCCTTTAGGCCTTCTGGAAAGTTACTCTGCTATTTGCTATTTACTCTGTTCATTTGTTCATTTGTGAAATGAGCAGTTTAAAACCAGAAGGCTCAGCATCACAGGTAACGTTTTCCCTTTTAAGCTGCTTGGAGCCTTTAGTATTGTAGAGAAGGCTTTACAGTCTCTATAAAGCTGTCCATCCAAATCCTGAGCAGAACTGGGAATCATGTTCTGGTGTTTCTCCAATTCACCCTCTTAATAGTGTCACAAGCACCACCTTTTTTTTTTTTCCCTTTTGATGCTGATGATGGGAAGCAGCGCAACTACACGGAAAATTGAAGCACCCACATATTCTGCAGCTGTGTGGGCCCACAGTCCCAGAAAAAGATGCACTTTTGGAACCCACACCTCTTGGGAAAGGGGGTGCCTGGAAATGCAAGGATTAGTCACAAAAGGATGTTTTGAATATGTAAAGAACTATTAATGCTTTTGGAGTCTTTAATATTCTGCTTCATCAGTTGTATTACTCATATTGATCCCAAATGTGTATTTCACTGATTGCTGGCTAATTATGTATCATTAATAAATCACTAAATTAATTAAACTCCTTTGATCCTGATTTCGTTAAGCTATATTAGCCCATGACAGGTGCCAGCTCAGCAAATGCAGAAGCAATTCCTAGAAATCAGAATTCATGCCAGTAAATTTCATTTTCTTCTTGTGTTCATTTGTATGCAGTCGCAGCTTGAGTGTGCAGCTGCCACAGGAGACCCACTACTTAATTTAGTGTGGCTGGCTTTTCTCTGCCTGTATAGAATTTCTAAAGGGAAAAAAAGCTTTCCTTTCTGGTTCTTAAGTATATATATAAAAAAATGAAATATAACACAGTACAGGATAATTTTAAATAAAATAAAGTTGTATTTTGGGGTTTTTTGCAACTTTTTTTGCAACGGCTCCAGGACAGTTACCTGAGTTATAATTTACCTGAATTTTCCAACAAGGGGAGACACAGACAAGTAGATATCAGCTGTAGTCTGAATATCAGATGAAATGTATCACAGACCAGTTAGTGTAAGCTAGAAATCCTGACTAGACCAAAAAACCCCAGATAAACATATTTACACAAGTGTCTCACTTCCATACAGCTACAGTGATGTTGTACAATTCCACTCCTCCATATCTGGAGGTTTCTCAGACTCCACTGCCTTGAGTCTTACTGTGATTAAACAGCTGCTCTTTAGAAAAATTATCTGGATTTCTGTCCTCATTGTTGAGATGAAAAAGTGATGAAAAAACTTGTATAAGGGGAAATAGATATTGATCCATTGGATTTATATTTTTGTAAAGTTACATATGAGCTCATAGCTCATATTGTGATTCTACACATATTCTATGTAGAAAGTCTATTTGTAACATTTAGGAGCAGAAACAGAAACATCAATTTCCCAGAAAACATTAGGTCTCTGTCTAAAATCCTTCAGGCATAGAAGCATGTTGTTAAAAATGTAAAAAATTGACATCTGTCTCACAAAGCTGCATGGAGGACGCTGAAGATAAAGCATCCTAAATAATGTTCAAGACAAATGTTTGTTCACAGGTTACTGACCTGAATTTACAGTATTTCCCCTTAGATGGCAGTTAATCAAAACTTTTATGAAAAGGGGGAAAAATATAGGGAATAGAAAGCTAGGATCCAAATGCAAAAAATGTAGTTTAAGCTTTTTTTAAACTAAACCCAAGATTGCTTCCCAAAATAAAGTATGTTAAAAGCCTTCCATGAAGATCAGTCAAAATAAGACAAAGATTTTATACCATCAACTAGTTTTAATGACTTATCTTCTTTTCATCCCTTAGGCTGAAATTGCATTTTCTGACTCTCCTAGATTTCCTGAGGGGTTGTTTCATCCAATGGACCTTATAGTGCTCATTTAGTTCTTCCAGAGCTCCCACCTAAAGGAAGAAAAATGCCACAGTTAGTAGTAGTTTTTCTCTAGACTTGAATCTGTGATACTTCAAAGTCACCAGGCATGTTTACGTTGCTCTTCACAAACAACAGCGGTCCAGTGTGGTATGGTCTAGCAGCTTCCAGAGGTTCAATACCTACTTCTCTATATCTCTCTCATGGCCTTTCTCAGATGGTCATAAAACATCTTTAGTTGGAAGGAACCCATATGGATCACTGAAGTCACCTGGTCCTTCCCAGGAGTCACACCCTGCACCTCAGGGCATTGTCCAAACACTTCTTGAGCTCTGTCAGCCTTGGTGCTGTGACCGCTGCTCTGGGGAGCCTGTTCCAGTGCCCAACCACCCTCTGGGTGAAAAACCTGTTCCTAATATCCAACCTGAACCTCCCCTGACACAACCTCAGGCCATTGCCTCATATCCTGTCACTGTATTGAGATTAACATTTCCCCCCAAAAATTTGGTATGAAACACCATCAACTTAATCTACCGATAGACAAATTTGTGATGGCAACATGACAGTTAANCTAATCTACCGATAGACGAATCGGTAGATTCGATAGACGAATCGAATTGTGATGGCAACATGACAGTTAAAAGGAAATTTAAAGATGTTTTAAATACTTCAAAATTAGAGAGATAGGATCTGTCAGGACTACACATGACAAGAACATGGAAGACACACTCAGAAATGTTCAGAACATAAGATGAGAAGTTGTGCTTTACTCCAGTCCAAGATTCCCAAAGCATTCATTGAGGAAGATAGAGCGGAGGAACTTCATCAATTTCTAGTCCTCTCATAAGGAAAATGAATTATTAAATCAAGTGAATAAATTAGATAGGGAATAACAGCCCTCCCACAGGAGCTCTGAAGGAACTCACATGGCAGTTATAACACGGACTACAGCATGTAACCTGTTGCACTGCCAGAAGACTTCCAGGCTTGCCAGGGTAACCCTTGTCTACCAAAAGAGATTTTTTTGGGGATTCCAGGAACAACTGGCTGGTGAGTTTGATTTTCATCTCAAGATGGATATTGATATGGAGAGTCTACAGCAAAACCTGAGCCTGAACATGGACAGTCTGTTTGGAAGGGGACAGTCTGGCTTTCTGTGATGAAAATTCCTGGCCCAGCAGCCTGCCAGACTTTTTGAAGGGGATCAATAACCACATCCAGCAGAAATAACATGTCTGAATTTTCAAGACACTTTTAGCAAGGTTTCTCAGCAGAAATTGCTGCAGAAACTGAACTATCTTGTGACTGGGAATGTTCTCATAAAATAAAAAGCTAATTAAGGCAGAGAAAAAGAAAAGGAAGAGCTTGATGCTCGCTTTTCAGGACAAAGAAGAGCTAGTCCTGGGGCCCTCCAGGCATCAGTGCTGTGATTGACTCATTTTATTCACCTTTCCTGGCAGAAAAGGAAGTAGACTGTCAGATCTCCAAGTCTGCTGACAATACTAAGCTTTTCCAGTTAGACAGATGCCACAACAGTGGTGAGTATCTCACCAAGCTGAGAGTGTGAGCATCAGATGAGCTCCAGGGTAAACAGGTGCAAGTTTGTAAACAAAAGGCAAAAATTATCTGAAGCAAGCTGAACTCTGAACAAGCAGACAGCTCTGGATCCTGGAGTCACCACCAGCAGTTCCCTGAAATCTTTTGGTCAGGGTATATTGTCAGGCAAATAAAAGCCAATAACTCTTTGGGCATCACTAGAAAGGATACAGGGAAAACAAAACCACAGAAGGCCACATTGCAGGCAGTTCTGATATAAATGTCAAAATGCAGCTTGAGCAGTTGCTTCATGAAGAAAAGCTAGAAATGTCTGGAACCCTTCATTTCAAAGCCCACAAAGCTGAGGGGGATATGATCATTTCTCAAAATCATGAAGATGCTCTACAGTGCAAATGCAAAATGGTTACAACCAAGTTCTGCAAGGCTGGAAGGGCATTTAATACCATGTTTAAGAAGTATTACAAAGGAGGCCTTGAACTTCTGGGACTTTCTTCTGTCGGGTTGCTAAATGGGGCTCTGAAAGAGGGTTCAAAAGGAGTTTGGACACATTCAAGTACCACAGATTCATTAATGGATATTAATGACAAGTTTCTCCTAGAAGGCCTGGCTCTGCTGTTGCTAGATAGGGAACAGTGATTTGAGTAATCAAACCTGGCATTAAATATTAAGTTATTACTCAAAACCCAAAAAAGCATTTAAATTACTTAAATTTCTACATATAAGACCAAGTAATTTGATTGCTGAAAATGCCTATTCAGCACTCTCAGACAAGTAGAAAAAGCATCAAATGATTTATAGGATTCTTGCCTCTTGGGACTAAATGGGAAGGAAAAAAAATAGGGAAAAAAACCAAAACCAAAAGCCACAACTACTTTATAGCAAAACCAGGCCAAACTAGTAAAAAACAAGTAAAAAAATATAGTTTTTTTCAAACAGTTTGTGGGCATGTGTGAAGCTGACAAAATTTTGACACATGCTCCTTTCAGCATGGTAAACACATCCCACTTCCCTACAAAAAGGTGGCAATCATTGCATGGTTGGTTTTAGTGGCTTGGTTGGTTTTTTTTGTTTGTTTTAGTGGTTTTTCATTTTTTCTTTTTTTTCTTTTTTTTTTTTTTTCATGGTTTTGTTTGTTTGTTTGCTTGTTGTTTTTATTTTTTTTTAAGTAATGGCAATACTTTTATAAATTTAATAATTTATATTGCTCTCTTTCTCATATGCTACCACTTTGCTGGAGACATGTGTGCCTCATGTTCTCAGGCTTTTCCTATTTGTTTGTCAAAGACCTTTTAGCCTAGTGCTGAACCCAGGTTGTTGCTGGACCTCTGTTTAGTTCCTTCACTAAGTGATGTGCCTAAAAATATTTGTGCCATAGGAATAAAAACAACCAAACCAAATGCACTCTTAAAAGCAAGTCTGTATGGCAAGAAGTCAATAAATAATCAGGCAGTTGATTATAGCAGGAGTAACTGTCACCAGTCTTGACCACTTACACCATCCTTAGACACCTTTCAATGATACAAATGTTCAAATTCTCTTTGTACATTAAATTACCAAAGACACCTTAAGTGACAATGATACTAGCAAATATTCTTTAGAGTAGAATTACCTATTCAGCTATGATCTAAATGCTGATCTACGTGAAGATTAATGTTTTTCTTTCAAGTCATTCACCTGTGGCTTCCTCTCCTTTAGCACAAACATTTTACTTCTGAACTGCTGAGGTTAATCAGCTTTTCTTTGAAACTTTCAAGCTCTCAGAAGCTCTTCCTTTTTTCACTGATTGGAAAATGTATCCATCCTAATAAAGGAAGCCATTTATTTCCTTTCATTAGAAGCAGTGAAAAAAGCAATACAAAACTGATTGTCTGTGGTCAGCATTTAATGAAAATTTGTGTCAGTGATGAAGATCACCAATACTCCTTTATGGCTTGTGAATAATCAGCTCTCAAAAGCAAGCAAAGAACAAGTAAAAACAGTAAAGTTTCTTTAGGATGAAACACATGTCACACTAATAAAGACAGTACTATGTGAAGATTTGTGGATCCAGAATCTCATCAGCTACATTAATTTTTTTTCATCTCTTGTTTTTCTGTATGGGCATAAGTTCTTCCAAAAAGGTCAGATATGTAAAGCACAGAAAAATACAGTGGTCACCATCTTGGTACTTTTGAAAATTCTTGCATATCCAGCTAAACAAGATGTCATTAAGTCAGTTGGACATCCTTAACTCTCCCAGTCTCAGGGACATATGCTGCAAAGCTGCAGAGAAGCATCTGCCACAATAGTCTTCAGCAAATAAAACTCAGATGAGGGTAAGCTGGCGACAGGACAGCCCAATACTTTTGTGAAATATTTTCTGACTCAACATCGGGGACAGGAAGACTAAGAACAGAGGTGAGTAACTATTCCTGTTAACGCCTACATGTAAGAGATCTTTGCAGTGAAAAATTTGGTGTGAATAGTGCCTTGGAAACCAAATAGGAATCTCTGAAACTATTGCCACAAGGTGTAGGATTTAGCCAAAATGCTAATTAAAGCCTTTCAGAAAGCAGAAGGCTAACACATCTCTGGCCACATATGTAAAGTGCATTTATTCACAGTGCTTTTTTCATAACTTCTCCATTTTCCATTCAGAGAAGGCATAAGGGAAATGTTAATTAGCAGCCTGTAATGGCTTGCAAACCACAATAAATAAGGAGATTTAATTATAGTTATTTTTAAGTATAACATTACTATTATCTGCAAATAATTAAAATTGCAACCTTCAATGGGATGAAAGACTTGATAATGTTATATTTTTATATGAAATGTTTCTAGTATCTCCAGAACCATATTTAGCCATTCTCAGAAAAGCAAATATGCCACCATATAAGCCTAGAATAAAGGGAACAGGAGGATATAGCTTTTTTTGCTCTATGTGTGCCTGTCTCCTGTTTTTCTCTCTCTTCCAGCATTAGGAAATGCTACAAATGAAGGCAAAACAATGTATGTCACAAGGGATGAGAGATTCAGCTGTCTCTGATGATGCATCTGACAGCTCTTCATACTGCAGAAGAGGACATGGAGCTAGGCAACGGAAGATCACAAGGGACTCCAACTGCTGCAGAAAAGTTTTCACACTTTGAACTGTAGCTCCACATGACAAAATTTTAAAAGTTCAGGATGCAAGTTTTCTAAACCTTTCATTTCTTTATAATGTTCTTCTGTAATTAAAGATCAAATAAGGGAACTGAGTTTCGGTACTTGACTGCGAATTTTGACATAGAAATTACATAGATATCCTAGGACACATTTTTCAAAGACATATTTCTATTTAGACCTGTTATACACTTTCTAGGTGCAAAGAAAACAGCTACAAGTACACAGGTAACCAAAATGAGGCTTTCAGAAACATTTGAGGCTGTGATGGGGGAGGTTTAGTTGCATATTAGGAGAGGCTTTTCCCCCAGAGGGTGGCTGAGCACTGGAACAGGCTCCCCAGGGAAGCGGTTGTAGCACCAAGCCTGACAGAGCTCAAGAAGTGTTTGGACAGTGATCTCAGGCACAAGGTGAGATTTTTGGGGTGTTCTGTGCAGGGCCAGGTTTTGGACTTTGATGGTTTTTGTGGGTACCTTTTTAACACTTGGCATCCTATGATTCTATGATTTCAGGATATAAAATATGACCCAATAACGCATTAGTAATAAATGCCTACCAAATACTGTTGGTCTTCAGCCACTATCGAACTGAGTGTGTATACTCTGAAATGCAGACAAGCCAAAAATAAAAAAAAAAAACTACACAAGCAAGACAAAAATGAAGATTGTATAAAAAAATGAAAGGACTAAAGTCTTACAGTCTGTACCCTATTAAGCAATAAGAATCTTTTAAATCAATTCAGGGAGCTATTTCACCAGCAGAGAGCATTAGAAAAGTTTTATTTTCAAAAGACGGCATTACAGAAGGTATTCCAAATATCTATGCAAGTTCTTAACATCAGAAATCATCTACAGGGATGCCTTAGTCTTGAATCCAAGCACTGGAGCAAATTGTCACCATCTGACTGGTGTTTAGTCACACACAGTTTGTGAAATGCTTAGGTGAAGTCTGATGAACACAAACAACAACAAGCAACTCATTAACATCTTACTCCATGAACACATTCTGTATTTAAAACTTACTGTGTGCAGCCATATAAGCACTTAAATGGGTTAGTTAAAAATTAAGTATATGCTTAAGGTACACATAAAACAAATTTTGGTGCATCCTCTCATAAACAAAAATGTGAAGATTATCTTATATTTGGTCCTGTTATTGTGGTGCACAGAATATTCTTAGTTGGAGGGGATGCACAAGGATCATAGAGTCCAACTCTTAAGTAAATTTTCCATTCAGGCATTGAACCCACAACCCACGTTATATTAGCACCGTGCTCTAACCAGCTGGTCTAATCTCAGGGTCGTGGTGTTGAAGTACACCGAAAGAAATTTTCTATATTTGAAAATCCAAGCACAGGAGGGAAGCTGCCTTTCCCCAGATGGCAATAGCAACAAACTAGAAACAAACCTATACACACTAGTACAGCGCAGACAACCTCTAGAGAAGATTAAATACAACACTTAGAAATCTCAGTGACTTAAACCTGGGAGCCCAGCCTCTCACAGTCCAGTTGGTGCCAGCCTTGTTTTTAAGCAGAATTCAACGAAGCAATCCTCACTTATAGTTTAAGTAGAAATGTGTTATTATGAGTACACAATTTAGCAGTAACTACTGAACCTAAAATCAGACTCATCTCTAAGTTTCCACCTTCTACTTTTACTCATGTATTTACTATTCTCTTTGTGATAAAGATCTCCATTCTACTCCACATCTTTTCACCAGAAGGAAATCTGTTCGCTTTGCCAAGTTTTCTCTCTCTGTGTGACTAAGTTCAACCTTACTTTATAGCAACTCTCATGAAATAGGATACCAGGACCTAGGTTTTAAATCTTCACATGTAGATTTACATTTATACATGTAAAAACATCTCATATATTACATACAGTCCTTACCAAGAGTGGGATATAGATGTTATCTTACAGTAGTAAGCAAATATGTCAATTGTATTTTCCATATTACCGGACTGATGATGGAAGAACTTTTTCGTCTGGAGGAACTTCAAGTAAAAACTTTACCTTTCACTATTTCCTAATAATATTTTGGCAAGCTGAAACAAAACTCTCAATGCATTTGACTTCCCTTGATATATGAAAATCTGAAGCCAACTACCATGTTGAAGAACAATTGCTGATAATAAGAAACCGCTTTGGCAATAGAAAAAAAAAATAAAGGGCAAAAGTAATTCTGATTTTTTACCTGAAAGTGCACTTCACAATGAAGTCTGTCATTCTTCAAATGTTGAGTTCTGGTAAGGTTTTTGACAGCACATTAGTGATGACACATCTGACAAATATAGACTGTCCACTGCTGCTAGCAATTTTTAGCAATCAGCCTTTTATATAAAAAGTAGGTCAGACTGACTCATCACATTCTGATAGGAGGTTTTTGGAGAAAAGATATGGAACACCAGTGTGAAATTGCACATCAGTAAATTCTATAATTCCGTCATATTAGTTGTTTACAAGCAACAGAACAATCTTTGATGGAAAAAGGCTTAACTGTATTTAAAATACAATCAGATGAAAGAAAGAAACTATATGCAATTTTGAGCCTGTTACCATTTTTTCTAGAAAATTTCACTGAATGAGAGACTAACCACCACTTTCAGAGTGACATGTATACTCACGTACTGAATATAGATCAATTAATCTTTTAAATATTTCTGTCCTTGGAAAGCTTAATGACCAGTTTCAAACCAATTTAGTCAGAAAAGTGTTGGGTGAAAAGAGATCATTTTACTTTTATCTTACAAAAATGACATGTTTGCAACATGCAGCATTATAGTCAGTATTAGTGTTTACAACACCATATTCTTTACAGATGTTTATATTTACTTTTTCCTGGTACATGTACATTAAAAGAATGGTAGTCAAGGCATCATCCAGCATTTGAGGACAAAAAAAAATAAAATAATCATAGAATGATAGAATGATTTGGACTGAAAGGAACCTTCAAGCTCATTCCATACCACACCCTCCTGCCATGGGTGGGGACACCTTCCACTAGACCAGTCGGCACAAATTCCCATCCATCCTGGCCTTGGACATTTCCAGGGATGAGGCAGCCACAGCTTCTCTGAGAAACCTGTGCTGAGAGGCCCTGTGCTCAGGGCCTCACCACCCTCACAGGGAAAAATTTGTTCCGAATATCCAATCTAAACCCATTCTCAGTTCGAAACCATTCCCTCAACCCTGCCATTTGGAGACAGAGGAAAGCAGACAGTAAAGTGTACATTTACTATGAAAAGAAAATGTCACACCAACCCAACAACAATAATTTTTCTGCTCTCTGGAGAATTCAAGTGTCTGTATGTACATGAACCAATAAAAGCTACAAAATACATAATGCTATTTTCAGTTAAATTTAACCCATGCCTATTTTCAAGGGTGAGCACTGGCATTTGCATGGCCATATTCTATACTTCAGCACACAAATCTCATCTGAAAATAAGTTTGGTTCTTTTTAGTATTAAGTACCACGGTAGTTTCCCCCCCAAAAAAAATGAACTACCAGATTTTTCTAATCCAAGTAAATGTATGGAAACAATTCCAATAAGGTTTTTAATAATTCTAATTATGGACTTTCCTTGCTCTGAACCTTGGGTGTGTGTTCTGCTGTAGTATCCATGATCTATGTGAATAAACTCTTCAGCTCTTTATCCACATTAAAAATATTTTAAAGAAAATTGCACTTGCACAAGACTTCTCTATTTATTAAATTAACCATGTGATACTTTTAATATCATTTTCAGGAAACAATGCCATAAGCTCTTTCCCAGTTTTCAATATGCAACCTATAATCACAGGGTAAAGCCTGTAAGCTCCCATTTTAAACAAAATAGTTTTGGAAACTGTGAGTACAGAATATATTAAACTACTTTTACTACTTTTCTTCCTTCATTGATTATTTAGAGCAGAATAAATAAAAAGAACAAATTAAATGCATATAAATATGAAGCACATGGCACTGCCATGACTGGCTTTTGTAATGTTAAGTTTTATAAATCATTATGTTTTGGTAATGAACATTTTGTTTCCTGGAACAGATTTTAGAAGCCTTCTAATCCTTGCCAGAACATCTGTATGACATCCATTTTTTCAGGACATACTGTGATTCCTGTATTTTGTGTTCAGTTGTAGAGTGAAAGTCAGAAAACAGACTCCCTAAGACACATTCATCCCAAGTAATCTCTAGGATACAGATAATTTTTGGAACTACATCAAAGTAATCAGTCTTTACGTAATTATTTACACTTAAGTTATGTGACGTTGAAACATTGGCAATGCTAGATAGATTCTCTAAAATCTCGTTTATCTCAATGCAGTTTGGTGTGATGTTTTGATTTTTCCCCCCAGTCCAATTATTTGAAGTAGTGATCAGTTTTAAAAAGCAGAAAGCATTCTTATTTTAAAAAGGAAGATGCTATTTAATTTTTTTTATATAATTTACACATTTTTTTGAGAGTGAATACTCACAATTATGATTTTTCCTCTTTTTCAACTAATGGTAAATCTTCCTGAAGAGTGAGGAAAAAAATATTGAAGTTTAGAATCCAATAAAAGATACTATCCCCCTACATAGAGTGTTTCTTTAGTGTTTAAAACCATTTTTAATTCTTTAAAGGAGATTAATCTATGGTACAGGGTGTATTTTCTTTCATGTTATCAGGCGTGCACTGTTTCACAGATAGAAATGTTACCACTTATGCAATATTCAAGTGTTTTTATTTTTTCTGCCAGGTGCAAGATTCAGTTTTAAGACTTATTTCTGCCATTTCAACTTTAGAGGGAGAGTGATTTCAAAACATTTTACAGTCAAAATACTTTTTCCAAGATTATATAATAGCAGAAGGTCTTCTTCAGAAACCAAGATCACATTGTTGTAAATTAATAAGAAAGTTCGCTAGAGATGGCAGCTGATCCACAAATGTTGATAAAGAAACATTAACATTTACAGGGGTGGAAAGATTCCCATTACACACTAGTCAGAAATAAAAAATTCATTAACTGAGTGCTTAGTTCTGGAGCAACAACACTGTCTCCAGTCAGGCTTCCCAAGGCCACCTCAGTTGGCCCTGAAATTTTGATATAAAACACCCAGAAGAGAGGTACTGAGATTGTGGTTTGAAATGTGATTCCTGTGAAACTGTTTCAGCCAGTAAATGTGACATTTTAAAACTTTAAAATAATTTTGGTTCCATTAAAGCTATTTTTCTGTGATCAAAACAAAGGCATTCAACTATTTAGCTGATAGTCATTTCTCATTTCCTGCCCTATCAACTAATTGATAAACTACAAAGTGTTACCTTAGTAGCAGTGTGATGGGTTATGATTTAGCCCTGCTCTTCAGTAGTTTACTCTTTTTTTTCTATATTTTGGATTAATTTAACTACAGCTAAAATACTTAGAACTTAAGAATTTAGAAACAAAGTTTTATGAAACCTCTAAATCAAGATCCCATTTTTCAGATGAAACATTTATCATGACCAACCATCAGGTCATCAGGATTCAGCAGTGTTATGTTAAGGTTACTAAATGTAAATAAAGTATTTAGTTTAACGTCGAAACAGATTTTCACCAGACATGTAATTTAGCCAACACTTAAAAGAGCAATGAGAATACTAGGAACAAAGACCTTGCACTTGCTTCCATATCCTGAGTGAGAACTTCAATTAAGAAATATCCATTTTTGCAAATATCTGAAAACATTATATTATTTCTCAGTATAATGAATTCTGTTATATTTCAACAGGTATTTTACAAGTAGAGACTTCCAACCAGGGGAAGGACATTACAGAGTCAAAATCATAAAGTCTACAAGTCAGTTCTAGTCCTAAAGCTACACTGCAATTCTCTGAACAAAGATAACTCAAAAATGCTCCGTATATATGCTGAGAAATTAGCAATAACAAAGAAATAAAGAAAGAAAAAAAAGAAGGAAAGAAATATCAGATCCTAAAAGAAAAAAATCCCTACTTGGTGAATGTCACCAGTCTCTATATGCTTCACCAGCTGAGGAATATATAGGTTATGCTCTACTTCCCAGACTGAGATGGAAAAACACAGGTGTTCATTTTAGAAGATATTTCATTGATTTAAAACCTTACCGGCAGAGTACCGTGTAATGGTTAAATTCTTTGTGCTATAAGTCCAGATTGGTGAAATTTGTTCTGAACAATTCTTATTCCCCTATTTAAGCACTTTCTGTAATAATACAGAGCAGCAGGGAACCTATGGAAAGGAAATAAATTCAATATCAACAGAAATACAGCAATGGGAATGTATTAGGGATTCATCTTTGGAATATCAATAAAAGTAAATGCTGTCATAACATCTGCTCCATGTTTTATGTCTCAGCCAGAAGTGGCCCCTCCAACCAAACCAGCAAGTTGAATCCAAGCATGTATCGTCTGTGCATCCTATTTTCCAACCGTCACCTTCTCTCTTGCTTAAATGGATGTTAACAGGAAAAAAAAAGCTTTGCATTTGTCATTTATTTGACTGAACATTTATTATCCCAGGTTTTTACTGTACACTACTGATTAGACAGCTTCCTAGCATCCACAGATCCAAACTCACTGAACATTTTAAAATGGAAGGTGTCTCTGTAGATCACCTAGCTCAGTCCTGTGCTCAGAAAACACAGGCATGGGGCAGGGTGCCCAGAACAAGGACCAGGCAGATTGCAAGCATGTCCATGGAAAAAAATACCTCTTAGGGCAGCCTGTTCAACACCTTTTGTTACATGAGCAACGACTCTCCCTCCCTTCCTCCCTCTTATAAGCCCTGAATGCATCTCAGTTTGCCAAAGGTAGGCTGAAAAATAGCAGAGTGTGTGTAATCTTGTATTAAGCTTTTGAGAATTTAGGTGAAATTAATGAAGCAGATGTGCAATAAAATGCAGGAGGCCACGTGAAATCCATCAGTGTTATGGATAATGGTGGGAAAATTGACTGTGTACATCAAATTTGCAATGTCTTGCAAACGAGGAGCAACTTTAAGCCAGTTTAACAAGCTGGCATTTTTACATACTTCAGGAGAATATAGAGCAGCTGAAATGCTGATATAGCTTTAAAGAAGAACTTGAATGAACAAAGAAAAATTAATTTTGCTATAATTGCCTCCATCATTGCCTATATTAGCTGTCTGCTGCAGCTCCTGAAGAGCTGGTGTCAGTGTTTCTGTATTGAGTTTGCTGCAGCACACCTAAAAACCACAGAATTATTTTTCTGTAAGTATGTGCCAGTTTGGTCCTGAGCACTCACAGAAACCCCCTGTGAAGTACAGTATGTCCTCATGCCTCCTGTTAGAGCCCACATAGCTTGGTATTTATTTATATTTTCTTTATTGGTAACTTTACTAGATAAGTACATTTTAAACACAGCAACCAATCAGTGAATAGTGCTACATTAAAAAAGAAAGATGACTTAAACTGAGGTAAAATTTAATAATCCTTTGTTGTCTCATTATGCTTGGATAGCTGTTCCTCAGACTGTCTGCAGTATACGAATGACCAGCTCTAAGGGTTCAAAGGCTGATAACATTATTTTTTTTTCATTTATTCCATATTCATTTTTTCAACGTCCTCCAAACAAAAAATGTTGAAAGAATTTCAAAGGAAACTTTAAATTATTGCTGTTAGCTACAAATGATCATCAGTGTGAAGGGTTGGTTTCTGAGATGAAATTCAAGGGATAGTCCGGCTATTGACTAACAGCAGTTATATGACTACATATATTCAACTACCTCATTTAAACTACATGAGTTAATAAGACCTAGCAGAATACTTACTGGAGATGCTTTTATCACAGTAGCAAGTATATGGATCTTTGATTAATAAAAGAATTATTCTTCTGCACTTTTCTGTAAAATGAAGGGAGAAAAGGGCATGAAATTAAGAAATGTTCCATGGAAATTGGTGTTTTAATAAATTGTTCATTTGAAACCCAAACCAACAGGATAGTTGACCAGTGATCCATTGAATACAGATATCTAGAAAATTAAAATTAAGGTTTATATCTTTTAACTACGTGGAAAATTCAGATTTCCATGAAGCTCTCTGTTTAACACCATGGTGGGTCATTGTTAGTGCAAACAAAAGCATTCACTGGTGTGCAATTGGGCATGAGGTTTTCATGAAGATTTGCAGCCCAGAGAAACTCACCGTGGGATCCCAGATAGCATTTGAGTGGGATTGTAACAACTGTAAAGATTTTATCATAATAATTAAAAAAAAGGTATAAGCAAGGTTGAACTCTGTTCAAGCGTGTACAGAAGCTATTGTTGCTGTTGCTCAGATAAAATGTGCAATTTGACTTAGGTAATTGTTTACATGACTCAAAATAAAGCGAGCAGAATGCTGCAGTAATACCTGCATCAGTTATTGTTTGGGGAGTGCTGCTCTGGGTAAGATAATAGCTCTCTGATGCCCATGTAACTGGAGGATGAAGCACTCTATATGAATAAAAAGAAAGCCCTGGTGAGTCTCTTAGAGAAGCTGTTCTGTAGCCCTATGCTGCAGTACCATATATCAGGTTGTATAAGGCTTTCTTTTCACATGCTGTTCTTCCTCTGCTGCATGCAGTATGTCAGCTTCGTCATGCCAGAGAATTTGATAAATAATATTGTACTGAACTTACAGCACAAGTCAAAAAATGTTCAGTAGACCAAGTTCTTCCTTCTTGCTCTGATATTTTCCTAGTTATTGAGGTTTTGCTAGTTACCTTTTATTATTTTCCTGTACTTGTTACCTGTGTTCAGTAACACATTTTTATCAGCCAGACCAGGAAGTAACTCTATAAAGGATACATCCGAAAACTGGTAGCTGCATAACAGAAACTGAAACCTAGACAAAAATCTCACATATGTTAAGGAGCAGGGTAATTTGCAAGGTGTTAGTCAGATTTCAGATGGCTTTCCAGGTAACTTTTAAATTCTGGGGAAGTCCTGTAGACAGTTGTCTCCTCTCTCTGCCGTGGTAGTATTTACAGAGTCAATGTGTTACTGCTTTTGAGTGTGGCAATGTCAGGCACTGGAAAAGAAACAGTGAACTGTTGTTTCTAACTCTTCACTTGGAAAAACCATTTCTCATTTGTTTATGTAACCTTGATGACACTGAATATTTTTATTAGATTCCTGTGACACACTTGTATTTTGGAGTATATTTCCAAACTGTCAGTAGATACTAACAAAACCTGACATCTTACACATCAATTTCAAGGCTTTATTAAAAATGTTTGTTTCTACCATTTTCCTGGATATTTTGACATTGCATTCTTTCTATCTGGAAGACTTTACACTGGAATACCGGAAGCACTCCTATCTGAATCCCAAAGCTTTGCATGACCTATGCTTTCTGTCCTCCATGATATCAGGTTATAGTCAAGCAAGATTTTTGTTGGTTCGCCCTGCCTTATTTCTAAATTTCTTTATTACACTGTGTATTTTTTTGAAATGCTGCATGAGAAGTAACTTCCACAGGCATGTGTTTGGATATGCATTAGAAACAGCGGCTGAGTCCTGTAGGTTAGAGTTCACAAAATGACAGAAGGGCTGAGGTGGGAAGACACCCCTGGAGATCAGATTGATGGCTCAATTAGAACTCCCATGTTCAGGACCATGTCCAGATATCTTTTAAGTAACTCAAATGTGAGAGACTCCAAAACATCCCTGAGTGATTTTATCCAGTGTTCAGTCACCCTCTCAGTAAAAAAATCTGTTTTCTTATGTTCAGGTGGAACCTCCTGTTTTTCAGTTCAGCCATTGCCTCTTGTCTTGTCACTGGGATTCACTGAGAAGAGCCAGGAGCTCTCATTTTTTTCAGTCCCTACAGATATTTGTGTCCATCAAGACCTCCTCATAGCATTTATTTCACCAGGCTGAACAATGTCAGATCTCTCAGCCCTTTCCCATAGGACAGATGTTCTAGTCCTTTAGTCTCCTGAATGCCAGACTCACTCTCTCCAGGATCTCCATGTCTCCCTTGTAGTGGGGAGCCTAGAACCTGACCCAGCACTCATGATGTGGTCTTGCCACAAGTGGTGAGTAGAGGGAAAGAATTTAATCTGCTGGTGTCCCCTTGACCTGCTGTCAGCACTCCCCCAAGTGCAGCCCAGGACATCCTTAACCTTGTTTGCTACACGGGCACATTCCTGGTCCATGCCCAGCTTTGTGCCCAGCAGCATTTCCAAGGCAAAGCCACTTTCCAGCTGGTTTACCAACATCCATACACTGGTGTCTGGAGTTGCTCTTCCCCAGGTGAAGGACTTTGCCCATGTCCTGTTTGAACTTCCTGAGGTTCCTGTTGGCCCATTTCTCTAGCCTGGCAAAGCCCCTGGAAGCCAGCACAGCCATCTGGTGTTTCAGCCACTCAAAGTGGGAACTGCAGAGATGGAAATCATTTTAGAACCTGAAGGGAAAACACAAAATGTTGTCCTAGAAATCTGTTTACTATCACAGCAGATCATCAGAGTGCATTGAGTAGACCAACCTCAGAAAGAAATGGGTTGACTGTTTTAAGTATAGGTATCCAAACTCTTTACTCCTAAATTTAGCACTTATTTTCAAAGCTTCTGAAATACAGCCAAAATTATTTCTGAAATTTGCTGATTTAAAACAACAGTGAAAGGATTCCTTTGATTCATGCATTTGAAAACGCTTTTAGTAAGATTTGAAGCCCAAAATGGAAGCAAAAAAATACCTCTCTGCTCATACTCAATGGGAGAATTGTATTTGTGGGCAATTATTACAGATCATATTTTTTTTTTATCTCTATAATTATTTACATAATACTTTAATGTACATGAATCTTTAAAGTAATTAGAGTGGAGGAAGATAGGGAAAAAGTGGAAAGTTCTTCAACTTACAGGTAACCTCCAAAGCTCAAAGGAATAGAAGTTCAATAAAGAACAGATGCAGGATGAATGTTAATACTGAAATGTTTGTTGTAACAGATGGATTTTGAAGAGAGCAGGGAGTGTGGGGATACTGGCACATTTTCTTTGGCAGGCAGTTTGGAATTAAGGCCTTTATGCTTTCTGGTCAGTATGAGATTGTCCAGGGACATTCACATGAATAAAAACATTGTTTTCTTTTCTGATTCATCCTAGTTGGTCAAGGGATAAAAAAAAACCCCAAACCATAATCCCTGTGATTTGAGGTCTGAGAACATAAATTACTTATAGAAGAGACAAGGAAAGACAGCATAATAGCTTGGCCATGTATTTACTCTTCAAGAACACAGTTGCTGTATCAGTGAGGAACCTCTTGCTGATTATAAGAAGCATTAGATTGAGTAAAATAAATGATGTGGTGCTCTTTATGTAAAATACTCATTTCCTGTTCAGATACATGTTCAAACAAGAGAGGATTGGTAGAAACAACTGTATACTGAAATTTAAAACTGAACTTTCAGTTCCCATTAAGATGATTTTGTTAGAGGTTTGATCATGAGAGTAAAGGCTAACAAAATTTAACTTGTCTAACTCTACAAATACACAGAATTTGAAAAGATCAGGATTCTTATCTTGGATGCATTAGTCTGTTGGATATTTAATTGACAAGACTCTCCTGAGAGCAAGGTTTGATATACTTAGGGGAAAAAAAATTGATAATGAGATTTCAGAATTATTTTTTCTGTTATTAAAGATACTAAAAGTTTAAATTTTTAAAAATGTCATACAGACCAATTTAGATATCTAATTATGTACAACTGACCCAGCCATTGTGAACTACAGTGAGATATTTATTTCTTGTAAATAAGGAACTTGTCTGCACATAAGCTCTAAAGCTCGCTGTCTCTGAAAAAAAGATATTTTGTACAATGTCAGAGTTAGAACGAGGTAAATACAATTGAAATTCTGAGCTTTTTTGATCTAAAAACAGCGAATAGTAAAATCTGTTTATGAATCATATTTTAGTATAGATTTGCCTCACCTCAAACAACCTTATCTTTGTCCTTAGAGATATGACATGCACACTTTATTTTTTTAGCATGACTACTACACTGTTACTCACAGTAGTGCAGTATCTGACACTCTACCACCAGGGTTGCTTCTTACCATTTGTAAAAATTGACTTTGTGTCTGCAGCACCGACTTGTGCTGATTTCTCCCCTTTTCTTTGCTAATCAGAGAGCGAGCATGCAGTTAGAAATGGGAAAGATGGGACCTCTGGCAATACAGCCCTTTGAAATTTATCTTTTTTTCCTTCTTCCTCAGGCCTTTGTTGGAGGCATTTTCAGTAACCGTGAAAGCTTTCCCCCCGCAATGCCTGGTCAGAAGGAAGGGAAAGAGCTTATTGCTTGTTGCTCTTGTTCACTGGTGCCTAAGCAGAATGCTGTAAGGAATTTTCACTTTATCTCTTAGGGCTTCTGCTGTTTGCTCTAGGCAGTCCCAGGCTCTGGGAATTGACTGGCAGGTTTTTCCATTAGACTTTTGTGGTTACAGAATATTGCCAAAAATAGCAAGGCATGTGTTATGTACTCTCCTTGATGCACAGAAGGACACTGGTGCACTGGAATCCTTGCAGCTAGAATTTGCCGGCTTTCTTTCTCTTACTAACCTGAGGAATCCTGGAAAGACTGATGACTTCTGTTTTCACTCAGTTGAACTCCCTGACACCTCAAAAATATTTCTCTCCTGAGGTGTTCCAGCCAGGCTGGCATACAGCTGTCACTGTGTCCTAGGCAAGACAAAACACCACTAGTTTTCCTTTTCATTGGCTACCTGCAGATGAATGGGTGTTTTCTTGGATTACCTGAGCTTTGGGAGCTCAGAATCAATATATTCTGCAAGAGCAACCACACTGTATCTTGATTTTTCTCATCAAGAAAGTTGAATGCAGGGCCAGAAAATCTATATTATATCTACAGTTCTGCACACTTTACAATGCAAAATTGATACAAATAGTGCATGGCAATAGATATCCTGGGCAGACCGGGTAATGGTGGTGGACAAGACCTATAGGCGACATTTAAATGGGTAACAGAGTTACAGAATGAACATAAATTGTTGCATTCACTAAAGAAATCCAATTAAAATGCACCAGTTCTAATAGCTGAAATTATCTACTGTCTGTAGAAAATCTTGCTATTTCGGTACCATATTATACGTAAATCCTAGTCTGGATATTAACAGAATAGTTTTTGTATTCTGAAAGGAAAATACACAATGCTTTGATTAGCTGTGGGTGCAGTGGTAGAAGAGTCTCTGATTAAGTGCTCATTTTTTGTCTTAGATCAACTTCTTAAGGGACCTGCAACTTTCTAAAAATTATTTCTAACTGAAACTTGGTATGTAACCTATTAGACTAGGAGCATGTATAATAAACTATGCTTCTATAAAAAAATAAGAGTATTTCTACTTTATGCTCACTTTTACCTTCAAGTAAATACTTTAAAACATCAATTTAAAATTTCTTTGACTTAGGGTTTTTAACAGATTTGTTGTACTTGGCAAATTCGGGGGTTACTTTTGAAGGGTGGAAAGGGAAGGCAATAAATACTATTTCACTGAAGAAATTCATAGTGACTTTTTAAAATTATAATTCCCTGCAATTTGTAAAAGTGTGGTTTCCCCATAGAGTGTGCAAATACATTCTAACAAGTAGTCAAATAACTTTTTAATGGTTTATACACACAAATAATATTTTGTATGTATTATATCAGCCTTGTATATCATTTGTATATAAATATATACAGTTAAAGTGGTGAATGAACTGCAAGATTTCTGCATGTGTGTACAGAAACATGTGTACACATATAGTAATATAAACACGTGCATACTTAAGCTAAGATATAGAAAAACTACATATTCTTTAAATGGATTTTGGAACAAATTGGCTTGAAACAGTTCCATAGAAAATATTTCAGACACACAGTGCTCATCTGAGGATATAAGTATACCAACATTAATTTTTTAAATGTTCAAGCTTTGCATTTCCATATCACATTTATTCTCATCATAAGAGCATTCAAAGTAGTTTTCATAAAATGAATAGACAGTCTCGACTCAGCCCCTCTGCCATATGTTTTGCTTGGCAATAGGTAACATATAACTTGTTAAACCCTCAGTCAATTCTCTTTTCCTACTACATTAAAATGGGTTTTTTTCAGGACTTTTTTGGCATTTATTGCTTTATTCTTTAATGCTTTACATTGAATGCAAAAAATTCTAACACTTTCGCATCATTGTCCTAATCACATTACTCAAAATTATCGTGTATGGGGATTTTGAAATATTTAATGGCCTGTAGAATTTCTAGGATACAATTGTGGAAAGAAGCTTCAATTTGGAAGTAACTTAATTACTGACTCTGAAAGGGGTGATGGATTATTTTTTCTTTTCTGTTTGCAAAGGGGTATTTTAAACCACCATGACACCTTTTGAAGGAGGCACCATGTGGACCATAAGCTATGAAGGAAGTTTCTGGAATGCATTCCTGACAATGGTGATGGAGAAGCGCATGGGGGAAGATGACGTGCTAGAGTTCATATTAAAAACAAGGAAAGACTGATTGAGAATGCAGGAGTTGGGAGCAATCTTGCTCATGAGATGGTGGAATTCATGATCCTGAATAAAAGTAGCAAGGAAATCATGCCTGATGAACCCAAGAGGTTTCTCTAATGAGGTGACTGGCTTGTGGATGAGGAGACAACTGTGGATGTTGCTGATTTCAAAATAATTTAATCAATAATAAGGTTCATTTTTATTGGTGTTGCAATTGTGTTTAATAATCTGTGGTGGGCATTGCGCTACTGTTTCTATGAATATTTTTTTGTGAAATCAGAGGTAAACCATACATTGCTGCTTTGTGACAGTTAACTTTTCCCTGGCGCATTTTCTAGGGAGGGGAGTGCACTTTTTTCCCCCCTTTTGTTTATCAGAAGGAGAGATTAGTGATTCTAATCCTAGTTGTTTCCAGTTGAGCTCTGAGAAATAGCTAAACTGCAAAAGTGAAATATTGAAGTACAAGGTGCAGAATTACTGAAAAATGAGATATCAAACATGAATTTAGAGATGAAATGAGTGCTACATCTGTGTAAGTACATAGTAGTGGCATAGCTGCAGAAAATACTAAGATTCTTGATAGTTTGGCCAAATATTTTTAAAGTCATCCTTTACTCAGAAGAACAGAGCTGAACGCACTGTGATAGTGCTCTGTATTTCTATCCACGGTCTGTCACAAAGGGATAATAGCCACAAAATGAAGGGGCAGGCATTCTCTGGAAAAGGTAATAGGAGCTGCATGTTTTTCAGGCTCTGTGGAAATAGATATTTTAAAAGGAAATTCTCACCTCTTTTTTTCCAGCTTTACATAACTTTTAATGTTTGAAAGGGTAGTAGATGGAGGAGGAGCAGAAAGATTCTCCATGCCAAATCAGACAGCTGTTAAGCCTGTGTCCTTCAAAAAGTGGTGTATAATTATTACTTGTCATTGTGAGGAATGGTAATTAGTTACTGTGTACAGAAGTACAAAAAAAACCAACATGTGATTAAATTTTAAATTTTAGAGTGAAAGAAGCTTCAAGAGCAATCAAAACTATTCCTTGATTAATGATAATAATGGTAGCCTAGAAGATACTTACACCTTTATTTTAGAGATCAGTGAGACAAAAACCTAATTGCAAAACCTAATAGGTGTTTCACTAACGTCACAACTTTGTTCAATTTGTTTTGACTAAATTTCTGAAATCATCAGCAGAAGTTTTCTGCTAACTAGTGTATTTTCAAACAGAGGTTTGTTTTTCTAATTGATAACAACAGGCGGATATATTTATTTTCTTTGGTATGCCCTAGTTGTCAAGTGTGAAGGTCTTTATCTCTGTATATGAATATTGCATGCATAAATGAACATTTTCAGTAGGTGTTCAGTAATAATAATTCTAAATGAAAATTGAGATAACATACAAGCCTTCCCAAAGTAATTGTAAATGGTCCTTTAAAGAATAAATGGAGTGATGGTCTTATTAATTAGTCACCAATAAAACAAATGAGTCACTATCTGCCTGTCAGTATTCCCTATAGTAATTAGTCTCCTTTGAAATATTTAATGTGAACTAAATAAAAATTCCTAGGCTCTATAAATTAAATTTTAAGGAACACTTCATGTTGTAATCTCCTTTTTGTAAGTACTGAATGAGAGATGATTTTTGAAGATGAGTGGTTTGAGCTGTGTGTAGACAGACGAGAATTTTGGAACTTTTGATATGGTATTGTACGTGATATTGTAAAACTTCTGTTCCCTGTGGGTATTGTGTTCAGGGTAGTTTTAAGATAGGGCAGCTATAGTAAATGAAATCAAAGGTCTAGAAAATATATTACCTCTGATGATGATCAGAAATGTCAGTCTTGAGGAGAATAGATCGAACATCCCACAGCAAAGTGCAGAGCTGGGCTGACAGGACACAACCGTGTCACTTAGTAATGGAGAATCCAAGTGGGATGAGCTAATCCAATAGAGAGGTGTTCTCTCTTTCCCAGTAAATGCTTCTAATCCCCACTCAAGGAACGATAACATTTATTTGATCTCACCTGGATAAGCATAATCTTCTTATCATTACTTAGCCTGTCCACAGACATATCGGTGTCTTATGCATTATGTTATGCTCCACAGTGAGATTTCTCTTATTTGGTGGTGTCAGACCACTTCAAGTAACACAGATTAGGTTTTTGGGGATCCATGTGAGTAGTATAAGTTTTAATTACTGTATTCTTTAATTTTTCATGATGTTTATGAACTTTTAGATTGTATTGTAGTTTCAGGTGCGACCAAAAGAAAGAAAGAAAGAGATAAAGCTTCAGAAATTGAAGGGGAGAAATAAAACAAAAAATAACATAAACCCTGCCATTTTGATCATATGCAACAATTTGTGCTTTGGGTTATAATTGTAACATATCACCTTACTTTGGAATAACTCTGAAATAATGCAGAAAATATGCTGCCTAGTATCTCTCAAGGATTAGTGTGGTTATCAACATTTCCTGCAAACGGGAGATAATTTAAAACTGTTGACAGCTAGAGGTGATATTGTGTAAGGTAGAAATGCAGTGGAATGAGGAATGTTGTTGCTACATAAAAACTATGTTTACTGTCTAAGCTATTAGTGCTTTAACATGTCACTAAAAGGTCAGTGTTAAAGAGAAATGGAGAAGCTATTGGAATGAAGGGAAAAAAATTGAAAATAATGTACTGCGAGTTCATTCCATCTCTATCTTGTTCATAGGTGATAATAAAGTAGATTTTATCATATTATTTTCATTGTTTTGTTTGGGATGGGGAGGGGGAAGACGTGTGTGATTTGGAGGGACAAAGTGTGTGTGATTTTATTTATTTCTTCAGTTTGTTTTCCTTTTTTTATAGTTGTCCTAGTTTTGGTGGTGATACAACTAATTTTATTCCTAGCAGTTGACTGGTTTGATTTTAATACGAGAATGATGCACACTGATTGTGTGATTGTTGCTGAGTGGCGCTCACCTAAGCCAAGGAGTTTTCAGTGTCTCTGCCAGAGAGCAAGTGCACGAGGAGCTGAGAGGGAGCACAGCCAGGACTGCTGACCCAAACGGGCCAAAGCGATATTCCATAACAGAGAATGCCATGCCCAGGATACAAACTGGGAGAAGCTGTCCAGGAAGGTCCAATCACAACCTAGGAATATGACAGCCATCAATCAGCGGGTGGTGAGCAACTCTTGAGCATCACTAGCCTTTGTTGGGTTTTAATCCTATTTATATCTTCATTTTAATTGCTATTACTATTATTGCCACTATTACTAGTGCTACTATTATTACAACAACAACTAATAATGATATTAATAATAATTCAATTATTAAACTGTTCTATTCTCAAGCCATGGGTTTTGCCTTTCTGATTCTCCTCCCCATTCCATCAGGAAGGTGTTGGAAGCAAGTAACTGTGTGGTATTTAGTTGCTGGCTGGGTTTAAACCAAAGCAGTAATAACTGGATTTAAGCATTTTCTACATGTGTAATACACTCCAAACACACTGGTGAGTTGTAATCTGTCCTTATATGATTTTAATCAACATTTTCTTGCATTTTACAATTTGATTCATTAAAGAAACCATATGCACTGTAAGAAAGGTTCTGTTCTTCTTCAGCCAACAGGAAAGATCTTGGGTAACACCTGCTGAGCGGATGTTCCCAGGGCATGCCAATACCAGAGCTAAAGAATCTGCCCTCAAACAGGTGCTCAGCAAGAAGCTGCGTCCTTCTACTTAAGATTTCTGTGCTAGAAATATATATATATAAAAATATATAAATATATATATATATATGCAGCTCCCCCCTGCTTGCATAAGTAGTTCTGCTCTACCCATGTGAACACCCACTGATTTTTCTCCTGCCCATTAAGGTCAGTTATTTTTGGCACTATTACATGTTCTTATTTCTCCCACCAGATTCGTGTGTGCTTTTGATTGACCAAACAAAACATACACCCTCATGGCCTTTGCTGATGTGGAATGTCTAGCTTGTCAGCTTTAAATAATTTGTGTTGATGTCTCCAGAAATGTGTTATGGAGACCTTTGACTTAAAATTGAAAACAGAATCACAGAATCACACCAAATAGTTAGGGTTGCAATGGAGTTTTGGAGATCATCCTGTCCAACCCCTGCCCAAAGTAGGGTCACCTGGGGCAGGTGACACAGGAACACACCCAGGTGGGTTTGGAATGTCTTCAGAGGGAGAGACTCCATCCCCACCTGGGCAGCTGTTCCAGTGCTCTGTCACCCTCAGTATAAAGCAGTTCTTCCTCATGTTCAGGTGGAATTTCCTGTGTTTTAATTTATGGTGTGCTACTTATGGAAAGGTTGAAGAAGTACAAGATTTCAAATTGTTTATTAATTTATAGCTTAGCATTAAAAAAAGGCCGCTGTGTCAGTAAGATGAATGTCATGGAACAGGCGGACCTAATGTCTACCTCTCCCAAATGGTGAAGCCAGGTTATCTGGAAGAAACAGAGCCTCTGATATTATCAAGAAACTGACTGTTAAAATAGCATTTAGGGGGAAGTAAGTCAATGAAATTTATCTTTTCAAAAGTTATCCAGGAAGTATCCTTCTATGAATACTACAAAAATGGGCACTTTATTCCAGAATTCTCAAACAGGCACCTCTCTCTTCTCCAGAAACTAACAAAAAAAAACCCCAAACAAACAAAAAAAACCAACAACCAAAACAGGCATATCTGCAATATATGAAAATTCTATATGCACCAACTAAAAGTAATATATTAAAACAGTGATGTGTAAAATCTATGCAACATATTCAGGATTTAAATTAGTAAAAAAAAAAAAACTAGTAAAAATCCCTCATTAGTAAAAAAACAAAAAAAATATAAAAATCAATATTCAAAAATTTACTTCCAAACATAAATATTTATATAAAAAAATCCCTTACCTCTAACTATGGATTGGAAACTAATGCCCTTTGAGATCCCAGAAAACAGGTCACTCCTCCTACCATGCCGTCCGTTAGACTTCCAGGAAGGCTGTGTACTTGGTATTGATGCTTTCTCTAATCAATGAGGGTGTTTAGGATGGGATCTGGAATCCCACCCTACAAAGTTATATCCTCATTCCCACAGGTCACTGAACTCAGAAGGAGCCTCTGAGACATAGCTTCAACCCATAAAACACTCTTAGTTCTTGAACATATTTAAAACAGACCCTGAAGCTTCTTACACACAGGTACGTTTGGTACGCTGCCCTAAAAGGCCAGCCACAACCTGAGGTATAAACACTGTGATATACTTTCCCCATTTCAAAATTTACAAAATTTGCCTTTTGTGTTTAAACCAGCAGTAAAGTTGCACATCCTATTCAGATGAAAGATAGAGCAGCATTTTTTAACTGCCACAGCTCCTTTTTGAACACTTCAAAGCACATTAATAGCACAAGAAATTAGGTGAATGCTTACCTACATCCACAAATAGCTTATTCAAATGGGAAGCTGAAAGGAAGAAACATCCTCAGGAAAGCAGCAGGGGCAGGCAGGGAACCAGCAGTCAGGAAAAACAAAGTCTGGCTGGATCCTTCCAAGCCTTATTAGCAATCCAGGTGATGCTAATCTGCCTAAGTTTCCTCATTACAAGAGCCAGGAAGCTCAAATGCAGCCTGCAACCCACTTGGGGAGGATCAGCACGTGGCATGAAAGATGACAGGGATTAAATTGAAAAGTAATATTGAGAGCTCTCAATTATGTCACTTAATATAATATCTTAATATAAACATGGCAACAACAGCTCCAGACAAGGCAGATGACATAAGGGCTATGTTATTTTGTAAAAATGCCTCCTATTTTTTCCTTTAAAGGTTTTGTATGGCCTCCAATGAAAGGTGGTCCTACAACAGTCAGGAGAGTGAATTTCAATCACTCATTAGTCAGACTGCTTCTGTTGTTCAACGTCCCTTGACAGGCAGCTCTCACAACTCTCTTGCATAACAGCCACAGATACTCTCATCTAATCACTACAATGAAAGGGAACAATGACAGGAAAATGAAAAAAATCCCAGAATATTCTTGTTTTCTTTAATGTATATCAAAGGACTGGATAATTTACTACATTTGATGGTCGTGTACCATTCCCCCAGGATTTCTATAACCAGAAAGCTCAGGATATTCAGTGATTTCTTTTAAAAATTCCTTTCCACACTTTCAGTTAAACATCTGTTGTACTTAGCTGAACATTGAGGGAGTAAGCATTTAAGACTGACATTTATTTAAAGAGAACAAGCATCAAAATCTCTCAGAGCACACTGATTTTACTCCTCCCAATTTTAAGCAAGGGTGCTTGCAAATGTATTTGTGGTAAGTATTTGCAGGATTACTACACTTTCATCAGAAATTTGTGTGTGATTAATTTTCATCAATCTCATAGAATCAAAGATCAGGTTGGAAGGAACTACAGTGGATCATCTGGTCTCAGTTCCCTGCTTAAGCAGGGTTACCCCAGAGCACACAGCACAGGATTGCATCCAGAGGGTTCTGAAATATCTACAGTGAGGGAGACTCCACCCCCTCTCTGGGTGATCTGTTCCAGTGCCTGGTCACTGCACAGGAAAGTTCTTCTTCATGTTCAGGTGGAACTTCCTGTGTATCAATGCCTGCCCATTGTCTCTTGTCCCATTGCTGGGCACTGAGCAGAGCCTGGTCCGTGCTCTGGGCCCTCCCTGCAGGCACTGACAGACACTGATGGGTCCCCTCTCACTCATCTCCTCTTGAGGCTGAACAGCCCCAGCTCCCTCAGCTTTTCCTCCTAAGAGATTTGCTCCAGCCCCTTCATCATCCCTGTAACCTCTGCTGAAGCTGCTCTAGGAGGTCTGTGTCCCTCTTTTCCCGAGGAGCTCAGATCTCAACAGGCTGTAATCTCTGCTCCTTTGATTCCAAGGTGCCTTCCTAGACACAGGCTGTCACCTGTAAAAGATGCCCAATGTCTCCAGAAGCACACCACCTTCACTCCTTGGGCACATAACTATCCAAAGATCTCTCTTCAAAACATTTTGGAGATATACATCAATAAACCAAATAAGCACAGAAATTGGCAGCAAAACCTTAAACAACGTTATGTCAAAAGAGCTGCAGAAATAGAAATGTATTTCCCCTGCCTCAGTTTACAAAACAATTCTGATCATCCAGTGCAAGTCAGGTAAATCAGAGCCCTGGACCTTGGGCGAAGGTCACTCTATGAAACACTGGACCTCTCCTCTAATAAGAGAATTTAAGTAGTCTTTGTAGGCACCACAATTAAGAGAGATAAAAGGGTATCAAAATAATAGATTAGCACACAATTACACTGTCAATATCAAAAGTGTCACGAGATTCCATTCACTGGTGCTCAGCAGCAGCTCTCCAGTGATAAGGCAATGTATTCTACCACTAGCACCAGCTGAAAAGGTCAGCAATCCCCAGTGTAAGTTACCTACATTATGTAAAGTATCAAAGATAGAATGCATATACACCGAACCGGGTCTTATTTTCCTTTGAAAAAATGGCTCTGGATCCTTCCAGCTGGCCATCAAAATTCAGGAAATTCTGTAAAGAGATCACAGCTTCTTGCCTGGTGATACACTGCTTGATGTCCTAGTTCAGGCCTGAAATGTCATTTATGTAGGAACTAGAAAAGGCAATACCCACCTTTTTCTCCAAAGGATATTTCTTCTGAGTAGGTAGTTAAAATTAGACTATCCCTTATCATTAGCTCTATGCCAGGTACAAGATCTTGTTCTGACACCTCCTGCAAGTTTAGCTCAGCATGGAAACAGAAGACAGAGGTGGCAGAAAACAAACTGCACAGTGAAAATGCAGTTTGCAGTCTGACACCCATAGACAGAACCCCCAACACCAGGAAAGATCTGGTACGTAAACACTTTCCTCAGGCTGTTAAAACAACATTACAAACCAAAGGGTTTATGCAATGCTTTCTTCAGCTGACATTTAAAGCACTGTTTCATTTAATTTATCCTGCCTCCTTTGTATTTATCCTCATCAGAAAAATATTTGGGTGGCTCATAATCGTCAGGATTCAACAGCCCTTGTACAGAGGCAGAACCAAAAAAAAATAATTATTCCTAGGTTTATTGTATATAACTAAGGCTTTAAAATATGTGCCCAGCACAAAAGCTATGCAAGCAGCTGACTTTGACACAGAATAAGCACTTAAATATGTAGAAGCATATTCTACACATTCACACAGAATCTGTAATGTTTCAAGTCCTTATTCAATACCAACTAATTTTATCTGCGTCAACTACACTGAATGTAAATCAGTAAGACGGGATATTTCCAAACATGCTTAATTATTCTGTAAAGGAATTCAAGGGCTAGACTTCCTTACCACCATTTCAAACTGTTAAAAGAAGTAATCCCCCCTGCTCCGTACAAAATCTGAACTAAATTCAGGCTCTCCCGTGGGTAGCAGGGAAGTGCAAGCCAAACATTTCCTGCCCCAGTACTTGATTATAGACCTGAACTGAAGTGTAAAATACTGTCAACTTCCAATAACTACATTGAAATAAGATTGTTCCTCAAGATACACTTTTCTGTGCCACTTTTATGCCGCCACGGTTGCAATGGCTTAACTCCAGCAGGCAGGATTTAAAGGTGCAGATTTTTCCCAATCTTGCACAAACTTCTCAAAATCTTCAATTGGGGTACTATCTGTACAGTCCTCGCCATCGAGCTCTTCAGCAGCAGCACATATAATTGGATACTTCCCGAGAAATCAAACATTTTTCCTTCATCCTATCCCATGCTTGAACTTTTCTTTAGAATCCTTTTGACAATTACTGTGAAGATTCTAGAGTGTAAGGGGTAATGGAGATGGGGATTATGAATTTTATTATTTTTCCAACCTTCTTTTCATAATTGCACATCATTGCTCATTTTTTTCAATGACATTTGAAGGGTCTTAGTTTTTTTTTAATATACTAGATTCTGAAAAATTGGTTTTAGTGTTATGGGTTTACCTTCCAGCCCCTGTGCTAGGATCAATTACACATACAACTAATCAGTGTTGTGCCTAGTTTTCCAAACTGGCAAATGGGAGGTACTAATTTTATTGCCAAAATAAGATTATTTCTTCTTTACTCAAACTGCTGAAGTGCAATAAAACCATGAAAATAAACTAGAAAATGCGGTTTTCATTTTGTTAGGATTTATTTTTTGCTTGAAGGTAGAGGGAATTGGGACACTCATGACGTCTTCCAGAAATGTCAGTGTCAAATAGAAGCATTGTCACCAAAAAACCCACTGCTTTTAATTCTGTGCTGCCAACCAAAGTGCTTTGACTGCATAAGTGCGTTCTCTACATTGCATTATGAATTGTGGTACTAATCTCAGGAGCCCAAGGCAAAAACCACAATGCACAATAGTTTTTTGTTATCTAATAAAAGCTGTTTTCAGGTGTATGGGTATAACAGATAACGCCACTCTTCAGTAAGCAATACACTTTAGAAATGTATTTAGGTGACATAAATAAGTTCGGATGGAATGTAAACAACTGCAGATATCCCACATTGCTTTGTTATCCTAGAAACCTGGGAAAAATGCTTTATGATTTTGGTTGAGAGCACTGGTCTTGAGAGCTCTGCATGTTCTTCCCCTAAAATACACATAATAAAAATCACAGATAAATGCTTTCATTACAGCAGCTCCTGGATTTTTGTCATTTTCGCAAGCATAATACTTAGAACCATCAAATTTTTAACGTTCATCTAGCTGAGCACTGATTTCAGTCCCAGAAATTAAGCAGATTCACCTGTGTCAGAAAGGTCTACAAGAGCAGCTTACTTCACATAAAGACAGGCTGTCTAGAAGCTCCAAGAATTTCATAAAAGAGACCTAGGAATGGTCATAAATCCCTCACTTTCCTATAGATAGCAGTGACTACTGCTTAATGTTGCTGCCTAAGGGCAAAATCTACACACAATCTAATTCAACCCTTGTAATTTATATTTCTGCCCTTCACAGGTAAAAAGCTACAAGAAACCATCATAGAGATACCACTGAAGTTCAAAGATACTCTGAGGGTTATGATTCAGCATTTAATACAAACCTGACCTTGAAAGTACTGGTAAGAATTTCCATTAATATCTATGGGAATTACATATGCATGCCATGGAGACCATGAGCTTCTAAATGCTTTTATTGCATGATTTAGAATCCCCTTAAACTGGGTATCATGGTATTTTAGGGCCTAATTCCTCCCGCCTCATCCAGCCAAAATTCAGATGAGGAGGAAATGTCTGGATCCATAAAGCATACTGAATTAAAGCCCATAAAAGAAACCAATTGCTTACCAGAGTGATTAAATTCTGATATGGTTCCATAGGGAAAATAAGAAGCTTCTTTGCAAAAATTCACTGCCAACAGTAGTTAAAATTCCCTTTAGAGATAGTCACACTTTGCTTGAAGTATTTCTAACAGACAGTGAGGGAGTCATGAAACTTAATGCTTTCTTCCCTTTTCATAAGTCAACCTCCTTCCCTCCTCCCCAGCTTTTCTCACTGTACTTGTTACTCTTTGAGACAGAGAACACAAACACACACAAAGTATTAGACAGGTCTATTCTTAGATTTTCATCTTTTTATAATCTTCTCCTCTTCCCCACAGAAGTCCTTGTCAACAAGTATTATTTTCTCTCTAATCCAGACCTATTTTGCAGGCAAAGGTTTCACAAAATGAGAGAAGCCTCACAATTCTGCTAAGTTTTCACTGTATTAGTATGTGATGGGCCAGCATCAGCTATTGCTACACTCAGTTATGAAGGTATCTGAAAGACTGCAATTTTTTCATCACAAAAGAGAAGAATTGTAAACACTTTGACTTTAAAAGTTAAAAAACCCAAACAAACAAACAAAAAAACAAACCAAAAAAAAAAACAAACCAAAAAAAAACCCTAAAAAACAAAAAAACCCAGAACCTTTAAAATTTATGAGAAAGCAACAATTTACCTGCAAATAATGTTAAACTATTATGTCAGAAGAAAAAGTTTTACTAGCAAATAAAATTTTACTGTTGGGCACTTTTATATCAACCATTAGTATTTTATCTGTTTCTATCTTGTCTTTTTCAAACATACCTGAGTTGAAAGAAGACTTAATGAATTTTCTCTCAGAAAAAGCACATTTTCACCATCATTGAACATTTTTTGGCCTTCAGTATTACATTTGAAGGTTCTAGGAACATCTTGATCATTTGCAACATACCCTGAATGATTCATTTCCATAGAATCATATTCCTAACATCAATTTTTGCTACATAAAGCACAAGAAGCTATTTTCATTACATGCTATGGATTAATGAAATTGATTCCTTTTTAAATTTATTCATCATTGCACCCATAACTAATGGAAGTAACGATGTTGGAAAAAGAAAGAAAAAAGAAGCCTTTTATAAGAGGTCCAATAGAAACGGTCAAGACTAAGAAAATATTATTTCTAGAATCTTCTCATCCCCTCTTTAGTCAAAATGACACAGATGCCATAAGTAATATTCAAATCTTTATCTACAAAATAGGTCCAGCTTTCTAAACTAACAAATATCAATAAAGCAAGAGTTTTGTATGCTACATAATTATTCCAGACTTTTCCCATGGATTCATATTGGTGCCTCCCTCAGTCCTCCATGGTATTGTTAGCTCAGCCCTATGCCCTCCCATGCTGGGATAAGTTTGGGCAGTTGTAGGCAGGTACCACATCGATTTCTGTGTATTCTGATTGTTTGGCCAAATCCCGTGTTCCCATCAGCCAGTCAGCTCCTAGGCAGGACCCAGCTGGAAATTGCCCTTCTGCGAGTTAAATCTTCATTTTCAATTCCCTCCAAGATTTTTTTAACTGTGTGGTTCTCGAGCCTTGTAGTGAATTTGGTTCAAACTGAATGGTGATTTCAAGAACAGTTCATGAGCCAAACACACAGTCATGCATGTGTATACAAACACATGCACACATATATATAAAAATATATACGTACATGAGTGTGAATCTCATCTCTTAGTAGAACTTAAATGGACCACAGAGTATTCATTAAAACCGTGTTAGTTCATTAAATCTTGCTAATCTCTTTCGATATTTTTTTCCTTAAGTCCCATCGTCAAAACCCACACGTGCACTCAGGTGTCAGTATCTCGAAGTGTCTCCGTGCAGTAATTCACAGAAGCAAAATACCCAAGAACACAGTAATTATTTCCAAAGAAAAAAAGAAAAAAAAAGAAAAAAAGAAAAAGAGAAAGAGAAAGAGAAAGAGAAAGAGAAAGAGAAAGAGAAAGAGAAAGAGAAAGAGAAAGAGAAAGAGAAAGAGAAAGAAAGAAAGAGAAAGTTCCCTTTTTTTTTCTTATATATATTTTTTTTTCTGAGAAACTTTACAAGCTGGTGATAACTATACCAAACCTCAAAAATCTCAGGGAAGATAACTGAGAGAGCACTAAAGTTGACTCCTTTTATGTTCATGGGAATTGCATCTACAGATACAGTTTTCAACCACCACCCATGTGTGAAAAAATAGCATTTGAACATACGCATAACTCATGAGCATGGCAAAGAAAAGCAAACATCTATAGCTTTCCTTCAACTAGGCAGTCCTATGAGTTGATATTTTTATCCTCCCCATTTTCCCCAGATGATCATTCCAAAAAGCCACTCAACCACAAGTTTGCTTCTCCTTTAGCTTCTACATCAGACAGAACTTTGAAGGAAGTGATGAGAACACGTTATTTACTGTAAAACATATGCTATATCCCAACTGTATTCTCCATTATTTTCCAAACTGCAATAATTCCTGAATGAATTCAACTCATGCCATCTCTGGATAGATTCAAACTGATTCAAGAGGAAAGACGGAAGCATTCTGGATGTCATATAATGCTCCATCCACTCAGCACCTAAAGGGTTGGCACCACCTGTCCCTTTCTGTGAAGAAAGTCCCCAAATACCTCACAGCACTAATTAAGTCAGCATTATCCTCAAGATTTCCTCAGTGGGAAAAAGTATTTCCATCTCAAAATTCAGCTGCTTGGAACATCATTCTTTTTAAAAATGCTCTATCCAAGTAGCTAATGCTTCTCCAGAAGCTGTGGATGCATGTTCCCAGGTAGTGTTCAATGCCAGGACAGATGGGGCTTGGAGTGACCTGAGATATCTCTGCAGGTATCTGCAGTAACACTAAGAAGCCATCAAGAAGTACAAAAAATGGTAAAGGACAAAAAATACATACATATTCAGGAAGAAAAAAGAAAGGTATGTTTTAATCACCCTTCCACCTTGAAGGACTGATACACTCAGATTTTGTCCAACACCTATCCTCTAAAGAGCCACAGAAATTTATGAACCTGTCAGAAATTATGTATCTCAAAATCCTTCAAGGCAACTAGTAAATACTAACTGCAGATTCTGATGATTCAAAAGCTTTATAATCAGGAAAATAAAAACAAACAAAAAAACCCCAAGCATTGCTCAGATCATAAAGAGAACCCAGAAAGTTCCAAATTGGAAACAATCTTCAAATGACCGTACATTACTTTATACAATATTGTTAATATAAAAGCATGTTCCACATGAGCTTTCTATGGTAGTTACTCTTATTCCTTTAGAGCCACACCAAACTGGGGATTGGCTGTTATATTCCTAGGAACAATAACCTGGAACAAAATTGTATGTCTCATCCAGTCAATTGTCTTTAATAAACAAATGGAGGCTTAGTGTAAAACAATATTTAGCTCTTTTTGTAACTGGGTCTCCTATTTGGTGCATCACAGCAGAAGGTTGGCAGTGAATTGCCTGCAATCAATAGGAACTCTCAACAATGCCAAAACCCTGCAGCTGACTCTTGATGCTACTTGATGGACAGAAGTTACCTTTCCAGAACTTAGAATGCTTTCTTTGTGTATTAATTTGCAATCAGTGGATACTAAGACATAGGTATTGTCACTTTTCCTGAAGCCTCTGTTAGGAGGAAAAAGCCTTTAGTGTCTCTGCTGCAGCTCACTCAGTAAAATTATTCCATGGCAGCTGAAATCATTCCAGCAAATACAAAACACATCCTCACCCCTGCCAGCAGCACACACCTGTGTGGCTACGTTAACCAACTGCTAGCTCCACCAGGGTATCCAACTCCATCTCCACAGGGCTGTTATCCATCCATCCATCCATCCATCCATCCATCCGTCCATCCATCCATCCATCCATCCATCCATCCATCCATCCCCTAGTCTGTGCACCAGAGGTTGCCCCAGCTCACGTGCAGGACATTGCACTTGACCTTGTTGGGTCTCCTGAGGATCACATGGGACATTTCTATCGCCTGTTAAAATCCTACTGGATGGAATCCCTTTCCTCCATTTTAACCATCATGCAACTTACTGTCATTCACAAATTGGATGAGTTTCCAAACTAATTTTCTGTGTCCCCAAAAAGATCACAAAGCTAGAGGAGAGATCCCTGGGACTGAGGGAATGATGTCTTCAGACATAAAATTCTGGAGACAGAAGATGAGCAGGCCAGGAGAGAGAAATCCACAATATGCTATTAAAAAAAAAAAAAAAATAAAATGGAATATGCAGTGAGCATGGCTGTACAAAGAATTAAGCTGTTGGGATTGATGGATGAATTCCTAGGGCTGCTGGCCATCCTAATGCATCGTTCCTGGTATCTGTGGGCTTGTCTCCAGGTTATGATCATCCCTAACATTTGCTCCATGGAAAGAGGCAAAAGGCTCAAATCAGGGACATCTGCTGCAATCATCGAGTACTCTGTTTGCTAAATCCAACAAGAGGAAAAACCTATAATAGCTCAGCTGCTCTCTTTCTCTCATAATTAGGAAATAGAACTTGATTTCATGGAAGAGGAAAACAAGGACAGCGTGAGACAACAAAATTCAAGACTCCAATAAAAGCTGAGTTCTGGAAGTTTTGATTTCTTTTTTCCAAAGAACAGGTTACATGGTGGGGAAAAAGCATGTAAATATATCTCAATTGAATTTTTGAAAAAAGGCAAACTTGAATTGGTATGGTGACCTCTGACCTTAAAAGTTGATAGTACTTTTGGTCTTATACTACATAAACAGTTCATTATCTATGAGCCTCTTTCATTATATGAATAATTATGACAGTAAAGAACCCTACATTCTCCAATTTGGAAATAATATTTTTTCCCCCATTTCAGGTGTATTCTGTCATTCCAAAAACAAAACAAAAAAAAATTAGCTAAACCAGATCTTCAATCTAGTATCATATATAAAATTAAAAAAAAATATTTCAGTCATGATAAAATTGCAAAACAAATTTAATAAAGAAACCTACAGGCCTGAACTGTTTGAATGATTTTATACCAAGAGCCCTAAGAGCACACGTAATTAAGCTTTTATCAGGGTGTACTTCCATCACTTTCCTTCAAGAAGTAAAAACATGTTTTTCCTGTGCTTTTTGACTTCTGTTGTGCTTTTCCTTCTGTCTCTTAATACTCATTTTTAATAGAAGCAGGTCTATTCTTTTAAATTTGCCTAATGGGAAACATGGTATTAATTAAAACACAGGAACAATCAGTTGTCAGGGGGATGGGAGAGAACTCAAGCCCACATATAAACACTTGAAACTCAAGTTTTCTGTTGGGAGCAAGATAAGAGTTTTCAACCTGAACCTGGGAGAAAGACACGCTGTTCCTCCAGATGTTCAATTAAGCATCACACACTGAGGCAGGAAAATTAGATAGAAGGTGATCTCTAAGTAAATGAGTTCAGATGATGAGACCTTTGCTTCTCTTGGCAGAATGAAAGAATTCCTAAGTGACGTTTTTAAAAAGTTTTTAGGAATTTCCATGTGCTCCAGATTACAGAAGCAAAAGCAAACAGTCAAGAAAAAAAATACCACAGCTGTTTCTGCCTTTTAATACAGAAATATCCTAATACCTCAATTCCTTCTGGGGCTGAACTATTAAGCAGATCATTAAAACATCTAGGTTAAAATTAACCCCACAACCAGAAGACACTCTTTCCTGTGCTTGTGGGAATGAAAGGTTATAAAATTATTGAAAACTCTCAAGTCAGATGATTTCAGTGGGACTGGTCTGTAAACTGCATCCACAGATACTTTACAAATGGAAACAAAACCATATCCGCTCACAAAAACAACTGTGGTTTCATTATTGAAAAAAAAGAAAAAAAAAGAAAACCCACCAAATCCTCCAAGACAAACAAAAAAGCAAAACTCAACCCCCCAAAAACTACACTTAAAAAAAAAAAGTTTTTTAACACTATAGCAGTTAATGTCATTCTGAGAACAGAAAACAAGAGCAATAGCTGCCAAAACCCTGTGTCTTATAATTGCATCTTAAGTTTCCTAGGAACTCCAAATGAACAACAAAACATCTATGGAAAGTGTTATTGTAGATGGTAGTCAGACACCTGAGAGACTTCAGCAAATAAAAAAAGAAGCACTAAAAACTAAAAGATAAGAGATCAGGCAATGGCACAACCTTCTCAGTTTTAATTTCTTTAAACTAAATGTGCGAGGTTTCTCCCCACTTACCCTGTAAGTCAGGATTAAGGTGCTTTTCAGAGATGATTGCAATGAATTAAATGTGCATTACCAACACCTGCTGGAAGGGAATGTAACACTCAAAATCTCAATATGGGTAAAAGTGAGCACACTACCTATATGGAGCCAAGAATTTATTATCAGCTTAGTGAATGTTTTGACATTCAGTTGGGCCAAACAGTCAAATACAGAAAATTTGCAGTGATTAAAATGTTACACATACACTTATGTATGACTGGATTAAAAAAGACATTCCTAGTCCTTCCTTTCTATGGCACCCATGTTCCTGAAGCCTGTGTGGATCTGATGGCATTCCCCAAGCAGAGAGCTGGGGAATGTCATGGACACATCAATGTCCTCAGCTCTCTCTGGGGCAGGTGGAAGGCTGCTGGTGCCATCCTTCCCTTGCCGGAGCCAGTTCAGAACTCTTTGCATACAACGGCCTGCTCCTTTCTCCCAGGGAAGAGGTGACAGCTCCCCCAGTGCCACCCAACATCCCTGGGGCTGTCAGGCCCTTGCCCGGTGGCGTTCCCAGAGCTGGGCTAGGACAGTCTGGCTCAGCCCCCTCAG
Source organism: Bombycilla garrulus (assembly GCA_013400315.1). Classification (NCBI taxonomy): domain Eukaryota; kingdom Metazoa; phylum Chordata; class Aves; order Passeriformes; family Bombycillidae; genus Bombycilla; species Bombycilla garrulus. The sequence continues at coordinate 448,885 of VXBU01001047.1, forward strand.
GGCAAGGGCAGCCCGGTCACCCCTGGGAGCCGGCACAGCCCGATTCCTGCCCTGACAGCATTTACATGTTAACATGATTTTGCTCCTTCCAGGTACATGCAGCTACCTACTCTAACAGATTTATTCCCCAGCTGTTCTCCAGCATGATTCATCTGCTAAATAAAGAGACTGGCACCATTTGGAATTTATGCTAGACATGGCTAACTGGGGAGCTATAATTCATATTTCACTTTCTGAACTCATTTCAGTGCCTGCTTGCCAGACTTTTAAGGTTACTCAGGATTATCTGTCTCTCACTTTCACCCAGTTCAGTAAGAGCCTTAATCAGGATTAGACTCATTTGCTTCAATAGGATTTACTGCTTAAATTAGGCAGATGCTTAAGACTCTAATTCAGCAAGGTGTTTAATCATTACAGTCTGCCTGTCAAAACAGTAACCCCAGTGGGAACAGGGATTTAACACTTATTTAAACTCTTAAATATATATTTAATTTAAAATTCTTTACTTTAGTACTGTTCAGAATATAAAGGGACATAAGCACATGCTTAAACTCACATATTACATGCTTTGATGCATGGATTTCATATTCTTTGAAATACTATATTAACAAGGTAGGAGAAGGATTTACAAACTCTTCTGTTCTTTTTTCCTGATAGTCTCACCAGAAAATCTATTATAGGTATATACAGAAGTTTCAGTTAAAGGGGAAAATATCCTACATATTTTATTAGTAATAGAATAGTTATTTGATTAGCATTTTGGCAAAGAATATGAGCCCTTTACGTTGTTATGCAGGTGTTCATAAAATAGATGAAAATGAAAACTTGGAAAGGCTATAAAATGTTATTACCATGATGAACTTACTTGAACAGGGATGAAAGTCAGCTCAAAGTTACCAAAACTTTGAAGAACAGCAGAACTATACAAATACCTCTTGTTAATTAACATATTTATAGGGGGAGAAAAATTGCCATTCAGTCAGTATTTAGCATAGCCTTCATGATAAAAGTTTTAAATATTTTTTTCTCTCTTGAAATACTTTTATTTAATGTTACTATGTGAGGAAGAGGACTGATCAACAGGCTTCTGGGCATCCATTCTTCCTTCTGCTTTGTTTGTTAGTATGAATGCTCAACTGCTACTGGACATCAGAACAAAACATATCAATGCATCAGAACAAAACAATCACTGCATATAAACTCCAGGCCCAATAATTTTGTATATAAAATGTATTAATTATCTGTTTATGAGATACCATAGAATCATTCCAACACAGGGAAAGGGTACAGGAGCATTCTTAGTCATGTTTCACGTGCCTTTCTGAATAGTGATTCGAGCAGTTTCCTAAATGGAGATAATCTCCCAATATGGACATGAGGCGAGAAGGTCTTGCTTCAATAAACAAGCCCTACCAGCCTAACAAGATAACAGTCACTCAAAGTAATAATATAATTATTTGGAATCCAGTAACCTGGGAGTTCATTTGCTTTTTTAGAGATAGTGCCACTTTGAGATCAAGGAATGCAAAGCAGCTGCTTTCAAAGTAAACAAGATTCAAGGCTGGAGCTGTCTCTGAGGCACCTTAGTTAAGAAGTAGACCTAGATTCAGTGAAATCACTTTTTATCCATATTTTTTATCTAACTTTATTAAAACTGTTGAGTAGCAGAGAGTCTGCAGTAGCAGAATGGAGCTTTTGCAGACTTTGGGCTTTTTTTCTATTTGTATCTTACAATAAATATGACTGAAGATACAATTTGAAAATGAGAACTACTTTTCAAAGTTACCTAAGTGGGAATTTACACAAATTAGATTTTTGAGAAGAAAATTATCAGAAGAGCAACAACAAAGACAAACTCTCTCCTTAATGTCAGGTCTGAAGATGTGTATTTACCGTAATGACACAAATAGGTATATTTATCAGAATACAACATGACAGCAATAGCACCTATTACCTTGCACCGTGGAATTACCATACTGTCCAATAAAATTCCTGCTGGGATACCATACCTCAATAGTATCTAGCCTAGTATCAACTACTCTCTTAAGGAGAAAAGAAGGCAGAGATTCCTTTTATTGTAAAACCATATGCAATTTAAAATCTGAAAAGTATCCAGCTCACAGGTTTTTTAACTTGAATCTCAAACAATAAGAATGAATGGATGGAGACATAACAAGAAAATGCAGAATTTCTTCTTGTGCATAAGCAGAATTTTTGGAGTTTTTTAATAATTTTTTAAGGCATATATGAGGAATATCTAACAAAATGGGGCTGGATAATACAGCTTCCCAAGCCTCCGTGCACTAATAGAGCACAGGAAAATGAAAATAGTAAAGTTATTTGGTTTTTATTCCTTCAAAGATTTTAATTAAAGCACCAAGTTCAAAACTACCATCTTAAACACGAGGTGAGGGAAGAACTCTTCTCAATTAATTTACATCTCAGTTTTGATTGAAAAAGAATGCTGAATCCTGTCAGGAAAAGCCCAAATTTATTTTTGCTTATGCATGCCAATGAATACTGACAAGTATAATTCATAGTCAGTTTGTAATTTATGCCTCAACCTGTAGAGAGTGGTCAATTTAGAATTTTAATATTAATCCAGTAAAGAAGGAGGTATAGCACATATTTTTAATTAGGTGCAGATGTTTTTCTATTTTGATACTTAACCAAAAAATTGCACAAGTAGCAAACCCATGAATGGATGGAGACATACAAAAAAAAAATTACAGAATTTCTTCTTGTGAAAACTGGGCTCTTAATAAGAAGTTGGGTATTTTTTAAGATAATTTTTAAAGCATGTGTAAGCAATATCTAACACAATTAATTTTTATTCTTTGGGAGTACGCACATATACTACTTATCTCCATCAAAATCAAAGTAGAGAGTAGCAGGACTAGAGCCATGATCAGTGAAGTAGTTTTCTTCAGGGATCCATTTTGTCTGCAGGTGAAGCACTGCAATAAATCACCCCCATCTACAGCAAAGATGACCCCAAAAAGCTGTGCCTGATTTATTCTGAGAAGTTCAGCATTGAGATGTCAACGGCCCAGAATAATTTGGAAATAACTACTGTTCACTTTTCCCTTCAGTTGGTTTCAATTTTATCTTATTTTCATTTAATTTTCTGAAAAATGTTAAAATAGCTCCATTAAATTTCTGAATTTTAAACAGTAAAGGTATAGAATATTTTTCATGTTTATGTCATGCCTAGTTTTTTTTAAAACAAGGTGAAAGTTTCTTGTACTTTGAACATTTTACATTGGCATCTTATAATTTTATTGAAATAATATACCTCCTATTCAGGTACAAGCCTTTAGTCCATTTCCTTTAAGAATGATCCACAGAGGTCTGAGGTTCACTCACTGCACACTTCCAGAAGAAATCTATTTTTCTCAGATGTCCTGCTTTGAGTCCAATCCTAGTTGTGCAGACTTCCTCGATTTCAGCCTTGGCAGGCATTTAATTTTCACTACAACTTTCAGTTGAAGCAAATATTGCTTATCCAAAAAGAGGTTGGGGAAGGAGAAAAGAAAGGGGGAAAAGACATCTAAAACTGTATCTTTTCCACAGAACCAAAATACATCATGCCCTCATTTACATGGGATTGTGATAGCAAGTTGTCCATGGTGCATGACTCGTCTTCCCTAATAAGCGTTCCTCAGTTTGACACTAATGTATCCTAACAAGGACAGCCAGAAGTTGTGTAAAAATAAAGAGGGATTTGGCAAAGAGCTGAAGTTGTCAATAAAATCTTACAAGAAACTCAAGGTCACTGTGTCAAATTACTTCTGCTTGTGTAGGACTACAAATTGACATGGGAAGACAACAGTTTTTCAGAGCCCTGTCTGTGCCTGCTGTAAGATAGATTCCAGGCAGATTTCAAATGGGGTGTTTTGAAATCTAAACACTGAAGTACCACAGTTTCATCACCTCTATCATTTCTGCCTGTGGGCAAAGAAAATTGAAGGCTTCCAAGAAATGCTTAATTCAAAGCTAACATGAGTATGTGTTGTGCCACATAAACAGGACTTGGGAAGGTGTATCTGCTACACCACTATGAAACATAAATGAAAGAGGCAGATTAAAAGTATAGGAAAGGGATATTGAATGTCAGGGACAAAAAAAAAGTCATTTTAGTCTGAAGATATGAGAAAGATACAACTGGTAGAAATTTCAGTACTATATTACTTTTAATTACACAATAACAAAAGAGGCTCCAGCTGGAACCTGTGTGTGGTTGTTCACAAGGTAGAACTGGATATAATATGATTTAGATTAGATTTAAAATTAGAAAGCAACTGGTTAGTTGAAATAAACTACAGGTAGAGGAAAGAAAGAGAAAATAAAAAGAAAGAGAAAATTAAATATTTAGCATAGAATAACACAGGAAACTTGTGTATAAACTCAGTAAAGCCTCTCTCAGTATATGAATTAAATATGTTAAAGTTAAAACTATTTATAAGGATACAGACTCGATTATAACAGCATTATTAAGAATAATTTCTAAAAGCTATTCTGGTCATTGTGTCTATATGGAAGGTTTAGACCCTAAACACAGAGAGTTTTATTACTGCCATGATATTCCGGCCCATACTTTTTTGGTCTAAGCAACTGTATATGTATGATATATATTTCACAACCTTTTTGATTTAATTGTTTTAGTCAAACTATGAAAACATGCAAAGCTCCTAAAAAATGCTGGGTGAATGACTCTGAGTGGGGAATGGGGTTTCACACCAACATGCTGTTGTTTTTGCCATTGAAAATTCTACTGTATATATTGACAGAAAAAACCTGCAAATAATATTCCCCCAAACCTGCAAATATCTGAGAAAAAAAAAAGTAACAAGTACTTGTAGCTATTTTACTACATAATAATAAATGAAGCAACAAACAAAGCTGATTTAAAATATAGAGGTCATTTCTAAAGAGATATTTTAAATAATCTGTGTTATTTTTCTTTCTAGAAAGCTGTTATTCCTAATTAAAGAAAGGAAAAAACAAACAAACAAAAAAACCCCAACCTCCTCTTACCTGGGGAAAAAAAAACCTAAACTCACAGTTAAAAGAGGCCACTCCAAGAAATTTTTTCTACTTATTGTTTTATAAATATTTTGTGGTATGTTTTCCAAAATGTCTAGTGGTTACAAAAAAACAACCATTTTTTATTACAAGCCATTTTTAATCTTATGGTCTCTTTGTACTATGCAGCCTAGCTCATCTAATATATGTAACTTGTTGGAACTCACTTTACTATAGAGCAAGGTATATTAGCAAAACACATTAACCTAATATTTCTGAACAATGAATAGATATTATTTAATATTTTACCCTGGATAAAGTCAAAAGGAAAAAGGTAAAGCATTCATCAAATAAATGATTCATTTAAAATTAGCCACCAAGTTCTAAGAGCAGAGGGCTGATATTTGTATGTTTATGGTGACTTTATAAGGGCACTGAAACTGAAAGGGGATCTGGAAAGCCTTGAACTTAAAACATGATTTTATGTATTTAACAAACTCATGGGGGACTTTAAGACACATAGCTGGAGGCACTTGGCTCAGAATTACTTACATATGTGTGTATTTTCCTTATATTTTTCATGATGGTATTTTTCTTTCTGGAAGACTCAATTAGCCTATTAAAAATAGCTGTAAAGCAAGTCATGCAAAAGCTCCATTCTGCATTCTTTTATTTCAATGACATTTGAATACACCATTAGGAAAAGGGAATAGAGACTTTGACTGCAGACAACATTTGCACTGAATTTCAGACTATACATTAAGTACCTGGAATGATCTTAAACCAAACCCAGAGAGGAAAACTTTGCCATTAAACTGCTGTATAAACACACATTTTCATTAAATTTTCCTCATACTGCAGATTAAAATTTATAGAAGTTCATTAGTAGCTAGTAAACACTTACACTGTGCCAAAATGTTGCTGTGTGACCTCTGTGATGTGACTACTGATCAGGAGTTTAAAGTGAGAGCAAACAGAAGACGCATATAATTGCACACAGAGAGAAAATTCTTGTGTTTATCTACACAATCAGAGCTTCTCAAATCTTTCTTCCTGATGAACTACTACTCAGCTGAGGGGAAAAAAATGTAGACCCAAAAGCAGGTTATAGAGACAGCATGGATTGCCTGCTGGAGCACACAGAAGGACAGATAAGATAGAAATCAACAAAAAGTTTCAAAGCAAAAAAAGGAAGATATTGTGGTACATGAGTAAAACATTAAACACAAGACAACTCCAAAATTATTTTTTTGAAAGCATTCACAGCACAATTATGAAACCTAGAAATCTAATTGAGGATACAATCCTGTCAACATGCATTATGAATTACTATCAATACCTGTTTTCTCTTTTTGTATTCTTAGAGGATTCATTTCTGTTCATTAGAGCAAAACTATTTTGTTAAAAAATCCCATTCACCTTCATATGTGTTAAGACTGATTTATGTTCATCGATCCCTTTACCTAAAGCGAAGATAGTTTGATATTTCAAAATTCAAGCTATATTCAAGAAAATTAACTTTATCTTAGCCCAAACTAGCACAAGAGTGTCCAATTCAGAATCTTTTAAAAATTGCATGTGTAAGACATCAGAATATACCAGTAAGAGATCCTTATTTCATATGCAGATGACAATAAAGCCTCAGCATCTTAGCAAGATCATTGATTATGGAACAGCATAATGATAAAAAGTGTTTCGTTTTTGCACATTAACAGACACACACAAAAATTATTAATCTTAAATAAGATTACACAAGCAAAATGAAACAGTTCTTGATTAAAAAAAAAAAAAAAAAAAAAAAAAGACTAATTATAACCCTAACAGTAATCACTCATTATTTTAGCTCTACTTGATTAGTCCTAAGAAGAATATTAACCACTGCATTGTGAAAAACACCTCTGCAAATCTCAGGGTCACACTGCTGATTCAACCACCTTCCAAATATTTTTGTATGTAGGGTAACTATTTTGTTCTGAGAGCTTCCTAAGTTCACAGCAGTCTATGTTTGTGCCTGTTACAAAAATATTTTATTAAATGGGAGACAAGGGTCAGTCAATTAAATTAAAGAACAGCAGGAGTAAAGAGCTCCTCATAAAATCAGGTGGAGCATTCTTCGGATCAAACACTTGACTATCAGATCCAGGGAGTTATGGGAGGGGCAAGCATATCACAAAACAAAATTATCATATATAACAATTTTAATGGCATTATTGTTAATGAGGATTTTCTGTACTAACTGGGACTGGGTTCACATGGTTGTACTAGTAATAATTGCCTTATTATGATTACATCTTATAATTTTTGTTAGATTAACAATAAATTTTTGGTACTCCCTCTGCTGTATACAATGTAGTATTTCTTCTCTGTAATAACAACTTGCAACTTTGTACATCTCAGTTTATTTTCTTGAACTATATCCCAAAAGCTGAAATGAACTGCGTGTACAATTTTTTTTTAAGTTCTGTGCATAGACATCAGAAAATTGATAGTCCAAAGCTGCAGTACTGTTAGATATGATATGACAGGCCAGGAAAAAATACATTAAGAAAACAAACAACTGTGTTGTATCTAGTAAAGTGAAGGAAAAAAAAAAAAAAAAAAAAAAAAAGAGAGAGAGACTAAAATAACTGCCTTGAGAGCATGTAATAAAACAAAATTAAAAGTTCCTTGTCCTTATCCAGAGCTGTGTTGTTGCCTCCTTGTACTTTAAGATGATAGAGTCAAAATGTGACTTGGTCATGCTTTCTCACCTGTATCTTTTATGTTTTAATCCTGACAAAATATATAATTAACTGCCCTTTTTGGATACAAGGCCAGTTTAAGAATTTTTTTGCTTCATTAACATTATATCTAATTTTTCATATGTAACAGCACGAAAAGCCCAAACTATTTTTTCAGAAAACCAGGAGGATTAAGTTGGGTATGAAGTTTGGGGGGCAAGGAGCAGAAGGCCTCTATTAAGACTTGCAAAATGTAACCCTTTTGAGGCAGTTGGCCGGATCTCATCTGGCTTTGGTGGGACATCAAAAATTAGGATGGAGGAAAGCCTTGCCTGCGGACAGGCTGAGTACATGCGCCTGGAACAATGGTTTTGCAGAGCTACAGCTTTAAATGCACCCAATGTGAAGAGAAAATACCCAAATGCATTGGGAAACAACTGTTTCATTTTCAGCATGTGCTGCTCTGAGCAGTTATTTCAGAGGCTGGATCTTTCCTACTTACAGGATGTGTGGAGCCTTTAACAACCATCTTCCCTGCAATGTGAGCAAGGGCAAAGAACTTACCCTGGTACTCTCTGGAGTTCCTGCAGCAGCTGTGCTGAAGAAATGGGTGAGAAGAGAGGGAATTTCTGTTAACTTCTAGCTTAGAGAGAGCTGGATATGGATAATCCTGCTCCAAACTTAATCGAGAGTACCCTTATCCATACAAAGAAAGATCATTCTAATGGCTGTAGCATCTTATCATCCTCTCTTCCTTAACATATTAAATCACACACCAAGTAAACAAGCACTAATTTGGATCACTGAAGAAGAGCTTATTTTCTAATTGCAAGAGAGAACTAAAATGAACCCTAAAATGATCTTCCCTCTTATTGGACACTCTCTTTCCAGAAGGTCACTTTCCACCTTTTCCTTCTGCCTTCCTGCTCCACGTTGTTCTACTTCATTTTCTTACATAAACACAGTACACGCGGAATATAAATTCCTTTGTATCTCTGGGTAACATTTTGTATATAATGAATTGCTATTGAAGCCATCAGAATGTCATTAGGATAATACCTAACTAGGCAATAAAAACTTTTCTTCTTCCTCTATTCAGCCTCTACTCCCTATCCCCCCCCATGCTTCTGCACAAGTGGGAGATGTTAATTATCTTTAAAAAAGGTACAAATCCTTCTAGTGAACCTTAAAAATCCCCACAAAACTACATGGCTTTAAATTAGCATGCTATGTTAACTCTTGGATATTAGTAAATTAAATTTGTCTCAGCAATGGATGAATATAAAGCACCAGCTGTGGGGTATCAACTCTTCATTTTCTGCATCAGCTTTGTTGCTCCAAGTTTGAGAGGAAGCTCAGACGGACTGCAGTGCTTGGGAATGGGTTATAACTGTACAAACACAGGTATACTAAAGTTAAATGGAAGATGTAAGAGAAAACCTGCATGGTGAATCAGTCTTAATAGTGAAGATTGTCCGTTACCCTTTATATTTCTATAAAACCTGACAAAGAGCCTACTTCTAAACCCCTTAAATGGGGACTGAGTTGGGTTCCATCACAAAAGCAAAGCTTTGATAAAATTACCAGTGGAGCCAATTTGCTCCCCTTTGCTGTCTGTGGATTCCACAGCATATCTGGCTTAGTCTTTCTAATTTTGGGTTTAAGCATAGGTGGTAAAATCTGTGATGGCTATCTAACCATACCAGGGACTGACTTAACTCAATTTATTTATATCATGTTAGGTCTTATAACAACCTATATGGGACTTGTCATATTCCTGTTTTCATTCCCATGCAACACTGAAAACTTTAGCACAGATGGTTCATCTTTATAATACTGTAATTTAATGTGTATTATCTCAGATGTGTTGGCAGTTCTGGATGGTCTGAGGAGGTTTTCTGGCAAAAGAAGTCAAGCTGGTACAATATTGTGATGAAAAGGAAGCAATTATGATGTTTATTTCTGATATATTTTGTAGCAAGTGATGAATAAATCCTAATTCAGATGCAGGTACAAATTTATGTCACTGAAGAAATTAAACTGCCAAGAAGAAAAAGCGAAGCAAAAATCCATATCTACCTGCCTGTATCTAAAAATCTGTAAACCTTTGCTTTGAGAACATGCTACCTCTTCATACTATAGCAGAGTAACATGTAGTGGAGCATAAAATCAAGAAGAGAAGCTGTGTGTAGAGGCTGTGTGTAAGTCATCTGCATCCATCCCAACTCAGATCTAATAAAACCTTAAATTATACTGCTAAAATTATACTTCTGTTGTATTTTGAGCCTAATCACCAGATGAAATCCAGACGTATAGTGTATCTTTACAAGCTGAAATTCCTCTTAAAGTCAGGTATTATTCCTTGCAGGTCTAAGTGCAGCACTGTGTGATGGCAGTTTGTGACCAGGGGCTTAAAGGGAGAAAAATAGAGGAGACTGCAGCTGTCAGGGAAAACTTCTAGACTGGAACACATTTGTGGTTACCTATGCTAGCACCCAGACAAGAAATGGACAACCTCGTGTTAACAGACCCTTGGTGAAAGGCAAATAAGCAGTGATCAATTTGGCTACAAGCAAAACACAGGACTGAAATAAATGTTTACATGAGCTGGAACAAATTTTTAGAGTATCTTGTATTACTAAATACAGTAGACAAAACCACAATATTTTTTGGCTACAGGAAGGTAGTCCATTTTGCTTCTAGAAAATCCCTGCCTGGTCTCAACTAATTTGAAGTGATATGAGTCAGATTTAACAAAAGGAAGTATACAAATTGTCCTAGGTTACAATGTAAAATGTGCCAGAGGGTCTGTATTCTATCTCCATCTTCATGAACTGTTGAAACCAAGGAGGGGCAGTGTTTTTCTTTGCCTCCTCCCCTGGACTATCTCCTGTTAATGGGCCATTAACACCTTGCCCTATGAGTCATAGATAACTCCCTCCGGGAGCCATTTGTGTTTAATGGGCCATTGTAAGGACCGACCCCATGACTCAGAGAATGACATCAGCCCATTGTCAGGATCCACCACATGACTCATAGAATTACATAATCCCATTGTGAGATGCTCCACCCAGGGGGAGGAGCCAAGCATTCCCACCTGGATATAATGTGGGAACTGGGACAGAACAGGTAGCCCTGACCCACTGGTTTCCAGAGGACAAGAGCTACCAGACCTGTCTACAGGATCACTACTTCAGCAAGACCACCTCATCTGGACTGCTGCTACCACCCTAACTAGCAGGGTATCAGGTTGTATTCTGACTCTGTCAGTGTTTTTGTTTCTTTGTATTACTTGCATGTATTTTACTTTTTCCTATTAAATTGTATTTCTGACTTGGAGTCTCACTGGTTTTGCTTTCAAACCAGCACACAAATGTTCAAAAGTTCCCAAATCAGCCCTTTGTAATAGCGTCCTGTTTTTTTTTATTCTAGTAAAAAGGTTTTTGAGACATATGTATTGTACGGTCATTCTGTAAACACGTCTAGTAAGAGCTAAATAAATGGAAATCAATTTAAAAAGAAATCAACCCTCTTCCAACAGGTAGGTTTGTTCAAACATTTTACAAAGCCTGCCAGTCCAGCCAGTCCATTCCCAGTCAATCTGCCCAGGAGGGCACTTCTGGATGAGGAAATAATTGCTAAGAAAAAGCAATCTAAAAAAATCTTCTAAAGATGGATATATTTAGTTATCCAGCATGTTGTTATCTGCCTTCTTGCTCAGCTAAATGAGTGAAGTAAACCACAAAAATTCTAACACCACCTGTCTGCCTGAAACATTTTTGAAGCTGAAGCAGTGGAGTCATGACCACAAGTACAGGAAGAACAGGAGGTTGTGCCATAGGCTCATCAGTCAATAGATCCATAAGTGGTCCAAAGAAGAGGTCTGTGCACACAGAGGGGAACAAGGAAAACACAGTATACTTCTCATGTTTATAAATTTTTTTTGATTCAAGCTTAATAGAGAAAAATTACATAATAGAAAAAAAAGTTCAATTATGTAAATTGACCTTCATCCATCCTTAAGGCTACTCTAAAAAATGCATTAAAAGAAAAGATGCAAGGAGTATAATTTATCTGGACTAAGCAAAAATTCCACCTCATGAGGGCTTTGCAGCACACCTAGGTGCTATGCAGTTTTCAGAAAAAAATGAAATAGAGCCTGAGAGGAAGCAATGTACTGTTAGCAGAAAAAAAAAGGTTGAGTTTTGTGCTCAGCACTATAGGAACAGGTGATGTTACACAGGTCAGAATGATGAAGGTGTAATGCCTTAACATACGTACTTACCTCTGGGAAAGGGCAAAGTTGCATGCACCAGCCAGCTGCAAAATAGCCACAGCACACCACACTTGCGTTTGTTTAACCCTTTGAGAGTTGCAGTGCTGTCCTCAAAAGCCTAGTAAAGGAAAAAAATCCTAGAAGATGTTAATTCTGCTGTTACAGATAGCAAAGAATTTTAAAATAGGTTAGCTAGGATAAGTTTGTGGTTTTTTTGTTGTCTGTTAAGCTACTCAAGCACTTCCAGGGAAATCTGGTTGATGTGGTATAGGAAGATATTGTCTCTATTCTCTCAATAATCCGTGGCTGCCCTTTCACAAAGAAGTTACTGCCAACATTTCAGAGGAATATGTCTCAACAGGCAGCATAACGTTGATTTAGCAGAAATTTAGAAAGCTAAGCACAGGCATTCAGTTTCTCATAATTTGATAAAGAATTAATAACTCTTTGGGGTGAAGTTAACACCATTATTGATAATAGTTCTAATTTGTCTAGCTTGCCACTTAACTGTTTTACAGAAAACATATTCTCAGGATTTGGCTGGTACCAACTCACCTGTTAAATTTGTGCTCTGTAACACACGTATTGCAAGAGCTGAATGCTCCAGTATGTTCAAGCACAAACACACTCACACTCCATGAAGCAGCAGGAAAAGGATTGCTCACAAACACAGCAAAACCCACTTTTAATCTAAGCTGTAAATCTGGAAAACAGTTTATTCTTGTTCTTATACTTATTGAGAGCAGTCTCACTGAAATCAGTAGGATAAATGGGTCCATAAATATTTAGCACAAAATAGCCAAGCAGAGGGAAAGAAACATTGCACTTTCCTGTCAATTGATTTGCTCAATCCAAGCAACTGTCACCCAAAATGGGAATCAGACCTTCTGACCTCTAATCCAGTGCTACAGCCTCTCTCATCGCTCTTCCACCTAAGACAAACCACAAACTACAAGGACCTTATCTCCCAAGAATCTCATGCAAAATAAAACAAATCAGCAAAGAGTATAATCAGTCTACTGGTAGCACAGTATTTTCCTCAGCTCAGACTCATGCTTAACTGAAACACCTGAGTAATCAATCTCTTATTGCTTTAAAATGTTGGCAATGAGCACTTACCCAATTCCTATATCCAAAATCCTTTTTTTTGTTCGTTTCCTTCTCAACACTTAACCCGATCTGAGAAAAGATTAAATTCTTTGTGAAGTTTTTCTCTAACCCTTCAGGTTCTGGGAACCCTGACCAAGCCTGGAGCTCCTCCCACCTCATCTACAATCCAAAACCCATATCAACCTCCCAGGACCATCAACCCCTGTCCCACCTCAGCTGCACTCACACGCCAGAGGCATCCTGGCTTGATTTTGGCCCTGCATCAGTCCTGTGGGATCACTGGGGCTGAGGTTGCCTCACCTACTCCTCCCCGGCTCTCTTGTTCCTGGGATAAGGATGGTGGGAGAAACCCTGGCTGCCAAAGCCTCCCAGACCTCACATGGGTCCCCCAACCCCCCAGTGCCAAGGAGTTTCCAGACATCATGGCACCTCAGCAATGATATTTCAACAACAGCAGAGAAATCTAATACTACCTTCGAGTTGCTTCATGGGTTTTATGGCTATTTTTAGTTAATGGAGTTAACAGCAAATTCATCAGTAATTGATGGAGTGGCTTTTATGCCTCTACATTACTGCTTCCTTCTTATTCCCATATCCAGCAAATAGAGAGTGGTATCTTCAGAATTCTTAGTCTGATGCTGCAATCAAACTCTCAGAAAACAATCAAAATTTTTTTTGTCAAATACAGAGCATATTTAGGTCCCCATCCTTCAGCATAACACAAAAATATGGATGCTGCAGTGTAAGACAACACCATGTATGCTTCAGCTAGAAATAGGATCTTTCAGCTTTGGGAGTTTATGTTGACTTGAAGAACACAAGTGACCGTGTGCACGGCAGTAATAATAATATCTGAGTATTATATCACCTGATTATACAAATGGGTTTTGTCTATTTTCCCTCATGCAAAGAAAGAAAGAAAGAAAAAAAAACAACAAAACATATTTTGCAGATTAAATGCCTTTAATTTTTCCAAAGGTTCCACTTTTGAAAATATACTTTCTGTAAAGTATATACTCAGGTTCCACTGAGTATATACTTTATAGAAAGAAGGACAGAAGAAAATGCTGCAGATGGGCATGTCATGAATTCCAAGAAGAGCAGAACCATTACTTCAGTGCAACAATTTACACTTACATCCCATTAGGGAATGGCCTCATTACAAAACTTGTCTGTAATTAAAAGTTTTGCATAGGAAACCTCTAAAACACTTCACCACTTTTATTCTGTGCTACTTATCAACACTAATGTGAATTTCAGTGCAAGTGCCTTGTCAATTAAATTTGCAGTACAATATGTACAAGTGTCATTACTTTCTCCAAATTCTTTTTTTTTTTTCTTAAAGATATCTGTAACTCATACATCAATTTGAAAACAATTCTTAAAAAAAATCCTGATGTTTATTTCTGATGGTTTGGAAAATGTACAGCAGTACATAGCAATTTTGTATTTTTCATTATTAAAGATTATTTAGGCCTTCATATCCAAGTTAATGATGAAGTGTTATTTCCCCGATCTATGATAAATTTAAGTGTCAAAGTAAAATTAATTCATCATGTTGTGGTCTATGACAATGAAACTCCTTTCTAAATTTTAAAATAATAAGATACCATTTCTCACTCCCCAGTTTAGTCCTAAAAGATGTCATTTGCTTAGTACAAAAAAAGTTCTTTTTAATTACAAACATTTTGTTCTCTTTATCATCAGATTGCCTGAAAGAATCCTACAAATTTGTGCCTGACAACTTTCATGCCAGGTGTGATTTATTCTTCTTTCTCAGCAACACTACTGACATTGCTCTATACTGGCGCTGAGAGTGAATGGATTTCAGTGCTTTATTTAATCAAAGACAGTTATATATTTTTTGGTTACATAAAGGATTTTTACAGAAATTTAAGTCTGACACTATGCTCAGTTTAGAGGTTTGGGTTTGCCTGGCAAGTGTTGAATAAATCAACAAATAAATTTTAACCATATCCCCAAAAATAAGCATTTTCCACATAGGAATGAGCTTACAAATACAGCTTGTTTTTCAGGATCTGCTGAGGCTCAAGTGAGAGTTAGTCACCTTTTGCCAAGAATCAAAGTGTGACAATTTTTTACAATGTTGTTTGGGTTTTCTTGGTGCAGTGCTAGCTGTGTCTAATTTAGGAATGTCACAGATAAAAAGATTGTCATTATCAAGGTACCTGACTATAATTTTTTATCTTGTATTTTAAGTAGCATGTTTGAAACATGTAAGAGCATGATATATTTTGACAAGGTTAAATTTTAAAAAGTTCCATCTGTTTCTGACCATGTCATACATTACCTTTTTGTTAGCAGCAATTTGCAATAATTGTATTAATACTCACCTATAAATTAAAGGGGCAACCTCTCTTATGGTCAGTGCACTGAACCGATTGGTTCTCAAGAGATCTGAACTAAATTTGTGCAGCATTTGAGGACGCCTGGGGTTTTTCATGAACAAGTAACATGATTTATGAGAAGGTTTCAGTGACAAACTGTTGAGAGGACATGGAAGCAGTTCTCTCATGCTCAGTTTTTCAATAGAAAGAGACATTTTTGCCAGGCATTGCCACCGATACTTAGGGAAGAACACACCAAAGAGATCTGCAGTAGCAGAGCTTAACGATCTGTGGAAGATCGGATGTGAAGACTTTGTTGAGTGAAAAAATATATTTCTCCTATGTACTGCCCCTCCATTCTTAGGCTGGTGTGGTTTTATAGAGCTTAGGTCACACTCGGAAAACTGATTCTTAGGCATGAATACACAGTCTAGCAAGTTTCTCTTAGGTTACTTAATTTTATTGGTGGCAAAATGCATGCCACAGTCATCCCTCTGCCATTTCAGGGAAGTGGCTGAGCTATATTCTCTGGGCTGTGCTTTGCCCACTTTCCATCTTAGTGGAATAAAACTCAGCACTGCAGTAAAAGCCCATTTCATTGGAGACATTGCAGACCTGTTTTCACCAGCTCCTGGTGGTGCTAACACAGTTATAAGACTTTTGGAAGATTCTAGGTTTGGCAAAATAAGGCAGCTTCTGTCGATAACATCTTTTTCTCTGGCATAAACTAAATACCTCTAAAATGTCACAGTTGCATTGTTTGTAAAAAAATAATATTTTCTATCAGCACATTATCTATTGGAGCTGATCATAACAGGCCTGAAGCCCAGCTGGAGACTCAGGATGGTAACAATAGATGTATTTTGACAGAAAAGAGAATAATAAATTACAGGTCTGTGTGAGCATTGTTCAGTACTTCTATAATGTGAGTAAAATAAGGGGTACATTTCTTTTTGGAAATGAGACTCCTAATGAATCAGACATCTTGACAGAAAGACGCTTAGCAAAAATAAATGTAACTACAACACTTCATTAAAGTAAAAGTATCTTTACTATTAATATACAAATGGTGAAGAGTGACAAATAATTGATATACTTTAAGCCATACTTTCAATGTCTTTCATAAATACAAAACCAGCATCTGCGATATTACTTCTTTTTACAGTATAGAGATATATATATATACACACAGCATTTCATAGGGACATAAGATTCTGAAACAATAAACAAACTAGCTCCAGTGGTAGCTAACTTATCAATATATAATTCAGGTGGCAGATATCGCAAGTGGGCTGTTGACAACATGTGGAATAACAAAAACAATATATGGTATGCTTTAGCTCATACTGTACACAGCATACAAATACGTACCGAGTGCTCATTGTAGTAGGAAAGCTTTTTTTTTTCTCCTTTTAAAACCTTGTCTAAGTAGTTCAAAATTCTTAGTGAGAACTCTACACCATGAGCAATAAAATTATCTTCTGGGGGAATCTGACTCGTTCATATAGTTTTCACTGATCTGTAGAGACTCTGAGGGTTTGTCTTGCCTTCCTCCAACCCCTCATTTTACATCTGAAAAACCATAGCCTAATTACATGGGAGAGTTAAAGGATGTGGCAGGGTTAATGTCCCCTCTCCTCTGGTTTTCAGAGCTCTCATTATCCTGCCTTTTGGCAGTGCCCTTCAGCAGCCTCCCTTGCTTCAGTTGCTCCCCATTTCCCTTGTAAATGCTAAGGAGGGATGCTCCCAGCCCTCTCCTGGTTCACTCTTTGGTCCTGTTCTCTCTGGCAGTGGCTTTCCTGAGCTCTGTCGGCACTGCGTCTGGTCACCTCGCCTGCCCCCCATCTCACCTGTGACTTAAAAGCTGCCAATACAAATTTGGCAATACATACTTATTTCATTTCTCTGGGCTAAAAATGGCCAATATTCAAGTTTGAAAGTCAAACATTATGAGGCTCTCAATTGCCTCTTAAGAGAAAAGATAGACTGGTAAACTGAGAATTCTCAGAACCTGATCCAAAGCCCAATTTTAAAGCTTATTTTGGCTCAGGTCCAAGTAAATTGATATAAGAACACATTCATGTGTGCAGTGGAAATACTGAAGATCACTTAAAACTTACAGAACTGCTGTCAAGTGGACAGGGTGCTTCAGGAACTCATACAAAAAAGTTTGAAAAAGGGGTGAAGAGTTTTTTAAAAATATTCATTTAACCATGGTATCTTTTCATCTATCAGAAAGATTATCTGAAGCTAAACAAAGAGATTTAAGAAGGAGCATTGTTTACTTAGAATGTTTTCACCATCACCTAAAGAAGTATTGCAATCACAATGAGTTATTTAAAGAGATGTTTTATTTCTGGACATACAGTAATGTATGGGATAAAACTGTCATCGGATATGCTACCACCATTTCCTGATCGGTGAAATCTCCTGATAGAAAAAAACCTCCTCTGTGCAAAATGTCAGTAGGAGCCTGGCAGGAGATTTGAGTTCCACTTACACCTGGAAATCTGATTCATACAAGCAACTCAATCAGCCGAGGACATGCAGAGCCTCGCTGACATGGACGAATGAAATCCAGGGCCTGCTGGAATCAGTTTGTGCCTTAAAGCCCAGAGGTCTGTACTGAGGCCTGGATTCCACTGTGACTTTTTGTGTAGCGCTCTTAGATCCCTGCACAGATCAAAGAGGTCTTGAGCTTTCTCAGTAAATGGTCTTTTTGGAGGTCTTTAATCAGAAGTGAATATCATCCAACAGACACAACTGTTCTACAACAGCTTACACAGCGATGGTGAGGCTGCAAACAACTGCAAAACAAACATTCTCTCCAGTTTTACTCCAGAGGTAAAATGGTGGGAAGATGCTCCATATTATCTTTCAGATTTGAGGAAACTACAATGTTTTAGGTCTAAGCACTTAAACAGAACTAAGGAGACTTTCTATCTGACTGTTCAACTTGAGAAATTGGTCAAAACACCGACACATCCACCACGCTCTCCATCTATTTGAAAATTTCAGCAGTAAGACACCCACCGCGACCCTCATTGGAATTGTGATCTCAATAGATTTTTGCAAATTTTGTGTTTCAAACATTTATGTGACCTGAAAATAATACCTTTAATTTAATTTAGATGAATATTTGAGCAGAAAAGTATGTGACAGTAAAGCTTTCAATTATTTTAACAGGCTTTGTAGACAAATTATTGAAGATTTTTCTTTAATAAAGCAGAGTGGCATGCTGTCAAAAGGCACAAATACATTTCCATTATCTGGTCTAGGAAACAGAAAAAATGGCATGATGATTATACTACAGTTTGATGATTGGCACTTAAATAAATAATCAAACTAATTACCATCATAAAAAGAAAGCCACTTTTTTTTGGATGAACATCAATGCAGAGGCTGAAGACAGCAGTTGGAATTTACTGCAACAGGGACTGATGTCAAACAGCCTTTGTAGATGATGGCCACGGTGTAACTATGTTGTAGATATCTATGAAGAAATAGAAAGAAGGCCCAATCCTGCAAGTTCTCTTATGGAAATACATCCATCTTCCTGCTCACATCCACCCCACTAACGTCACTGTGGTGCCATGTAAGCGCTGGGTTCAACCACACAAAATTTCTTGCAAGACTGAGGCCTGAATAAATTAATCTTTGTCACATTAGGCATTAGCATCACCAGAATAGTAAATATTTCTGCAACCACAAAAAAATCTTAAAAGTCAAAAAAGGCAAATGAACAAACAAAACCAGGAAAAAAACTCTCCAGGGTACATCTAATTTCTAAATTGTAAAATATTAATTAAAATTAGTTATTATTGTGGTAAATCAGAACTCGGGTCTACTAAAAATCTAAAAATAACAAGGAGCTTTAAGTAATTTTACTTCATTGTACTCCTTTTTGTTGATGTTGTTGTTGAAAAGAGATTGTCACTGCCACATTTTTTTCAGTACTAATTTCAATGGCTCCCTCCCACCTTGGTCCCTGGAGTATGTTAGTGTAACAAATCAAATTACTTTTACAAATAGTTATATTTTGTCAACTCTTCTGACATTTCATACTAACACTTAAAATTACTTTTAGACAGTAAAAGTGACATTTATACAGATACCTGTTTTTGTTTGGTTTTTTTCTTTATTTTTTTTTAATCTAGAATAGGAAAAGAAAATAAACAAATGTTATTCCAGTTCTACATATATCTTACAAATTACTACGCTCTGTCCCTCATTTGGAAATATTTGGAACTATTTTGAAATATCAGTGTTTTTCAGCATTCTTTCATAGCGAGGGTTTGGTTTTCTCCTGCACAGCCGAGTTAAAGCACAAGAGATAACCCATTAATCCACAGACCAAAAAGGTGTGCTTGGACAATCCATCAGAAATTTAGAGCTGTTTTATTGTCAGCCCTCACACAGCCCAAATGCCAAGAGACATAACAGCAAGAAGAAATTAAATACTCCTGGAAACAGCTTTTGATTTGTAATCCAGTATAGTGGGAAATGCTTTTGCTTCCAATATTGAAATAATACTGCAATATATTTTGCTTGTAAAGAGTAGCACAGGTGTATTAGTAATAAATGTGCTGACAAGACCTTGTAAATCTTCTAATCCCTTCACATTTTAATTAGAGGCCCTATCAGGAAAAAAAAAAAAAAAAAAAAAAAAAAAAAAAAAAAAAAAAAGAGAAAAGAAAAACCCAGCAATATAGAACTGTTTGGCCATGATTTTTTTTTGGTGTAAATTCAATTAAGAAGATTAAAATTTGAAATGCATCTGCAATTGAGCCTAAACACTGATAGTTCTGCTACACTGTATAGGCACCTTCTTGAGGAAATGATCAGGCTGACTTCAGAAAAAACCACCATTTTCCTAGGGAAAATTGAATGGCACCATCCAAATTTGTCACATCATGTAGAAGAGGAAATTGTGTCTACCATCTTCATCCTCATACCAGTAAAAATATTATGTGAAAGGATGTTCAAACCACACCATTCTCAACTGCTGGAGTTGTTCAGGTCCCTTCTTTGAATTTTGATAGAAGAAGAAAGCCCAGCTGCAAACACACACTTTCTGGAAAGAATATATATCCATGTAGATAAATGAGACAAATGTTCTCCTAATTATAGGTTAGGAGCAGGCTTGCTTGCTGCTTAGAAACAATCAGGAAATCTGATTAGAAATGATCAGAAATCTGATAGACAACGATCTATTTGGTAGTACTGCCTGGTCATTATATAGCAGCAACATTGAAAGTTCATAAAGGAATGTCTTCATCTTCCCTTCACCCAGAATTGGTGCCTCAGCATTTAAATAAACTTTTCAGCAGTTTTCAATTACTATCTTCCATGACTTTCATCCCATATTGTCATCCCCTCTTACCCATTTTTTTCAATTTGGTACTGATTTTGTGGGAACTTGGCCTCCTATCCTAGCCACACCAGCGGTATGCCTCTGTCCTTGATTCATTGGCTCATTTTAGGTATTTCCCAAAGAGGGGAAAAGTAGTAAAAAGCTCAAAAAATAACTTGGTTTTGAAAAAAATAGGAAAGATCTAAGAATTAAATACAAATATCTTCTCCTTAGCTCTTTCAAATGCAGTTATAGTTGGGTTAACAAGAAGGTTATTATGATATCTTCCCCAAATTTAAGGAGATCCTTTTACATTTCACTTTCAGTTTTACTGCACAAAAGTCAAAAAGTCAAAAGACTTGAAATATGGTCAAAATTCAGATGTAACACGGAGAAAACAAAATCTGATGAGTAAAAATACACTTACACCTCAGGCATGACTTAGACATGGAAAATTCACAACTTAGTCTACCAGTTACTCCTAACAAGTCAAATTTTCCAGTCTAGTTTTCTATACGGTTTATCTACTTCTTTAAAATCAAGGCTATGAAGAGTTTGGTAGGTGTGGATACACCATTCTGGAGTGGAAAAAAATTGTATTTCTCTAGTTTGGGCACCATTAAATCAATAATTCATTCATATGAATGAATTTCGGATCAAATATATCCATCAAATTTCCTGACTGATTGATAAAGGGGAATGCTCATCAGAATAATAAAAAGGAATATCTTAAAGAAAGCTTGACATGAAAAAAAGAAGTATTTGGCTGAATATAAGATTGCATTAGTTAATAATTTAAAACTGTTCCTAACTGCTTAGGAGTTAGTCCCCTTTCCATCTGTTCTTACATTGTACTTGTTAAGACAAAGGGTATGAAATCCCAAAGGAAAAAGTCCTGCTTCAAAATGGTCAAGTTTAATATTTTATATACTCATTTGAGGAGAGAATGTATTTACTTCACTAAACCACAGTTTTATCCCTTAGCTAAATGGTGTGAACTAAGACAAAAATGAATACTCTGTACGTATAAATATGTTGGGACAAATAAGTTTTCATTTGAAGTGAAGACTATGATCAAAAAAATTTCTTATTACACCTTGGCTGCATTTTAGTTCACACATAACTTTCAAATCTTTCATACAGAAAACCTGAAGCACTGAAAATCCTGGAGCCTTTCAGAGTCACACTCATGTAGTTAGGATGAGGCCAATAGACATTTGTGAATTATTTAGCCAATTCTATTTGAGTTTGTATATTGTCTGTATTTTTTATGGAAGAACCCAGGAGAAACTGCAGTGGGACCTGGCTCTGTGTTGAAGAGTTCTTTTTTTCTTTTTCTTTTTTGATTGCTTCAAGTGATAATCACTGGAATGACTATTGAGTGTCAGCCAGAGCTAAGGTCTTAAACATTACATTGAGACTGGTTTAGATGGATTATTTTAAAGGCAACCTAAAATTTCATTTTATTATAAACGGAAATAAATACATTATCCTATGGCACTTATGCATGTAGCTTGCACTGCAAGATCTGGAGAGGCCTGATGTGTTGTTTGTGGTTAGGGGTGCTTTAGAATTTTTTCTTCTAAATAGACACACTTTGTTATATAATCTTATTCTGCCGATTTTTCAAATTTATAGCATGGGACTTGGTGTCAGCAAAACTACATACTAAAACCATTAACAACAAAAAAAATATAGAAAAGAACTGTAGACAGGAACTGTTTCATCGTATGTACACATGTACTAACTATTCCAAGCTTAAGTTTCCCAAGAAATTAAGGTCAGCTGTAAAGTTTTGGTCACAGGATTACTTCAATCCAAATGCATTATCCAGAAAGCTGTAGTTTATCTTATTATGCTTTGCCATCATCTTCTTTTGACTGGATGATGTCATTAGCAACTTTGATTTCTATGGTTTCTGGATTTAAAGCTTCTTTGCCATTTTCCTCCTTTAGTGGCAGCTTCCTATCAGAAAAAAAGAGGAATCATGGTAACACAATGCAGAAGCAATCTGTAATTTAAGTCTATAACATATGTATGGTTTATATAGGTCACAGTGTAGAACAATAGTTTTTTAAAAATAATGTATAGCTATTTTATCATGAGCAGTGAGGTTCTTTGTTTTTAAAGTGATTCATTTTAACTCTTTCAATTTCCATAAAGCCACAAAAATCACATGATAGGAACATTGGTGCTGCTCCAAATGCAGTTTTTCAATAAGACAAAAGAAAATAAAAGGGAAACTTCCTTGATCCAAGACAGTATAGAGGTATATGTTACCTTGGTTACTGTGAAACACAGTCAAGTTTTTTGCTTAACTTTTAAATTTCGATTAAACTATTTTTAATATCTTTTCTAAATGTAAATTCAATTGTATACAAAAAACACACCTATTATTGGAGATTTTGCCAAGGCATAGGTAAAGAATTTCTTATAGTGCAAAGAGGTAATGGAAGTTAATATTTAGAAAGTCATACAGTTTAATTTTCATGGATCACACAATGTAGCTTCATTAATAACTTACAAGACTTTTAAGGCTTAGTGAAAACCCTGAAGATTTGGCAAAAGAGTCCCCCACCCTCTTGAATGTGATCTCATTGAAAAAGGTCTTGAAAATCATTGATTCCCTTTTGCCAGTAATTAGCTGTCGAAAAATATAGCTGTCAAAAAGATGTATGGTTTACTGAGATGTTCCTGTAATAATCTCTCCTGGGCATAATAGCTCTTAATCGTGATTCCAGTTTGGGTTTGCTTTCTGATTTTTAACTAGGGAATAGTATGGATATGCCTTTTTTTATTCATAATAGCTGTTAAATGTTTCAGTAAATTTCTGCTTTGATTGCTTTGATGTCCCAAAGAGCAATACACTGTTCAAAACCTGTCTGAGGAATCTCTTAGGAATGTCTTATTACAAGACAGTGTTTAATAGCAGCAAATAAAACAAAACAATACCTGGATTCTCAGTCTTATGAAATTTGTCCAAAATGAACTAAGAAAGAGGCTGCTTATCCAGAGGTTAAACAATAAGCACAAAATATATCTGAGAGAAATCAAAGATTAACTTGTTCTACTACAGAAAAATACATGGGATATATCATTAAATGTCTGGCTCTGAGCACAGGGTGAGGTATCTACTAATTGTCTGTTTCTCATGGCACACCCAAAGGAAACAGATTTCAGCCCACAGCAAGATGCCTGAAAGAATGGAAACAACAGAATCAACATAAATTTATTTTTAAAAGAAGGTAAAACCCTGGGGCTGACATGTCATGCTCATGACATACATTTTTGGCAAGCAGGCATGTGTGTCGAAGATCTGATTAGGCAAAGCACTAAAACAAGTACTAAAAAAACCCAAAACCTAATTTAATGTAGCTTTAAGAAAAGCAGAGTGATTTCTCCAAAGATGGTGCTGGAAAGAAGGAAATATTTAGTCAAAGTTGACGCTGGTGAATTGATAGAGTATACTGGATGGAAATTTAAAGAAATTGGTTTAAGTGGATTAAGACCACATTACAAATATTTGAAATAGGAAGTTTTATGCATCAAAATTTTTCTCATCACAAAGTCCATGCACCATTCTTGAACCTTATTGTATTTTAAAACCTGTGGGTTTGTTTGGTTTTTTTTAATAGGATGTGAGTTATGAATGCATTTACCATTAGACATTCTTCTTTTTCCCAATGACAATATTTGTTTTATTTTGGAATTTTTGTTTCAATTTGCTTTAAATACATATTTAATCTCCATTAATAGATTCAATAATTTTCCTCTTTCAATTAAATAATTCAAGTTCAAGTTCTAATTATGCCTATTTTTCTACACTGAACTTTTCTTTAGCTACATCTATTAGAAAGAATTTTATATTTTTCAGCTAGGCAGACTAATCCTTTAAAATGTTTATTCATTTTATAATAAAAATATTTTTTTAAAAATCCAACAAATACCCAACAAAAAGTTCTTTCACTTTAATCAGGTGTTGGCTGCTATCGATCATCAATAATACTGACTCCCTCTAGCACTGCATGTGGCCTAACATCAAAACTCCACTGATACCCTTACAAAACTTTAACTAAAATATTTACTTTCTTATTTTATATAAAAAAACGACTCCTAGAAATTTTAATACTGGAATCACTGGAATATTACAAAAAACTCAACCAATACTAAAAACACATTAATGTCAGATTAGGAATATAATTATTGTACCACACTGCATGTGGGATTTTAATCATATTACAAAAGTGTGATATGAAATGCACAGCTTAAACTGGTTTCCTGCCAGCATGATTAAAACTTGTTGACTTGCAGGTAAAGTGCTTTGAGCTAATCTGTCATATGTGGATTCCAAATATGGCTTTGACAAGGATCATCTGAGATAAGGTAAAAAATGTTTTGCCAAGCAATATACTGAGCAATATAATAAAGAATATTGTTGTAAGAGGAAGTAATCTCTTTACTAATTAGTTCCCACAATTTCTTAAATTGCATTTGAAGTTCTGAGTGTAATTTGCTATTATTCAACATAATTCAACTAATTATTAAAAGTATTTAATCTAATTTAACCTCAAGGCTTATCTTGTGTACCTTTAAGACAGCCAGAATTAGTCATAATGAATCCCACCTTGTTTCACTGCTTGCCTGAAATGTCCTTGAAATTTTCTTTCCTGCAAGCTAAGCTCTCCCCTCCAAGATGCCTGCTGCTCATCCTCACCCAGCCCAGCATGTGTCTGTCTGGCTGTTGTTGACAATGTATTTTTGTGTTATTCCTACTGAGAGACTGACTTCTACTCTACTGTATCTTCTCTTTGTGCATCTCACTCCTACTTTGTATCACTTCTGTGTTTCATTGGGTGTGACCTGTGTGTGAGTCAGAGGTCTTTCCATATTCCCCTGGTACCAGTGCCCTTCAGGTGTCCTGACTGCACCGTTTCTTTTCATCTTTAGTTTCCCAAGGGACACTGTCCCAAATCTTTAGCTGACTTCTGTACAGCTGTGCTTTGGACTGCTGATGCCTTTTGCCATTGACTGTGAGGGAAGGAATTACCAAGAAGGAAAATGTCATCATTATTAATATCTCTTAGCAGCATATTTTTCCAAGGACATAATGCACGTCAAATCCTTATCAGTTGTTCCTGTGAGTTAGTTTTTAAGGATTTTGTTGGCGTGGGGTTTTTATGTTTGCTTTGTTGGTTTTTCTTTTCTCTCATGACAGTGGGGACTGATTCTTTACCCCTCACCTAAGATAATAAAATATTTTTGATTTTAACTTTCTCATATTTCACCCCTGTCAGCTGATCTAATGATTATGACAAGAAGGAAGAAGTAAACTGGATCTTTACAAGTCTTGTTTCCTGCAAGATGCATGGGATTTGCAAGATCTAGGGCTAAAAATAGTCTTGAACCATGAAAAAATATGGACTTCCTGCTCTACCTACTAACATATCCAAGTCTTTCTGGACTTGTACAATGTTTACAACTACATTCTCCTGACTCTATAGATAACTGTGGGCTCTCCACTGTGCCCCTGTTTATAAATTCTAATATGAAGAGCAAACATTATCAGTAGTCACTCAGCAGATTGCATAATTATTTCATTAACACAAGTTCAAACTCTTTGTGCACAGCTTCTTCAAAGAACTATACAGGTTAATGTGCAGCTACTTAACTCCCTATTTACTATAAATATCAATGACAGCTGGTAGCAAACCTTTTTTTTTAATTAAAGGTTCTGGCTCTTACAGTTTTCAGTAATGGCGAAAAACCAAATGTCCTCATATTTTCAGAAAAGAAAAAGACTGTTTTGAAAGAGCACTCTCTCCTTTCAAAGAACAACTATGATTTCATCAAATTATCAACAGGTGAATTTCTATATTTACTACATAATCATCTTCATAGCCTTGATGCCTTGAAAATGTCATGTGGTAGGAGATTTTCCAACACATGAAAAGTGTTGGGCTCAAAGCAAAGAAAACTTAGAGGTTTCTTCAGTAATTTCATCCGTGAGGACAAGGTTGGTCCCATTATTCAGAAGGCAGCTAGAGCCTGTGAGCATGGCTGCAAACTTCTGTGGTTTCTGTACTGAGGCTGCAGGGACAGGAGGAGGGGGATGAGGAAACAAAGCAGAGGCTGCCCTTCAGCTTGATTAATCCAATTACACTGTGTGGTCTTAAACACTGAACCAAGTTCTCAGTTAAATGTATGAAAGCAGGGAGGGGCCCCTCCAGTGAGGAGCTGAGTTTCAGGAGCACAGTTTCCTTGTGCCCCATCTTCAGGATGTGTGTGAAGATGCATGTGACACTTGACTTAAGGACATTCGTGAAAGTGATGGGTAGTTAATAATTCCTGGGTAGGTGGTAAAGATCAGGTGCAACCAAATTAAAAAATCCTCGTACTGCTTTGCTCAGCCATGACAGTGAAGTACCATGATTTAGACTGATTATTGTAAAAAACCAGACCAATCAAACAAACCCTACACTCACACACAGCATTGCCACAGCAGATCACTTTGGTGGTGCTGTGTACCTCCCCTCAAAGCGTGGGAAGTCCAGTCTGTCCACATCAGCTTGTGTGATACTCTAGGGAATATCAGGCTACTTACTCTGGTTCTGTGAGGGGAGTTGTCTCATTTGGCTCATTTACTGGACTCCCATCTTCATGGTTGGTAATTCTTTCATCCTCTGTTCTCATTTCCACTATCGGCTCTTTTGATCCATCTTTCCTAAAAATTATTAAAGGAGTTTTAGTCTCTTATCATCACATTAACTACATACATTGCACATAA
Organism: Bombycilla garrulus; assembly: GCA_013400315.1. Classification (NCBI taxonomy): domain Eukaryota; kingdom Metazoa; phylum Chordata; class Aves; order Passeriformes; family Bombycillidae; genus Bombycilla; species Bombycilla garrulus. Next base: position 476,501 of record VXBU01001047.1, read on the forward strand.
CGAATTACTAAGATCCCTTCTCTCAAAAGTTGGCAAAGAAAAGGCAGAACTAATTATCAGTGACTAACACCACCAAGACACATTTAACAGCATGTTCCCAATTCCTTGAAGTCTTCAAAGCATCTTGTATCCATGGTTACTTCCCTCACTCTGTAAACATGATGAATTAGCATCTCAAAAGAGCATTTTGTTTATGACTAATAATAAGGTGACAGCTTCTTCATGGGAATATATGTAAACTTCCCTAACCTAGTATAATAATGATAGGACTTGATGCCTAGTTATACTTGAACTTTTCTGGCAGCATTAAAGAGCCATTATGTGAGTATACAAACCACAAAAGTGCGCTTTAATCTCCTGAGATTGTGACAACCCCAGCTGCCATTGATGCAAAGAGCCCTTGTGTGGTAAAAATCTATGCCATTCTGCTTTTGCTGGTAGAAAAAATTGTTTCTACATTATATTTCCTTCATTTTAGGAACAACTGCTAATCTCCCACAAGTAGAGTACATGTATAAATATAGCCCTAGTTATACAATGAATTATAAGGGAGATGGAGCAGTGAGTACTGTCATTATGATTCTGTTGGTAACCAAAGAATCATACAATAATTTGGATTGGAAGGGACATTTATAGGTCAAGTCCAATATCAAGACCAATGCCCCTGGAACTAGCACGGACATCTTCAACCAAATCAGGTTCTTCAGACCTTCATACAACCTGACCTTGAGTATTCCCAGCAATGGGACATCTACTACCCCTCTGGGAAACCTGTTCCAATGTTTCACCATCCTCATTGTAGAATAGATTTTCCTCATGTCCAATGTAAATCTACCCTCTTTCACATCAAAACCATCATCCCTTGTTTTTATAAAAAAGTCTGCCTCCACCTTTTACATGAACTCCCTTTCAAAAGGATTCAGGAAAGTCTCACTAGAGCTTTCCCCTCTCCAGGCTGAGCAGGCCAATTTATCTCAGCCTGATCTCATAGAGAGGTAGAAGTGTCACCTCTCCTGAACTTCTGGTCAGGCTGCTTTTAATGCAGCCTGGGAAACCTTTGGCTTTCTTGGATGTGAGCACATATTGTTGGCTCATGGCCAGCTTTTCATGAACCAGAATACCCAAATCCTTCTCTGTTGGGCTGCTCTCAGGAACATGAACGTGATCTGGAAACATCTGGTCACTACCACAAAGTATTAAAGTATTAACAATATATACTAATTAACAATACTTATAAAAGTATTAATTAACTTGTATACAATTTTACTCTCAAAAGGCAGATCAGATGACACCCAAGATATATATACATATATATAATTACAAAAAGAAAACCTATTTTGATGCAAATATTTTCTTACTATGTCCTGGAACAGCATCAGCTGCAGTCTACAAACAAAGGGTAACTGAGTTACAGATGAACAATCCCTTTTATATTTAACAGATAATTTTTCTGGACTGGGATGTTGTAGGGAGCTGTTAAGACTCCTACAGGCCACACCAAAGACCTGGTTAAATTCTTCTCTAATTCCTATCTTACACTTTCATATTGTTTCTTCTTCAAGATAATGGATAAACAAGCTTTTGTAACAGAAAGTATCAGGAAAACTGTACCTTCCTCTGACAGGTATCTTTAAGGAAAATCTTTGTAGGTTAACAAGAATGTAGCCCAGAGAGAGAAATATTGTGGAGAAGAATTAACAGGTAGAAGTCAAAAAGATTTCTGTCTATTGAAAAATCCCCAAAATTGCATGTGCGTATCTATCTCTTCAAGTGACACCTAAGATATACAAATGAATACAAAACTCATTTTGGTGGATGATGCACTTTCATGGCTACCTCATACCTGGAAAAAGATTGGGGATCTAAGTTGGATTGGTGGATGGACTGGAGAGTTTTCTCGGTTTGTTGATACATCTGCAGTCTTACAAACAGTATTGCTTGACAAAAGCAATGTTATTTGTGACCAGCTGTCATGTGTATTTACAGAAGGTACAAACTCTAACATTTCAAATTCTGAAGAAGGGAAAGTTATTTGTAGGAAATTCATTATGTAATGGGTGTGTGTCAGTGTGTATGTTACATGGATTGCACCATCATCATTCAATACATATAGAACATAATATTTATGTTCATACATATAGATATATCTCATACAATCAAAATGTAACAAAGAACCGTATCATAAACCACCCAAAACCCCAGAATGCAAACTAGCCTATTTAAAACAGGGAAATGTCAGTGAATTTTAGGGAATATCAGTTGCTGTGATAAAATTTAAATGTTGACTCTTCAAGTCTGTCCTGGAAGTTTTGTCTGACAGTTTATGAATGCAGAGAATAGGCCAAAATAAGAACTGTCACAGTTGTTCTTGCAGAAGAAGTGCAACAGAAGAATTAATACCAAGAGACCAGCTTGATGCTTTTTTAGGACAGCATGGAATGGCATTTAGTTATAAGATGTTGATAATAAGGTATAAACTGCTGCCAAGTGACATTTCCAACTTTATCTCCCTAAGGTTTTCCCATTCAGGAGGGTCTGTACACCAATTTATAGCTGGCCACTCTTTGAATGGGAAAAGCATAAACTGAAGTGCTGCGCTCAATAGAAAAGGACAGCTGAGTCAGCGCCAGAAGCTTCACATCTTGATTCTATTGATCCAGACAGGCTGGCTCCACACCATGGGGAAAGCACTGCTAGCCTTTCTCTCACTGTCAGATGTGGAAAATTAGGAAACAGGTATTTTTTGTCATTACTTCTATTTAGAAGCATTATTTGATATAAATACTCCTCTGTTCTCTCACGACTGGTTTTCCTCAGTGGAGTTGTTTTTGAAATGGCACCTTTTCTAAGAAGAACTCAACCAAGACGTGTAGTTAAGTTACCTAAGAAAGACACAGCCTGAAACCAAATGGCCAGAATTAAACCCCAAAAAAGACACTTACACCCCCACTACTGGCAATGGAGACACCTGCTCAGCTATGAATAATAAGGGCTGAAAAAGATCTAGTGTACTCTACATCCATCTGGGCATGGATGGGATCTGGGAAGCTGAAGGACAATGAACTGTAAGGCCTGAATATTAGAGAGGCACATGGCAGATGGACCAGCAAATGTTATCTTAAGCCACACACAGACAGCATTCTCACAAACATTACAGTGCATGTGTAACTTGCCTACCAGATGAACAGGATGAGGAAATTATGCTTTTTTTTCTAGTAAAAAAAGGAAATGTTTAAAATGAAGCACCATAAATAATCTTCTTTCCAGTTTACCTACTGAAAATGGAAAACTCAGTAAAAGTCACATGTAAAGGGTAATCACAAAAATCAGAGATCTCACTATCCACTCTAATAATTTAAGGGACCATATTTTCACATCAATGATCACTTCATTCACATTTGTGTGATGGATAGCCACTACAGGAGAGTATTTGTGAGAACAAGTATTGTTTATTTCCCACTCATGTTTAGCAATCATTGACTGTCACTATGAAGAACAATCACGCACCACGATTTCACCCATATCCAACTCAGCACTCCTATTTAAAAAAAAAAAAATCAACAAGACCTTTCATTCCTAAAGTCTACAGACAAGAATCAAGATTTTCCATCAAGTGCTATATCTAAGAAGAAGGACTTCCTCACAGATTATCTATAATACCATGTCCTTCACTCCTGGATTTACTGGCACTGTCACAGCCATCAGCTGAGCTTTTGAGTGTTGGCTGCTCAAAGATGGATTTGCAGAAATGGAGTTACAATGATCCATTATCTCCCTCTCATGAACCACATCTGTGTCTGTAACTAGTACTGAATTACAATTGATTTCCCTTGTGTCAAGCTGGACAAAGAGGTCATCCTCAACTGAGCTACACTATATTCCTTTTTTGTGTCTCAACTTTACTTTTAAAGGCAATAAACAACTCTACACACTGCAGAGAAACAGTTTTCCAAGTGATACAAACATTTTATTAACTCCCTTTGCAACATGACAAAATGGCCATAAAATTAACATAAATTGGACAGCTAGCTTTTTCTTTTAAGGATGTTTTCAACATACGCGATTAATACTCACAAGTAAGCAGCTTTCCCTTCTTCCAGTTCTTTACTTTTTCCACTTGAACCACTCTTTTTCCCACAGATCCTCCTGGTGATGCACATGAGCAGTCCACATTGTCGTACAAAGAAGCAGCTAACATCAGTCACAACCAGGATTAACAAAAGGGCTGCCACTCCCAGGCCAATGACAGCACCGAGTCCAAGACCATTAAAAAGAGTGTCTTGAAGGAAAAAAAAATTAAGACTTATTAATAACATTAATCCTAAAATATCATTTTCTAAGCTGTTGGTCAGGACAGTAAAGAATATTTAGGAATCAATCATTCAGAAATTTCTGGAAATAAACATTCCTGATGATTAAGCATATATAGTACCTGGATAAAATTGCAAAAAAAACCCATTTCTTCTGCATAATATTTTCTCATTGCCAAAATTCCAGTAAGTTCACAGAACATAAATGGCATTATTTAATAGCAAATATTATCATAGCTTAACATTCCATGACTAAGAGTATCAATAACCAGCCCAAGGAAAACATTTTAAATGTTCAACATGAACATTGATATAAGTTGTCTTTTCTACATTCCATATACAATTAATTAGCAGTGGTGCTAAGCAGAATTGCTGAAATTTTTAAGGGACTGACAAACCAGTATTTATTCTTGTATTTTTTTTGAATTAGAGTGAAAAATTACTTAATTCAAGCTATTTATTCTGCAAACATTTGCATGCACTTAGTCTTAAATAATTTAGTATGGGGAAAAATATGCGTATCATCAAACGATTATAGGGTTAGGACCTCATCTTGTTTAGTCTTGTACCTTGAAAATGCAATCATACACTTCAAAATAAACATATTCCACGCCTCATCTTGCTTTATGTGTTTGAATTATGAGACCTGATGTTTAGCTAATTTGACTTCATTATAAATCTCAGGAAAAATATTTAAATGTTTTGCCTCGGTTGATATTCCCATGACAGCAATGATACAAACCCTTTTGAATAGTGGGATTCTCAGGAGTCTGTGAACTCAGATGAGCTTATGGAGGAGAGGATTTTTATTTGATAATTATCTAGGGGAAAAAGCAATCTCAGTAAAAGTTCATGCCCTCAGCTAATTCACTCTCTACAATTTTCTGAAGGGTGCTTGTAGTCAGGTGGGGTTGGTCTCCTTCTCCAGGCAGCACTGACAGAAAGAGGGGACACAGTCTCAAGCTGTGCCAAGGGAAATCTAGGCTGGATATTAGGAAGAAGTTCTTCACAGAAGGGGTGATCAAGTATTGGAATGGCTGCCCGGGGAGGTGGTGGAGTCACTGTCCCTGGATGTGTTCAACAAAAGCCTGGATGTGGCACTTGGTGCCAGGGTTTAGTTGAGGAGCTGGGCACGGGTTGGACTTGATTATCTTGAAGGTCTCTTCCAACCTGGTGATTTTGTGATTTTGTGAAGAAGATGCCAAACTCAGACATTGGGCAGTGACAATTTCCTGGTGTGAGGCTGTGCTGAGCAAACCCAAGGAAGTGGAACTGAGTGTGTTTGCCCATGGGTGCTGCACACCAGCCCTGGCACTCCCTGGAGCGAGGCCTGAGCCAGCACCACTCACTGGGACATCCCCATCTGCAGCTCTGCTTGCTGCCAAAACAACAGCAAGATTGTTCTGACCGGAGATTGCTTGAATCCTGTTGTAACAGACACCAAACCATCACATAATGTAACATTATATAAATATTAGAATTGGGTTACTAATATCATCTTTCTCTTCTTTCTCTTCCAACTCCCCTATAAGCTACAGATGGATTAAGCACAGCATTTTAAGCTTTCATACTTCTGCTTAAATAATTCTAATATCTTTACAACTTCAAATGTAATTTGAAAGTTATTCTAAATCAATAAATCTATATTCTTTGTCAAGTCTTTGTTTAGAACTCTAAAATGGAAAAGTAAAAACTTTTTTCAAAACAAGGGAGCATTTTACTTCTTAAGCAATTAACTTTATTGTCTAGTGTATGGGTTGCTTCATTATAGAAATGATCTTCACAATGTTATTATACAACAAGTGAGAATTCAATGTATATATTTCCCTGGATGGATAAGCAGAAAAAAAGACAGATATTATTTCAAAGTTATTTTCATTTGTTCAGAAAGACTTAAAAAACACTACACATTTTATAAAAATAATGCTGCAGCAATGAAATAGAGTATCATTTATGCATTGCCCCATCAGCAATGTTGGAAGTTGACATTTTAAATTAATTTTGTTCTTTTTCCTTTTTTTGAAAAACAGCATTCCTACTTAAATATTTATTATATTTTCTGATACGTCTTCCAAAACTTACCGTATGCCTATATACACCCACATATTTGGTGAATTCCTTTGTAACCTTTAGTAATTTTTATTTACCAGTATGAATTGTCAGGAAGATATAAACAGATGTTTAATTCCAGTTTATTAAAAAGCCCATATATTTCAATTGTTAATAATAAGTTCTATACCAATAAGTTCTATAGTCAATTTTAGAGACTGACTAATACAGTGAATCTCTGTACCTTCCAACCACCAACTAGAATGTGAAGGAGAAAAATTAGGGTAATTTAATCCAAATTAGGAAAGAAATTTTTTTTTCTTTTTCTAGTTTAGTTTTAGGAGTTTTTTCTTAATGCAGTATTAAGGAGTCTTTACTATGAAGAGATACATTTTCCACTGCTGTGAACAGCACTTTCAGTGCCCTTGGAACATTGTGAAATGGCAAGGTTCTCATGCTATGTGATTCAGTGACAGAAATGTCCACACAGCATCTTCACTGGCAAGGGGAGAAAATGTTTACAGTCTCAATTGCTCCTTTGGATAACATTTGTATAGAGGAGCAAATATCGCTCCTTTGTGTGAGCAATGTCCCAGTTGTGTGGGACATTCTGGTTTTCATTTTTAGTTTTCTTTGTACAGGTGAGACATCTGAGACACAGGTATTTGACTGCTGCGTATTTCTCCATCTCTTAATGGTTGATGATTTCCTTTACATCCAGAATTCCCCATCCTTACTAGTGCTCTACCAGTCCCAAGTCGTTTTTTTTCCTACTTGAAACCCTTTTTCTCCTACAGGTTTCTGTTTCATAAGTCTGATTTCTTAAAATTGTCAACACTTTTCCAACATTTCTCTCCTTTATCTCCTGCACCTGAAACAGTGACAGGAATGCGGCCAAATCCAGTGGTGGGGTGAGCAGCATGGCTGTGATCAGCCTTCTCACCTTATGATCCTATGTACTTCTGAAAACAGCTCGAAAATGGACTGCCTTGTTCTTTAAATCTATCTGTGTTATGGTTTATCTTTAATCTTAATGAAAACATATATATTTTTAGAAGTTCATTTGTGGCTTAATTCTGTTCTTTCTTAAATTCCTTTGATTTTGTACTTGCCTATCCGCTCTCACCAAAGTCAGCTGTAAAACTAATCCAAATAACTATTAAAGCAGATTAAGGCCTCTCCTCACTGGCTTAAAAAAAAATCATACCTCTCTATATATATATAATTTAATTTCAAAACAATGTGATTTTTTTTCTTTATATGTTATGACATAACAGAAGTTCTAATTCTGTGACTGGACGAAATATACTACAAACAGCATTCCCATCAACTTTGAAAAGAAATTTTGTTTTCAAAAAGTGTTGCCTCAAATTAATTACTATTATTACTACTATTATTGTTGTTGTTGCTGTTATTATGGTTAATATTACAGTTATATTAAAGAAGCTCATTTAAATATTTGGGGTTTTGCACAGTTACCAAGTATTTACCAAACAAACTCAAAAGAGTAGTTCTACTTTGTGGTCTAAAATAACAAAGTATTTACGCATTATACACATTTTTATTTTCCTAGTTGAAAACAAACATTTTAAATAATAAAAATTCAATGTTAATGTGAAAGAATCAGTTCTTAGAATTTTTTTTGTAACTGTTTATTGTA
>VXBU01001047.1:484565-495992 GCA_013400315.1 Bombycilla garrulus
CTATAGAAGGCCTTTTAAAACACTGATTGTTAAAAAAAAAAAAAAAGGAAGTTCTCTTGTTCTGAATGAGTTTTAATTAAAATTTGTTAAAAATATGCTAAATTTAAAAAGAATTTTTTTTTTGTAATACAGAATGTGGCATAAATAATGTAAAATCTTGCATCAATGATGAAGGAAACCGACAAATTTAAAGACATTTTTTTCATCCACTTCTTCAAATAAATGTTCATCAATGAATACTTATGAAAATATGATTAAAAAAAATAGAAATGTAAAAAAAAAATTCAAAAAAGCTGAAAGCAAGTTTCTAAAAATGTCATTGAAAGATTTGTCAATTTTAAAGTTCTCTCTTATCATGTTTTTAATGATTTCTAATGAGGTAATTGAACAGTTTTGCAGGAATCATTATTTGATGAGAAAGAGGAATGAAGAGCTTTGACAAGTACAACAGAATATTACAGTAAAAAGAAGTAAGTGCAAAGATAAATTTTATAGGTTCTCAAATGTAAGTTTGGACTAAATTCCTGTAAGGGTTATATCCACCAGACAATGTGAGGGGAGCAGGTCAAAAGGGAGAATCTCCATCTATACCTGTGTACAGAATCAGAACGGTTTGGGTTGGAAGGGACCTTAAAGCTCATCTCCTTACAGCTCCCCTGCCATGGGCAGGGACACCTCCCGCTATCCCCATCTGCTCAGAGCCCCATCCAACCTGGCCTTGAACACTTCCAGGGTTGGGGCACCCAGAGCTTCCCTGGGCAACCTGTGCCAGTGCACAGGTACATTTTATACATGGCAAAATAAAGCTTTTGCTCCTTCACAGGAACAAAACATGCAACATCAGTTATTCAGACTGATGTTACACGAACCTATGTCCTTTGAGGGGACAGAATTCCTCTGTGCTGTTACAGAATCACATTGTATATATTCAATTACTGCTACAATAAAATAGTAACTGCAAGCTTTATAACAAGTACTCTGTGTGAGCTGGGGGGTTGGATAAGCTGATGTCCAGACTCCCCTTTCACACCTTCAGTGATATTAAGTTTTATTGGGAGAAAAAAGCAAGTTAGCAATTTCTTGTACATTATTATCTTTCCTCCTCCTTAGCAAGCATGGATTGAAGTTAAGATGAAAGACAGATGATTACCCAAAATCTGAGTTTGTAAGGAAAAAAAAAGCAATGCTATAAAGTACTTTCCTAGCTTATAGGGCAACGTAACACCTGGCTGCTACATATGCATGGTCCAGAGTTATGATACACGTTTCTCCTTTCTTTCAAGACAGTCAGAAGATAAAGTAAACTGCTCTCAACCTAAAGTAAAAGCATGAAAATTATGAACTAACTAGAGGATGAAATTGAAATACTGCACTGGGATATGGCAGGATAAAAACATTCTTGTTTATCAAGTTGAACTACACTTTTGTTTTGACCCTTAAAAATGTGCCCTACCATGACGGTTATTTCTGCACTGCCTCTGAATATTGTCTTTGATTTTATATCTGCTCTGGAACTTTTCCTAGATCCAAAGTCTTACAAAATGCATATACTTTTTTAAAACCTCTAAAAAGATAGAAAATACACATCTTAAAACTTTGTATCCATTGATGAGCACCAAAAAAATCATCATGCAGTACCAGAAATTAAACAGCTCTATAAAATTTCCTACCAGTTAACACTAAAACAGTAGCAGGCCATGACCAAAAGAAGTAAAGAACCAGTGATCCCTACCCAAAGAGGCTCCAATACTTTGGCTGCCACATCCAGAGCTGCATGATCTGGTTTTAGCAATTTATATCAATAAAACTTTTCTTTTGAGCCAGGTAAGTGGCCAGAAGCATCATGTCTTCCTTCAAATGAAATAAAAAAATCACTACGTTTACACCAGCTTGCAGGAAATCATTATGGTTCTATGCAACATTTACTGGGGGACTGCTTGATGCAAAAGAGAATGTGACAGAAGAAGCATTCGTTTCTATTCCTTTCCTTAATACAAAAAGATGCTAACAAGGCTATAATCAACATTAACTATCATGTTTTTTCTTCCTCACTGTTTTTTTTTTTCCCTTTAACTCTGCTAGGACAACATTTGCTGAAGGGCGGTGGACAAAAACATGGATGCGTGCTCTGAGCTGCATGACTGAGTAATGTGTTCTGACAGACACACTTGACACCCAACTTTGAAAAATAAGGGGACAGTACTGCTGGCTTCCTCTAACTTCCTCTACTCATAAGTGACAGACCTTCATATTCTCCCATCCCTGATGAACTCTGAGGCAGACGAGCCTGTGGCGTTGCCAGGACTATCAGTTATACAGATGTGAGCTACTGAAATAAGAGTGTCTAAAAGGCTGCACTTTTCTGATGCTTATCTAAGTGAAGGAGTTTTTCTTCATTATGACTGAGATCCTCTTGGCAACAAGTTTTCTGAAATGGATTTCTGCCTTTAAATTTTACAGGAGAATGTCTTGTATTATGACTCTCTCAGGATACTGACTAAGTAGGACTTGAGTTCTCATTTACTCTAATGGCCTTTTACATTTGGTCTAATGGTCCCTATTTTTCATAGGAAGGTGTCTTAATAGACATAAATAAAATAGCTAAATAAATGAAATATAACATAAATACCAGCTTGTTTTTTCTGGCAAAAGTGTCTTGTCCATGGCCATTGAGAGATAATAAGGGAAAGGATAGAAAAAAAAACAAACTACCCTTCTTTACTAGCATCCTGTGTTGTGAAAATATTCTCTGGATATACTATTTTTTTAAGCAAAGTTTTAAAAAGAGATTCTTTACATTTTAAACTGTCCCTAAGTAGACTTCAGAAGCATTTCTAATATGGCTAATGAGTTAGCCAGTTACAGCTACAGCTGCTTTTCCCTGGTATTTACTCAGTCATCACAGTGAAGGGTATTTTTTTCGCCGGGTCTCCTTCCATGGGAAGCCCCACAAAAATGCAAACAGATATATCTCAGTCCTCCTGTGCCTTGAGAGGGAAAGGCTGTGCTGTGTTTTCACAGCATCAGCACTGCTCCCAGGTTTTGGTTTTCAATAGACTTGGGAAAATAAGTTTCTGTGTTTCCTCCACTCAAACTGACAGCAGATTTACTGAACACGTCTCTTGAAGGAGCTTCTAAGAACCTCTGTAGATTAATTAAGATTGATGTGAGTATTGAGAACATACACTTATGTGTGGTTTCAGTACTGCTATTACATAAAAGGATAAATTATTTTAATTGCTTCATTTAGGAGAATTCAAAATCATGCTGTGCACATACCACAGAGATGAGAAATTTTTGCATCTTTATAGTGGATGACAACTCTAAGTAGAGTATTGTAGCCAGGAGATTTAAAAAAGAGTCAATCTTGGGATTGTATTTAAATTTAGAAATATTTCAGGTTTGACAGCATTATCTTTAAGATGTATGCAAATGCAAACACAAAAGTTTTAAGAAGTAATACATGGAGTAATATTTTAAACATATAATTATTTTATAGTGCTAGCTACAAAAAGAACAGTTTAATATTATAAATCCTGACAGTGTATGGTGCATGTTTTTCTTTAAAATGTTTGACTGCTACAACTGCAGCTTCCAGCGGAGTTCTGCTTGGTAGGGTATAGCTTTTCCCAGTATTAAAACATCTATCTTTTGGGATACAACTTCAGTCAGGCAGATTAAATCAGAATAGATCAAGCTCAGGCTGCATATTTATACAGACATTGCACATATTTGCTTCACTAGTGCAGTAGCATGGCAGCCACCTAAAATGAACCAAAAATAAAATTCAAAAATTCTAATTTTAGTGACTGTGATGTATATGTAGGAGTTTGAGTTTTTCATGGTGGCTTTTTATTTTCTTTCTTTTGTTTAGTTTTTTGTTTGTTTGGTTTTTTGTTTTGTTTTTTAATAATCACTATAGGCTATACTGTAGAAGAAAACCAGATGTTTTGTTTTTTAATAATCACTATAGGCTATACTGTAGAAGAAAACCAGATACAATGCTAAAAAAATCTCTTCAGATACAAAATATGTCATGTAGATAGTATAACAAAAAAAAAGGCATTTATCAACAATAAAGAAAATACAGATAGAAATGCTTTAAGTCAGTTTTCTTTATTACAAAAAATGAAGACAGAAGTTGCATGAACTAAAATGAGCTTTGAACAACAGATGAAAGACACAAATACATACATTTCTTGACATTGTGTTTGGAAAGGTGCTGAGGGACATCACTGTTACACCATGCACATGCTCTTCAAGGAAAAAGCAGAGATGACAAGGGCTGCATGCATGAAAAATCAGTGGAGCAAAATGGTAGTGAATTCTGAACAAGGTAAAAATAAGCAATGTTTCACAAATTAAAATTAACTACTTTAAATCCGGATTCCTTTTCTTTGCCTTTCTCACTGCTTTTGAAAACAGAAACTTACAGATGTTGCAGTGTATCCAGCATTTTTCACAGAATTAGTTTTAAGTACGTTGTATGTATTTTCATTTCTAATTCTGCTGGAAACATACACTGAGAAATATTTACTTTGCTTCTGTTGCGGGCACTTAATACATGCATTAAAATTTAAATTTTATGTAAATGAAATATGCACTGGAAAGTGCTTCTACAAAAAAGTGAAACATATAAAATAAGTATACAGAACTGTTAATAAGAATATCAAATAATATAATGGTAGTATAGTGGCAAGTATTACTATCAAAGCTTCTTGGGTCTCCAGACCCTATCATAAATGAACAAAATTGGATATTCCTACCTCAGTTTCTTGCTCTAGTTGTAAAATACCTAAACTTAGCATAGCTCTCAAGTGTACAGCTTGCTTACAGCTACTGTTTCTAAACAGGCAAAGTTGGTTGGTCTCTACACTTGGTATTTGATGCCATCAGCTTTATATTAGGATGTCATTGACATTAAAAGGAAAAGGTGATTTTCCATCACTTATACATTATGTTTGATAATTATGTAGCAATGGAAAACTGAAAATTCCTTATATACCTGAAGAAAAAAAATGGATGAAGTAAATGTGATAAGCAGAAATGAGCCCTAAATGTAGGAAGTATTTACGTGATGCCATTATAGACCTCAAAAGCTACTTTTCTCTCTATAATACTCAACTTTCATCCTAAAAGTACTATTTTCCTTTTTTTCCTTTGCTCCCAAAATTCCTGAAAAAATTAACAATCAGAAATCATCAACATACTGGAAAAAACTCAGAGATTTGAAACTATCAGCACAATCACAAATTGTATACAAATCTTCATCGTGTCTTTTAAAAAATGAAATTGTTTTTTTCAGGCCTAATTAGTTAACTTCACATTTGCATACCCATCTGAGTGGTGCCTATGCAGGTTTCCATGATGGAAAGAGAGTACGTGGTAAGACCTTGAAAACTGACTGAGAATTGGTCATAAGGTTACATGTATAATTAAATCACCATATCTCATTATCTTTTACATGAATATTATTCACATGCATATAATATTTTTTGCATCAGTGCTTGGCCTTATACTTTCACCAAAAAAAATTAAATGGAATGCTATTTTGTTATTTGGTAATAGTATGTTTTGTACACCTCACAAAACCAGTCAAAAATTCTGTTTTATTCCCAATGTATGCAATACGCATGTCTACTTCTGGGCAATATTTTTCCTATTTAGAGAGACAGCAATTTATATTCTAACAACCCTACAGCAGTAAATAAAAAATTGCATTTGAAGTTGCACTATGTAAATACTTTGATTTGTGAACAATTTGTAAATGTTAGGAACTTGTCAAAATCCCGGAAAGAAGAAAGACAACAAATAAAATATGATTAGGAAAGAAGCCAGCCTTAGACTCTAAAGGCTGTAAATCAGAACATTTTAAAAATACTGTTCCTTAGAGATATACTGCTATATCACAGAGTAATCATTACCCTTTTTAAGAAGTTTCTGTGCCACCAATTTGGATTTAAGGCATAAGCTCAGTATAGAATATTTTAGGACTTCAGTCTTACAGACAGTTTAATATTAGCATTTCAAAATATGTGACAATGTTAAAAAAATGGTAACATTTTACACTGTCAGTCATAAGACCTAAAATCCCTTTTACAATTACAAGGTTTAAAGGAACAAATTTACTTATCTAACATTTAAATATTAATGTCAGAATATATTGAATTCAATTTGTGAAGACATATTTATCATTTTAATAGAGTTCAAATTACAATTTTAAGCTGTTCAGTCTATACCTATGAATTATTATTTAATTTGAAAATGTCTCTGTTAATTTTTTCCTCACTGTTGTAAGAAGCCAAGATTTCAAAGTCTTCTGAATATTCCCACAGACTGCACAAAATGCTGTGAAATGATCTTGCTCTCATTGTTTTTAAAGATACAATTATGAAATACTCATAAAGAGAACTAAAAACAAAGCTGTATTAGTTATTCATCTGAGGAGATATATGACAACCCAAGGACATGATTCTCTTCCACTTTTTCTTTCTCATTACAGAGGTTTTGGGTCACTGCCCAGAATTGCCGGGCTCTGCAGTCACAAAATCCTCATAATATTGGCTTAACTCATTCTCTTTGGAATTTGATGGGAAGGCCAAAAGAAAAGGATCACATTCAAAGTACTTGATAACCTTAAAATACAAAGCACAGAATAATTTAAATTGAAGCAGACCTAAATTTCTCTCACTTAACAGAGTAAATTTATGTAGTTCCCAGCCGAAGCTACTATCAGTTGGAAAGAAAGATCCAAATTTGTCTCTTTATCCCACTGGCATTGTGACACTGAGGATAAAAGCCAACTTGCCATTCATAATGTATATTTAGCTTCTAAAATTTCTCAAGGCTTTTCATTATCTCCTTCACAGTATGTTTGGAGAGTTCACAGTCAATCAGTCTCTGTGCCCTAATTCCTATCTTGTCTTCTTATATACCTATCTGCAATGTTAGAATGACTTGCTGAGATAATAAATTTATAGCTTGTAAAGAGCTCTTCAAATCTTTTACCAGAGAAGAAAATTTATATGGGAATTTTCATTTTTCTGCTTTTTTGCATACCTGTTGTAGTGTCCTGTCTTGCTTTATTAAAAAAAAAAAATTAAGAACAGTGACAAGTATGTGAAGGTGAAAATACATTACACAACATTTAGTAGAATAGCATTAAGGTTTCAAATTTCAGAAAACTTGGAAAAGGCTACAAAATAAGGAAATACTGGGATCAGACCGTCTGTGCAACCTTATAAGACCCTGTTTTACTTTTCAGTTTATGAGGCAATGTGTTACTTTAATCCAGTGGCAGGTGTTCATTAGTTTTGATTGGATCTGCAATTTGGTTTTCTTTAGTGTTCGGAACAGCAACTATGTGTCCGCAAGAGGAGATTCTGTTCCCTCATGTGAATGCAGTCCTGTCTTACAGTGGGATCAAAACGCAAAAGGGATGTGACTGCAGAGGGGAGTCCCTAGAAAGAATCTGCTGTTCCTCTGGACCAAAAGGGAGTCCCCAGTGTTTGTGCACCACTGAGCTCCTGCAGATCTCCCAGCAGAGTTTTGTAGCGTGCTTGTTCTGTGGGTTTCTTTCCCCTCTAGCTCTACTCACTAAATATTAGCCAACCATCAGTTCTTGGATGGTAAATAGAGATATCCTTGCAGTTTTGTCATTTGTTTTGTTACTTCAGTAGACAATAGTGGTAACAACAAACATTTCCACTATAAGGATTTTGGAAATGGTAAGAGAGAAAAAAAAAAAACCTCTTGCAAAGATCCTGCCAAAGGCGATTCTTAAACTAAAAATAAATTTAGCATCACCAACAGTCCTTGTCTGAGTTATACTCAATTGAAAAGATGTTCTCATATCTGAAAGTTTTTGGTAACTTAGTGTAGCTAGTAATTCCAAATCTACTGTAACATAGTTAAAATGAAAAGTTTCATTAGCAATATTATCTAGCTTTCATTAGTTATATCTCTTGGTTCAATAAAGACTTAATAATTTAAAAAATAAATAGTATATATCAGAAGAACACCTGTACAACTAAATTACAAAGTCAATACATATATGCACATTGTTTGTGCATGGAAAAATGGGTCTTCACCTGAGTGACCCTAAATAGGAACTCAAAGCTTCAACTCCTACAAAATTAGAAGAGAAAATATCTGTCTTTACCATACTGTGTCAGGCATTAATCAAATTAATTCATTTCAAAGTAATTTCCTGACAGTATAAGCAACAGAACAGAGTGGCAAGAGCCATGGATGGAATAGTGGCACAACTTTACAGTGAGAGCAATTCTGCAGATCACAATGAAACCAATGTTTTCTAGATAGCAAGCTTTTCAATTCCAGCTACGTTATTACTCTAAATATGTGAATGTTTTTAAAAAAGTATTTCTGTCAATAAATTAGTCTGTAGATTTACACACATGCATTCTGAAGACATCTTACTTGTGACATAATCCAATTTTCTAAAAAGACTGTTAGCTGGTTTAGATGAGGAGAGGTTTTATTAGAGATATCCTGAAGTAAAGACTTCAAAAAATATTGCAAAACTGGCAAAAATAATCATAATCAATATTTCTTAGAAATAGGAAAATCCTTTAGCTGAGTGAAGATTTACAGATACCTAAATTTGTCCAATTGATTTCCAATTTGTATGATAATTTTTTTAGATCCCAAAAGGTATGAACTATAAGGAGGAAAAAAATCAACATATACAGTTAATTTATCATGTTTGTTATATTTAGTAACAATTTGAAGGGAACTGTCTTAAAATAAATATTTAATTCTGCCTTAGATTTAAAGTGCATTGCTTTCTCTGATTATTCAATATGCAACAGAGAAATGAGCCATAAACCTAAACAACTACATATATTTTAAAATCAAACATGCAATAGAATATCTATATGGACTCTTATTAAATAAAATCTTTTTCCTGAGGTTTTGCACACACTGCTACAGAGCTCATAAGACGTGCTTTTAATATGTAAAATAGGAAAAAATGCTTTTTCCATTTTTACTGCAGGTCAAAATTGAACCCCTGGAACTTCCATGTCCAACAGATGCCATGAACTGAAATGCGGCACCTTTGCAGTTACAAGAAGTGATTTTGGTGGGCAGTGACCTATTTCATATGCTGAGGCGTAGCAGTGGGGAGGCACAGGAAAAGTGTTTGAAATTAATCACTACCAACTAAAAAAATTCATTAATAATTAGTTAGGGAAGACATGCTTGTTCGAATCCATTAGAAAGTACAAAACACGTCTATATTCACAGAACCATCAAATGGCCTGGGATGGGAGGGACCTTAAAGACCATCCATTCCTGTGCTGTGGATTCCCCTAGACCAGGTTTCTCAGATCTCCATCCAGCCTGGACTTGAACAGTTTTTATTAAGCATTAAATTTTAATAATCTTGCATCAGGTACCAGTGCAAGGACAACCCTGTGCAAAGGATTAATAGAGAATGAAAATACTCTACTGAAAGATGAATTGGTGGTGTACCTGGGAAGCCATGTGACTGCATGGATTTCTTATAATCAAAACCTTGTTGAGAAAATAGAATCAAATCTTGTTGATCAAATTCAGTAAGTCAGATTCTCCATGTTCTGTCAGACTGGAGTGTCGAGCATCACCTGTCGAATTTGTTGCAAAACTCACCAAGCTTCCAAAAAGCTCCATTATGAATTTTGCACACATGGACTGAAATAATTACAGTATTTAGGATCTTGACTAGGAATGACAACTTTGGAAGAGCTATAGAAAAGTATAAATTTTTTAAGGTCTGTGTTTGTTTTCCCACAAATAAAAAATTAAGAGAGACGGGAAGAATACATATTGCTTGCCTTATCATCAACAGTATAAAAACATGCACCAGAAACTTATGACCATAGTGAGAGAGAAAACAGCAGCATTCAGCTGCAGGGACTGGCCTCCATTTTCACGTCTAGTAGCTTCACAGCATCTGTCTGTGCGGATAAGAATTGTTGTAGAAAATCAAGAGCGTGAAAAAGAAGTAAGTTTTAGAAAAAAAAGTGGAAAGTTGAGACAACATGAAAAAGAAAGAATCAAAAGGAAAAAAAAGTGACAGTGAGAAAGAAAAAAGAGAAAAAAAAATTAATATTTACATTGTGCCAAAGACAGTCACTTGAAAGACATTACTCTAAGAGAAACATTAAATTATGATTAAAGCATAGATGGAATGGCAACCATTTAAGTACCTTGGCCAAACCTGTATAATACTAAAGCTGTGGAAAAGGTACATTTCCATAGCAACAATGTGGTCCTCCACTGCAGTCAAAGTAGCAAACTGTTTGGTCGAATACTAAAACAATTTATTTAAGTGCTTAACCTGAATCATATTTCTTGCTTCCCCTTGAGACCATTCAGCCAAGCACAATCTAAAAACAATTTTGACTTTTATGTTGGAGGTACTTGGAACTTACAAAACTGCCATGTAACACCTATCAGAAATAGTGACTACTGACTACTTAAAGCAAGGAGTATTGAAAGCAAGGAGAAACACCAGCCCTTAGGCTGGAAGGAGAAACTAGAACTCTGTCAATAATTACACAAAAAGAAGGTTCCAATCATACACAAGAAGAGATAAACTTGTTTATCTGTTTCTCCTTGCTAATGGCTTTATCTTGTTCCTGAATCACTGTAGGAGCTCACAATGGGCCACAGTGAAAACTGGCTTCAGTAATATGGACACAGGTCCAATTAAAATATGAATGACCCATGCAATTAGCACATGCAGCTGGGTAATTAGATATTGACTTTGACACTGGGGTGGGAACAAAGTAGCTTCTTAGACATTCACATCCTCACAGTATGTCTGGTTACAATTACAAGGTTTGAAAATATTTTTTCTACAACTATTTATATTGAAGGTTCCCTTTTTCCCAAATTATACAGTCAAATTTATGCAATATATAGTGTACTGACTAGATTTTTTTTTCCAGCTACAGTGACATTATAATTATATTAGTAGTGACTAATATCAGTGTTAAACTAATATTTTGAAAAAGACTTCAAAAGACATTAAAATGCATAAAACCTTATGCTGTATAAGAAATAACCTTGATTAAATCTTTACTTTAAAACTGACTTAACAAACTGTAATGGAAGCAGAAGAAAACTATAAAGCTAAATATAGTCTTGTATACATAATATTTAACCAATGCATTTATCTTCTTATCACACAAATGTCCTGCGCTTGTGCTAATTCATATGTGATAACTATCATATGCAGATAATAATCAAGTAGAAAATGAAATAAACTCAGTGGCAATTTAAATAAACTAACAATTATGGACATTATTCCATTCTCACCAATATTTCTACAGTGGTATTTTCAATTATACATATTGTGTTCAAGCTGTTCAAAACTCACTACCAGTTATATTTTTAAGACTTAATAGTTTGATATATATA
>VXBU01001047.1:496124-522915 GCA_013400315.1 Bombycilla garrulus
TTAATCTTTTAATTGGCATTCAGGGTTATTTTAATTAGAAAGCATCATATTACTAGCAACAAATAATAAGTATTAGAGTACCATACTTGTAAAGTGTGGCCTTGCACTTCAACATTCAACATCTATAGTGATTTTCTTTTGCCTTCATAGGATTCAGAAAGATAAGCAAAATAAAATTCATATGATATAAGAGAAAAAAACTAAATCCCTTTTGAAGCAGAAATTCTGAGAATACAGAATAGCTCTTTGATTGCTGCTCCTCTGCTATTCAGTGGTAATGTCCGTGATAGCTGTACCGTAAGAATCAGGTTTTATAAAAAAATAGTGTATTTTTTTCCTGTTAACATCTCTGATAGTGCAAGCCTTTCTGTCTCTCTCTCTGATGCATATCAAGTAAGTTATATCAATTTTAGTGAGGGATTTCTATCACTTTTCATGTAATAACTTTAGTGTTTGCAGGGAATGGAGCAAACAGCCAGTTCTAGCCTAGAGCAAGAACATGCCCTATCACTTTCAACAATGATCAGCTCCAGAATTTGATGAGAAATGGCTCTTATTCAGCAAATTCTAGTACTAGTTTGCAAATAGATTTTGTGGGGCTGTTATCTTTCTGAAGTTTTAGATATTAATTAATCTGAGTGGTGTGAATCCTACCAACTTCTTTTGTCAAAGCAGGAGATCTCAAAGATACATTTAATCTCTCTATTCTATTCAGAAAATAACAAAATTATTATTCCATCAAAGCAATAATGGCTGAAGAATATACTTTACACTTTAAGCTCAGGATTACGATCTGAACGAAAGTCAGACAAAAGCCTTCATTTTCAAGTTCTTATTTTGGAATAACAATATCCTTCAGCCTATGAGAAAATGAGCCAGGTAACTTCACAAGGATAATGCTGCAGCTCTTCCTTGCCTTGGGAATATGATCAGAGCTCCACAGAGACTGACATCCCACAGGCTTTCCTTTTTGACTTCTGCATTTTGTTCTTCATTTTAGATTTAGCTAAAATCCTAACTAGTCAGATCCGTAGAGACAGACTGAGAAATTCTGTAATGCACGAAGTCATACAAAAGAGATAATAATTATCGACTTAAAATTTCAGATCTGTGGAATGGAAATTTTACCTGTGAAAATCTTTCAAACTTCTGTGTTTTTCCTTTTTCTTTTGTGGTTTAAATTTACTGCAGCTGTCCAGGTTGGTGTAAGGATCAAGTGTCAGAAAATTTCAACTGCTCTTTTCAAAATCATTCCAATTGTTAGAAGCACATGAGGGTTTAGTACAATATTTTATCTACAGCACTACAGGGAATTTTACTTCTATTCTCATTTAAGACTTTATTAAGAAATTACAGGAATGTTTTAATTCTGCAGTCTCCATTCTCTGACAAATTTAGTGAAATCATCAACTACTTTCAAAAGTTACCAGAAGTCACAAACTGATGGATGGTTGTGCACGTACACACACACACACACCACACAGAGAAAGGCAGTGGAGTCACAAACCATAGGCTTAAAATCCAGCCAAGCCTGAAAAATTCTACCATCTTTTTATGGAGATTTAAACAGGCAATTTGTAAGCCACAATGATGACATTTGGTCCTGGCTCAAGCACCTACTGGCAGCCTTTCTAGCTTTTTCTATGGAAAGGGCATACAGAGGAAAACTAAAAGTCCCCACAATTCCCCTAATTTAACTTTTAATGATGAAATGTAACCTGTCCTAGAATTGAGAAGAGGTACCAGGAGCCAGATCAGGAGTCAATATGGGTTTCAATCCTGTTCAAAATCATCAACAATTGGGTGATGGGGCACAGAGCACCCTCTGCAACTTTTCTGATGACACACATCTCAGAGGAGCAGCTGAGGAACCAGAGGGTTGTGTTGTCACCCACAGGGACCTCGACAGGCCCCAGAAATGGGCTGACAGGAACATCAGGAATTTCAATAAGAGGAAGTGCAAACCTCTGCCCCTGAGAAAAAGCAATCCTGTTCACCAGTTCACAGCTAAGGGCCTCCCAGCTGGAAAGCAGCTTTGAAGGAATGGCCTGGAGGTCTTGTTGGACACAAATTTTAACAAGAGGCAGCAATGTGTTCTTGAGGCAAGAAAGGTTCATGGAAATGACAGCAGAGGCCTTGGCCATGCAAGCCTGCTTCCAAGTGAGTTACTGACCTTGAGGCTTGGTCATAATCACCTAAAATCTGATTTCAAACAGATGTGAAATGATTTAGAATCTAGGGAAATTGTTTCAAAGGACACAAGTTTTACACTTTAGTTTGGAAGTTTGCCATAGGAACGGTTAGTAAACAAATTACTAACTTTTACTTTTGTGGTAGAGAACAGAACAGGAGCGAGTAAGGAAGGTTTTTGGCGTCTCTTGGTGGATGCATGGTCAGGAGCAAGCCAACCCTTCTGAAGAAGGGGGCTGTGCCCTTCTGAGCTTGGGAAACTGTGCACCAGGGGACCCACACAAAGCATGGGTTGAAGGGGTGTGAGAGATAGCGTGCAGCAAGGAAATATGATTTTGATTGCAAGAGGTGACGGGAACAAAACCTTCCCCAGCTACACAGATTGGATCGTATAGTATTATTTTCTATCCCCAAAAGGTCACCTAATTGTTTGACTGCGAGCAGAATTTAAGGAAAATACTTGCCCTGAAAGAAAACTGTGAGAATCAGGGAAAATTGTTTCTGTTTTTCTGTAATTAGTAGTTTTGAGTTTCTGTATAAAAAGCCTTATCCTAGGTTCTATTCTAACAAAACACTGACCATATAGCTCAAAAGCTCTAGTAATACATCATAAAGTGAATATACATAAATGCAAACTTAAATATATACACACATATTAGAAGCAAAAATAAGAGATACTTTAACTTTTCATTCACATCAACACCACTGCAGATCCCACTGTACTTTTGTAAAAACTACTGATAAAATCATGTTTGACATGGTGATTATCATCTTTGCTATTGGCGATGATGAGGGAAAATATTATGTATTATTGTCCCTCTTTTGCCTCCCACTGTATGATTTAAAGTGTGTTGATACACCATGCACGGGGAAAAAATAAATGAGATGTTCAAGGGATTAAAACATTTTCAGGCATGGAAATAAAAATTTACTCTCACAGTTCATGCAGTATTGGAAACAAACAAACAAAATAAGCCCCTCAAACATCAAATATCACAAAGAAAAATGGGTCTAAGAGGTTCTTGTTTTCCCCAAATGTTTGTTTCATTTTCCCACTCTTGCACCAAGTTATTAACTTCTAGTAAAGAAGAAAAAAAGTGATAAACCACAACTTGCAACCATTTTTAATATATCTACTGCCCTTTCAAAGTTACAGCACTGACTGGATAAGAGCCTTTGGAAAATGGCACCTTCATAAATCTGCTGGTAACTCCTGAAAATAACACCTGCAGAAAGGATCTTTTTTATCACCTTCCATTACATCTTCTTTTGAGATTTAGTATAAACCTGTACACGTATTTTTAGGTTGCAGCTGTGATGGTTCAGTGACAACAGAGTTGAACACTTTTGTACCAGCTGTGGGGTACAAAGACAGGATCTCTGTCTTCTCACTGCAGACAAAGAGTGAAAAGGCCCATACAAATGGGCTGTAGATTCAGCTCTGGGAGCTAATGGACTTCAGCTGTTCCCAGGGGTTTTTATGACTGCAGAGCTTAGTCCATGCTCTTCTAACATGGATAACGAGCTAAAGCACACAGTTCCTTTGAGAATCCCACAGGACTGGAAGCTTAACAGTAGAGATAATCCAGAAGAAAATTTTATAAAACATTACAAATCAGCACTAAAAGTGTGATAAATACTTCACTCAGAGGCAAGCACACTGAGGTTAGACTTGTACCTGCCTGTGAGTATTGCTAACTGACACCCTTAGTGAGATTTTGGAATATATAAAATACTGCATTTCAGACCGCGTCACTCTTTCTCCAAGCATGAGTCTGCAATACATGTTCATATGTCTAAGTGAAATGTGAAATACAGATATAGAATTGTGGCCACAAAAAAATAACTAAAAAAATTAGAAAGGGAAATTATGTGTATATACATATATATATAGGTAGATTAGATATAATATTCACTCATATGTATATGCATATTACATACATTAATAAATTTATACATGCAGTTATTTAAAGCAAAATGTTTTAAGAAGGTTTTCTGAGCAATTCTCAAAGTCAGTGCAAGTTTCCATTGATAAAAACTTCAGAAAGCCAGGAAACTGTCACTAAAAAGATTACAAATGTGAGTGACTCAGTGAATGGACGCTGTGTTACAGGCCTAAGAAGACACATTATGAAATAAAGTAGATCTACATTTGGAGGCTGCTGAGGCCAACCATGTGAAAATTTAAAGGAATGTCTGTCTCATTTATGCACCTCCCTGATGCCAGAAAGCAATTTTCAGCCTCAAGCTCCTTCCCAGACCTAAGACTATTACTGGAAGTTCATCATATTGTATTATCATGGAATTTGACTTCCAGCCAGGAGCTGGTACTTGTACACTTCTCTAGGAAGCAGAAGCTGTGGATTCAGTGCCCACAGGAATTGTATATTAACATAAGTACAGTTTTGGCTTTCAGCTCCTGTCCCCAGGGATTACTACCTCTGCCTGATATCCAATGGCTTTTGAAAGCACATGCAAGCTCCTTCTGCAGAGTTTAGAAGCAAAGTTTTATTTCTTGTGACAACTCCTATTTCCTTACTAAGCATCCACTGAAGGACAACCAACATATCCTTGCTTCCATCTCCTTTCAGTTCTCTGATTTATTGCATTAGCTTGTACACTCTCCACCAGGGTATCATTTTATATACAGTTAACCAAAAAGATACTTAGGGGATCACAAAATTCTCTTGGGATGAGTAATATTCATGAGATTGCATACACAGAGTCTACAGATTTATTCCTGTTTAAATTTAGAGCCAGACATAAACACTCAGTTTGGCTGAAGTGCCAGAGATTTGGGCAAATACAGATAAAAACCTTCATGAGTCTTTTCTAATAATTACATAAATAATATGAAAGGAAACCTTTGTTACTCTAGCTACCAAGAGAGCACAGGACAGATTTTATCCAAAAATCTACCCAGTTTCATCCCTGTTGCCTACACCCTTCTTAAAACTCATCTATAGACACCTAGCTGTTAATACCAAAGCCTCAAACAAATTGTGCATCATCATAGTTAAGTGATACCAGAAAGAATATTTCTGCTCAAACTTAAGCATTTTATGCGCAAAATCTATTATGTTTTAATACACTGCATTCATATTTTTGCAGCATTATGTATATATGTATATATTATACTGTGATTATGATATTATGCCATTTCAAAACAAGATAATCATGCTGACTCACAAATATGAACACTAAAGTTCCACTGACTCTAAATGTTCTTCGACATACTTTTAAAAATTGCCTACAGAATGTTCTTATGATGGGAATTTCACACTCTTTTTCAGGCTTTGAAAAAACAGTTGTCAAGGAAACTAATTAGTTCCACAATCATAATTGCAGTAATGATTCATATAAAGAAGACTTGAAGTTAAATAGTGTAACAGACTTCTTACAACTACTTAGAGGTTATGGGAGAGCACTGAAAGGAAAAAGCCCCTAAGCACTTATAAAACTGTTTTTAGAGAGAAAAGTTCTATCTTTCCTCTGAAATTAAATTAACTAAGCTACGTTTTACTTCAATGTCTAGAGACCACCTATGTTATCATTTACAGAGCAGAATTAAGTTTCTCTGCTACAGCAGCTGTCACAATAGTATGGAAGACCTTACATAATTATAAAAGGGTGAAGTTGGAATACATTGCAAAAGAAGTAATATTTTGGTTTCAAATATACAAAATTGAAAAATGGGTTATCCCTTCTCTAAGTAAGCTTTTACTTATTTTTCTTCTTGACAGATATTTTTATTTCCTCGGGACAATGAGTTTTCATACATATTTTTTTCCCTTTTCTTTTTCAATCATGGGAAATCTTATTTCTGAATGATGGCAATCACAAGGCTCTGCCTGTTTAAAAACAAGTACACAGAACCTATTGAGACCCTGAATTTCAATCAAGATGCAAATCAACTTTACTTCAAGGGCATAAAACAAATATTTGTACTAGAACTGGATCTGAGTCTATGAATGAACTACAAATGTGTTTTCTTTTTTATAAATAAAAGGATGCTTCCAATATCAAAAAAACTGCTATGAAACATTAAAAAATGTTGCAGAGATCATGAGATAACTTTCCTGAAAAATATATTTGAAGGAAACTCACGATAGACAAGGAAAAAAATAGCCAGTTATTTCAAAATTTTCTGATGGCACGCTAGTCCGTGACTCATTCCAGCTCATCGGCACTGTACCAATGCTAGCCAGATGTTCAGACTGAAATACAGGTTTTGATATGATTTACATTTTAATATATTTTCCATTGTATTTATTTGGAAAGTTTTTTGTTGATTCTAATATACTGACATTTTGAAAAATGGCAGTCAGAAAATATTGAAATACTAGAGGATTTAGAACCTAATTTTTCAAGTGGAAATGTTGACACTGATTTAATTTGGAAATAATTATTGAAGATATAGATCATAATTTTAATTAAAAGTTTGAAATCTTTTCCTCATAGCATTTTCTATATAAAAATAAAAATTATCCATAGCACTTCTGAAAATACCTTATTTTAGGTTTATTGTTAACAAATAATTTTTCATTGTTTCATCAAAATAAAACCTTATATTGGGAAGCATTAAAACTCATACAATCACTCTTGACTAAAATGCAGTTTTTCTTAAATGGTATTTCAAACCTTCCTATTTACACACTTAAAAATATGAACAAAGTTTCTATAGATCTCAAAGTCTGTAAATCAGCCTCATAGAAGACTGTTCGTCTCTATGTTAGGGTGAATCATTCAGACAGTATCTAAATAAAACTACTTGAAGTCTTAACCTCATCAGACACTAAAATAAATGCCTTTATTACATGTGCAGCTCAAAGCACTTGTAGAGATGGGACTGAAATCAAGAATTCTAGCAAATAACTGGCTTAACCAGACAACCGGCAGTTCAAGGAAACTTGAAAAGCAGGTGTATCTTCAGTATTGTATTTCTTGTTAAGTGCCATCAACGGGGTTGAAAAATCAATGTTTCTTCTAGACTTAAAAAATTGTATTATTACTAAGAGAAAAGTGGGAGACAGGGTCCCATTAAAGGGTCCTGAATCAAAATTTGGCTGATAATAAAGTCTGGGATCTCATGTTTTTCCAGTCTAAGCCTTCAGTTACATTACTCTGAACTACACACAGTGTACTGTGAGTTGGAAATAACTCACAGGGAGAAAATACGATGAAATGAACTTACCTGTAATAATGTTGGGCTTTGGTGGCATGCTGAATTCATACAATGTTGGTTCCGAATAACCCAGTCTGTTGGCAGCTGTAATTTGTACTTCGTAACCCATGGTCCACTGAAGATGCTCTAAGATGATGTGGTCTTTACTACCCTGTACTTTTTTCTCTAGCCACTGGTCTTCCTTATCTTTCTGTAAAGATGAAAATATTTGTTTCAAATCTCCCAATTTTTTGTGTTATTTGTCTAGTCTGTATCTGCATGATGCACAAAAATATGGAGTTGCCTTTACAGAGGTTATGAACACTGAAATAAACTGATTTTGGAATTCTGAGTACTTGGACTTTTTGTAATTTTGACTACTCCTTAACATGTTTCCACAATGTGGATTTACAGAATTTTGTGGTCAATCCTTCTAAACTTTTTGGCTACAATTTATTCTTTTTCTCAAATACTGGTCTTTCTTGTATAGAACAGAATGCTAATCAACTTATACAATAAAATGCTAAAAATAAATTATGTAAGAAGTTTATTTTATACAGACATTTCACTTTCATTTTGACCAATATTTATTCAAAGAAACTTGCCACTAAGCCCAGTCTAGAATTATCCATGAGTCCAACTGTGTTTATATTCATACATTAGTTATTTAATGAAAATATACACTAATTGTGGCAATATAGGAATATTTCACGGAACAGACTGTATGCAAGAATACAAACATCATTGAGAAAGTATGAAGTACTATGTCTACACCTTTGAGAGGATACATGCAAACCTTTAGGATGGTGTTCTAGACAAAAAAGGATTCTCATAATTTTTCGTAATTCAGGTAATTAAGACATCTATACAAAGGGACCAAATGAGGACTTAGGTTGCAAACTTAATTCTGGCATTTCATTAATCTGGAGTTCGTACCTTTGCCATCACTACTTTGAGTGCATAATACATTTAATTATTTTTTTTCATACAAGTAGAAATTACACAATTACTAACAGGTAGAAGCATAAAACAATATATATTGTCAAACAAAAAATGTCGTCTTGTTCAAAGGACAACCAGGAGCAGTCAGTAAGAATCCAGTAAGTCCTACTCCTACAAGACACTGAGGTACAATAAAATGGCTCAAATCTCTCTTGAGAGACAAACCCTGGCCATCCAACCCTTACAGCAACACTGACACAATCAGAGGGTATAAACCATATGGGAAAATTTAAAGCCAAACAAACTTATAACATCTGCAAGTATAAATTTTCATCTGCAGACTACTCAGCAGCTTACATTTAGGCTCTTTGCTAAAGCATCATCATCTTCACTGATACAGATTTCAGAAAAAAATACCATCTAATTTAGAGAGTTCAGGGACCAATCATGTCCCTTATGATTTACTTTTTTTCCCCAGTCTTCAGAAAATAAAGGACACACTAAATTCCCTTGTGTGCACTGTTGCAATAATTTATTTGTTATTAGCTCTGAGGCTGATGATTTTTTCATGCTGCCTTCACCTTTTCATAAACTTTCTTGCTTTCTTGCATTAGCATCAGTATTGTCACATGATAGTTCTGAGAATGATTAAAATCCAACAAAACCTGTTTTCAGGAATATTTTCATCCAGGTGAAAGTTCCTACTTGGTGTAGTGATAGACTGATGAAAAACATCAGAATGGTAGGTCCATTACAAATCATGAAAAATACTACATACAGTGGAGTAAAAACAGTTTGTTCATCATACAGTAAAAATGGTATTTTCTGTAAAGGACATTTCCCCATATCCTGGAGGTTACTTTTTATTGCAATCACTTGACCTGCCCCTGAGTGAATTCACTCACATTGTCACTGCACTAAACTCCTTTTACAATATACATTTTTGCATAGCACTGCTGAAACAGAAGGAGCCAATACTGATTGCAATATGCACATGAAAATACTCCGTAGTAATATTAGGAATAGCAGCTGCTATGTAGCACTGTTTTCTAATGAATGTTTAAATTGGTGAGGTGTGGGAGGAGGTAGAAAAAAATACAGGTAGATTCCAAAGATCGTCGACATGAATCAGAGGTTCCCCACATCATCTCAGTACAGTGCACAGATGCCATGTGAATGTACTAGGGAATTCCAAAGGGTTTCAGAAACACAGAAAAAAAAATATATATGTACTGAATTGGAAACTAAAGATTCAGTCTAATACAGTTCCTGCAGAAAAAGACAGTATTGCCAACAGAGATATGAGTGTGTTTTGGAAACAAACTGCAAATATCTATGTGATGAATAGAATCAGGCTGCACTTCTGCAGACAGAATAGCAAGTGAAAAGGCAGGTGTTCCACAATTTGGTCAGGTGAAAAATAATGAATCAGCTGAGATGTAATGATACCTACATATGCTGTGCCAGAGATACCATAAATTAGTTGAAACTGAAACCAAATGTGTGAATTGAGATAAATGAAATAAAGTCCAAGCCCTGAGTGCAATGACAGAAAACTTTTTTGAAGAGTGACAAACACAAGTTAGGAGGAAGAGGAATAAAGTATCTTGAAAGCAACGTGTATTCTAAAGACAAACAAATGAAATCTTACAGAATACTGCCTGCTTATGGCTTCTTAAAGAAAGAAAAGAAAACAAAACAACTCAAAACCAAATCAAACCCCAAAACAAACAAACAAAAAACATTAGAAACAAACAACCAACAAAAAGAGAGAAAACAACTTCTATATTCTTCATTAAAGCTGTTATTTCAGCTATATTGCATGTTCAAGTGCTTTCCTAAGCAGAGCTCAGTGAGGTGTCCATGTTAGATTTACTATAAGTGTAGAAATGGAAAAAGAGGGATGAGAACGCAGAAAAAGGATCTGCCAGGGAAATCTTCCCACAAATCTCCCTGTTTAATACAGAACCCTTAAAATTGTAGCATAAGGAGCAGAAGAGAGAACTATAAGAGATCATTTTGTACCTTATTAGGTTGTTCTAAATATGCAAAATTTACAGAAAGCTCTACATATGCACAGTGTTCTACAATGAAAGGAATGAAACTTCTAAATTACAAACAGTAGTCTACTTTGGGGGGTGAATTACTATGTCTTCAATAACCATAAATATGAAGCAACAAATGCACATTTAAAGAAACTGTGATAGGATCTGCAACCTCGGAGATTAAACTTATTTCCTTTATTTAACCTGATCCTTTTTTTACATCTTTTTTTGTTTCATATTATGTAGAAATAGTCCTTTACAAAAGGTCACTGAAAACCTTGCTGTGACTGGCAGTTCTCGGAATTTTACTCCCCACTTCCATTACTCTTCAGCCTTATATTAACACAATGCAAAAATCAACCACAAAATCCTCACATCAATATTTCCTAAATGTGTATATATTGGCTTTATATAGTTTTTGTTTCATATTTTTTTTCATAATATAAGCATCAGCCAGATTTATTTAAGAGTGTCAGAGCTAGGTTTTTAAGACAGCTGTAACCTAACCACCTAAATGCCCTGACAAAAACAAAACCAAAACCACCCCCCCAAACAAACAAACCCACAAAAACAACCAGAAATTAAACAAAGAAGTGTAAAACTCCAGTCTACCATGACTTGACTGCTTCTCAAAACTGAGGGCACACCTGACAACAGTGGAAGTAAAGCCATTCCACCATTTAGGCAGCAGTTTACTAGTCTGGAAAATAACATCTCTCTCTTTAATGGTCATTCTACATTGTAACCAAAATCACATTCTCTGGGATCTCATAAAAACTGAGAAAAAGTGATAAACCCCCTTCAACTCTTTCCTTATTCTCCATCCTCTCTAAATTATTGAGCTGAAAGCTCAGCTGAAAGAGTCTTATTATGATGGTCCCTGTGATGAAAACATGGACAGGAAACACCACGTTATCTCAAAAGTTGTCAGGAAAAAATATCACGAAATCCTCACAGATGAAAATGTGATTGTTTTAAGCAGTGACTTCCCAAGAACAAATTACACTAGGTTGGGGATTTTTAGGCTGGTTAATACAGGTAATAACGTCCAGGGGCAGATACTGAACCAAGCACAGAACAGCTGGCAATGTACATGGTGTTAAAATGCACAGAAAGGTAGAGGATCTGGCTGGTAGACAGGAACCTAGAAATGCAAAAGCATTTACCTGTTTCTTGGTAGGTATCTCAGAGTGGGAGTATATGAGAAATTATCTCTTTTAAAATATTCTGTATCTATAAAGTTTGTTGTAGAACTCACCATAAAGGAACAAAATGAACATGTCCTACATCAACACAGTGAAAAAAGAGCAATGTGCTTAAGAGCAAAACACATAAACTACCAAAGTATTATCCGCCAAAATTCAGAGCTGCCACAGGTCAAAAACAGGTGAACATTTAGGCCTATAAATACCAGTCACTTTAGTAAGTTTTTCTTGCTTGTATCAAAATGTTCATAATCATAAAAGAGAAGTATTTTTATTATTCTGTTCTAATTCCAAAGATTTGCTAAAATTTGCCCTGCTGGGGAAAAACAAAAATAACCCTCCTCCCCTCACCACTGTATTTTTTTTCTAGCTTACTGTTGGCATTCTGTGACCTGGCAGTACAGAAATGCTATGACACCTATTCACAACTTTCTTTTTAAACATCCTGAAGTAAGTTTAACAGTGTCAACACTTTCCAAAGGCAGCTTTGTAACCTGCCTTTCTCTTGTCTGTGCCTGGTCACGTGCCTGCCCTCAGCTGCTGTTACAGCCGTTCCCCTGTATCTCAACTGCTCCTTCCTCCTGGCCCTCCTTATCTCCTCACCTCTCCCCTCTCAATTTTAATTTTATTTATTTAATTTTAATTTTATTACTCTGGTAGTTGGTAAATGTTCCATCAGAAACAGCCATTCTCAGGTTCAGTACCCATTTCCAGAAGCAGCTGGAAATGGGTACAGCTTCACATCTGCTGTGAAACACCAGCACGTCATCATGTGTGTCCCAACCAGCTTGGGAAGCACCACAAGCAGAAGAACCAAAGGGAGGCTTGAGTTGGCTCCCATGAAAAGATATTAAAGAGTTCCTATGAGAAGTATGGTCAGTTGGTCATCTCTGGCATTAGACAGGATGCTTCCCTAGAGAGTTCCCATCACTGCTCTTTCCAGCTGGTTACTGAGGAACACTTTTCCCTTGTTCTACTCTCTCCCTTCCCATTCCTTGCTAAGGTAACTTTGAAGCCAGTGTGAGCCATCAGCCTCAGACTCCATCAGCGAAGCTTTGTCAAGCTGTCTCAACTTTCTTTGTGCAACAGCATGAAAAAAAATGAGGCTGCTAATCATAAAAATTGTACAGTGCCTAATACTCTGGAATACAGAAGAAAATGTCAAGCTTCTTATTATCTGATTGTAGTCAGTAATTCCTGCCCATAATATGAAGAAACTGATCCCAGGAAAGGAATATTCAACAGAATGAAATACATGATTTCCAGAAATAACTTACCAATTGCCCTCAACCAGGCTTTAATATTGCTTTAATACCTTAAAGGCTGTCCTTCCCTGAGTTAAAAAAAAATAAATCTGTATACAATTTAAACATGGGCAAATTAAGTTTTTGAAGAAAATGCCATTGATGTATGAGTTGTTATCAAATGTGCTCTTCAAACATGCAAGCAAATACATTGGTCCAGGTGTTAATAATGAGGCTGGCAAGAGTTATAGGAAAGCTAATTAAACACGACCAATGGGGAAGATAGGAGAGAAGCAGTCAATAGATAACTCTGAACTTTAAATAGCATTCATTCTTTCTGATTACAACCCAAAAAAAACTTCTGCTTCTTTTGTTATAGAAAGGCCTTTAATTTAGTCAAATTGCTTTTGCAATTGGAAGCTCATGCAGTTAAGAATTCGAGGTCCAAGGAAAAGCTCTCTCCTTCAGTAACCTTTTAAGTTTCCAGTTACTGTTTAAACTGTACATTTACCTTGAAACAACACACAACAAAAGACATATTTTATTCTATAATATTGTACCTTAGTCAAAACATGAGATCAAAATCAGATTTCCAAAAAATTTTGGGGATAAAATCAAAAGAATTTATCTTATTTTAATTAGAAGACCAGATTAAATTCCATATGCTGCATGAATGTATTATATCTGAACAGTTTATTTTGTACTCAGAGGTAAATACTTAAAGGTGTTGTAATCTAACTGGGAAATTCAATCCTGAAAAATTCCATTTTTATCTTGTATTGCATATTTTACTACTCTTGTCTTCTCTGCAATTACTTTTATGTCAACTGTATGCACTGGATGGAAAGCCATTTAGGAAGGTCAACTAAGATTTAGGGATCAGTGACAGCAGAATGACTTCTAGTCATTCCCTCACACTATTCTTAAGAGTGCTACCAAATATTTCTCAATTAATTTGGAGCTACTAATTTCCTTGGTTATATTTAGCATAGGAGAATAATTTTAAATACCAGGTTTAGCACTCAGATAATCCCTAGACTATAATCAAAAAGTTACATTATAGTAAACATCAGGAGATGTGACAAAAGCCTATTGCAAGTTAAGGAACTGTCTTTTCCTTTTTGGTAACATTCCAACAGGTTCTATAGTTAATTTCGCAAAAATTGCTTCTTTCTGTGAATAAATACAATCCTCACTACCTTCCATTTAACATCCAATGTTACATTCCCAATTTTCTAGACTCTTCATGGATATGAAATTCTGCTGTAACACTCCAGTAAAATGAGTCTACTCAGACAAAAGTATTACACAAAGAAATGTTAGAAAAATGCACACTTTGGAGTTAAACACATCACTTTTTCCCGCTCTGCAGCTACTTCTTCAATCCAATAACTTTTAAACATAGTACATCAGGAAATGTATTTTAGCTACATTATTAATAATAATTAAAAAAAAAAAAACAACTTTTTTTTTTTATTATTCTATACTGCAGAAAAGCCTTGCGTTCTAAACTTGCCAGATTTGATGAGACAACACCAAAACAGAGCTGTCTAGATGAGAGAACACAAAAAAATTCTGCCCAGTTGCTGTCTAAGAACAGCTACGTGCCCTGAAACTCATGAAATTCTCAACAATGTGCCAATTATTTGGCTTTTGTAAGATGAGACATGGCATTCAGGCTGATAGAAGATATGAAACGTGATCAGCTAATTAATGTCATTTACAATTAATTTGGAGCACCACAATATAGTCTTCTATAAATACAGATGCATTTATAATAAATTAAAAATTTGCTGTTCAAACAACCTTAAAGTGTGTAATTTTAATGTTTGCTAATTTTCTGTGTTTTTAAAAGCTGAACATGAATGTCCCACTTTTAATATGCAACAGAAAAAGAACATACTTCTCTTGATAAGATGAATTTTCAGAATACCTTTAGGAATACCTGAGTGCTTTTTGGCTTTTTTTTTTCTATTTTTATTTCATAATCTGGCATCTGCAACCTAGTTAAAAGGGAAAACATATTGCATCTTTTTTTTTTTTTTTTTAAGTATTTTCTGGAATGCAAACCCATGTGGTAAATTTCAAATAATAACAACAATTATCTATGCATTAAAAACAGATATTAAGAAGTATAATTCACTTATTTTGATTAACTGAAATACTTACACTTCTGTATTTGACAATATATTCCAGTATGGGGGCACCTCCATCATCTTGTTTAGTAATGCTAAGTTTAAAACTCTTGCCACTCTCTGGTTGTCCATGAATTGAAGGGGGGCTTGGCTCCCCTAAACAAAGAAACAAACAGCAGACAATAAAGAAATAATTCAGTAGTTAGATAATTCTTAAATTAAAGCTAGGAATATGTCCATAATAATATTAATCAAAATCTTTAAATCAATATGATATTCCAGGCACTACAAAACAGCCTTTATAAGAATATTAAATACTGTACTTGAAATATGTTCTAATGTAGATTCCTCATACAAGGAAACAAAATTTTCAAAGAAATATTCACTTCTTTGAGACCTTTTGACTTCCAACACTTCAAAATTGAATTTCCTTCCAAAATCATTTAGTCATCAATTCAGCAAGGCTAGTAACCTGCTACTCACACAGAAGTTTAAAAAACACTCTCTTACAGGTAAGCATCCATAACTTAAGCATAAACTTTATTCCTATCTGAGATTTCTAAATTGCAATACAGTTTTTAAATTTCAATGTATTCTCCTATAAATGCACCAAGGCAAATTTGATAAAAAGTTATTTAAGAATAACTTCTTCTTAGAGCAGTCAATATCAAGAGTAAAAACTAAAACCAAATGTTCTAGTTATAATGAGAAAATAAAGGTAGTCTTAAAATTCAATCAAAAGACTAACAGCCACTTTAAGACCCTCTCCTAGTAAAAAATTCACAGATTATCTTTTCCATATGCAATGCCCATTACATTTTTTAAAAGAGATCCTAAATGACCACATACTGAAGTGTCTTATCTTCAAAATATCTGTATAAGACACTTCAGTATATGTTCATTTAGGATCTCTGCATTTACCCAGAGATAATATTCCTTTAGAAATAATTGTATTATTTGTGTTCAGCACTTATTAAAGTAAGGATAAACTTATTTACATCACAATATAAATCTCATTCAGATTTCTGTCAGATAACATATATATATCAATATATATGTGTAATGTCTTTGTGTCTTTCTTCCTTAAAGTATACTGATAGGAGTAGGAGAAATTATTTCATTTCTCCTGGAATATATTTAGAAAACCTATATGCTTCAATGAAAATGAAATTTGAAAGCTGCCAAGTTACTGTTTTGGAACAGAAGAAATGTATAATGCAAAATAATAACATAATATAATGCAATATTAAATCTAATCTAATATCACAGAAATATTTTGTGTTCTTTGTAGTTACATTACTTGCATTGTTCATTCCCTTAGGGCCAGTATTAGCTACACTGAGTAATGCCCTATTCAGGAAATAGTTCAGTTGCAACAGATTTATGACAGACTGGTCTGGCAGTAGCTGCTGATGTATTTCAACATGTCTGTTTGATTACCATACACTGCCATCTGGTAGTTCCTTTACTTTTCTTCTCTCTATGTATTTAATTTATTTACTGTTGTTTCTATTTAAAGAAAATTTGAGAAAAATAGTTTTCATTTGCCCTTAATATTTCAATCTGAATCTCTGCCGTATAGTTACTACAAATATAGAATTGGTTTCTTAGAATTTCTTTTTTGCAAGTAGCCATAGTTTAAACAATTTACTCTCATAATTTCTTCCATAGCTTAAGATTTCTGTTTGAGGTTTGATAATTGCAGAACAATAGCACCGTTATTTGGTGAAGAAATGTTTTCAGAAATGGCCAATTCACTTAGATGTGGATAATATTCTGAGTGTTAATGAGAAAAATTCCTTGTTCTAGTATCTCTCATGGTTTGTGCTCCATTATATCAAATGAAGACTTTTCTGAATCTCAAAAACGTAAGATAATGGGATAAATTCTCCAATTTAAGTTCACTCATACTTCTTTGAAAGCGTGGAATAACAAAACATGATTTCTGAGAAACAATGTAAAGATGTAATGCACTGCGGAGTGGATTATAAACCTGAAACATCATCTATGGTGAACCATAATTGAAATATAACACTAATACTAATACTAATACTAATAATAATGATAATAATAATAGTAGTATTTTAACAGCACAAGTATTACTCACGGACAGGTAAGGTCTGAAAGATCTCAATTTTGCTATACTCTCCTTGCCCTTTTCCATTTACAGCAGCTACTTTGATTTCGTATGTTGTATTTGGTTCCAAATTGCTCAGAACAACCATAGCTAAAGGAAAGACAAAAAAAAAAGAAAGAAGGGAATAAATATTGACAAAGTAATAAATTTATAAAAATAAATGTTAGACAACTTCATAATTTGCTTTCTTCACTTGTAAATTAATGTGTCTCATATTTTGACAGTACACTGGTTTCAAATCTAGCTTTCTTGTTGAGTGCTTACAGTCCCTTTTTTCATCTGCATGAGATCATTGTTGTGACTGAACAAGTTATGCTTCTGAAGGAACAGTGAGGTCAGTGTTAGAGAAGCCATAGGCCACAATTAAGGTCCTTGATAGGGATCAATATTTTATGTTCAGATTGTGAGCGCAGTGTATTGGGTTTGCACACCCAGGTTCTGGTAGCGAGGCTGTTACAGCGGTGGCTTCTGTGAGAAGGCGCTGGAAGCTTCTCCCACATCTGGCGAAGCCAATCCCAGCTGGCTCCAGGATGGAGCCACTGCTTGCCAAGTCTGAGTCCATCAGTGACAGCAGCCCTCTGTGACAACATATTTAAGAAAGAAAAAAGTTATGGTGCAGAAATATTTGTGGCCAGAGAAGAGTGGATGAGGATGTGAGAGGAACAGCCCAGATCAGTGCAGAAGGAGGGGCAGGAGTTGCTCCAGAGCTGAGATTCCTCTGCAGCTCATGAGGCAGCCCATGGAGATGCAGCTGTGTCCCTGCAGCCCATGGGAGAGCAGGAGGATGCAAAGATCCACCTGCAGTCCACAGAAGAGGCACAGACCAGAGCAGATGCATGATGAGAGGGCTTTGACCCCGCGGGAAGCCTGTGCTGGAACAGGCTCCTGGCAGAGACTCCAGACATTTCCAGAGAAGGTTTCCTGGTAGGACTTGTGACCCCGTGGGGGAACCACGCTGAAGCAGCCTGTCCTTGAAGACCTGATCTTGAGGAAGAGTGACCCACGCTGGAGAGCTCTTGCCTATGGGATGGACTGACTTTGGTGTAGTTCAGGGAGAACTGTCTCCCATGGGAGGGACCCTGTGCTGGAGCAGGGGAAGGACTTCACTCCCCGAGCAGCAGCGGGAACAACATGGGACAAACTCCTTCATGACCAGGTGACCAGCCTGGTGGATGCAGGAAAGGCTGTGGATGTTGTCTGTTTGGACTGAGCAAGGCATGTCTCCCCACAGCACACTGCTGGAGAAGCTCGCATCACTACCCTGCTCTGATTTTGGCTGATAATATATTCAATAATTTCCCCAAGCTGAGTCTATTTTGCCCATGATGATAATTGATGCATGAACCTCTCCCTGCCCTTATCTCAATCATGAGCTTTTTTTTTCACGTGTTCTCTCCCCGTCCATCACAGGTGAGTGATAGAGAGGCTCTGGCAGTCAACTGGTATCCAGACAGGGTCAACTCATCACACATAGAAGATATGAATTAGGCAAAAAAAAAAAAGGAATTTTTCCATCCTCCTTGCTGGTAAGTGGCACATAATGCATGTTCTAGCCACCTTCACACAGTTCATAACTTGCCATTTTTCCTTCATGGACAGCAGTATCAAATGTCCTTGATCTACACTCCAAAATGCAGCTACATGCACACTGATGGTGATTTTCTGGTGCTCTGGTCTGCCAGTTCAACAATGTGTTCAAGACCTAAAATAGAAGGTGCCTATGATGATGAAAAGATCTGAGTTATCTACTGAGGACCTGAAAGAGAATTAGGCAGGTTTGTACATATTTCAGAGGAGGTGTATGGAAATAGATAAAATAAATGTAATAATAATAAAATTATTTTAAAAAACAAACATAAATAAACAAAACAAAATTAATTTTAAAAGCAAACAAACAAAAAATCCTTAAAAAGCAAAGGGGTGGGAAGTTTGGACATGATTTCAGAAATCAAGACTGAACTGACAGCGATCATTCACAAAAGCTAGCTCTATGATTCTATCTAAAGATGCAATTTGAAGCGAAAATAGAGGTAAAGCTTGCCAAAAAGCACCACGAATACAATAGTAAATTTAGAAACAAAATCCAGGAAAACTGGACTCTGGAAAACTTTATAGGAATACATTATAAATAGTGTCATATTACTGTATTTACTAAAAAGCAATACTGAGTATGCACTTGAAAATGTGGATCCATACAGAGCTCTTGGAGCATTGCTCTGCCTTTAGAAGAAAGATTCCTTTCATTGTCTCTGCAGCAACTGCCTGCTTGCTGTTTGCCAGCTCTGTGACGAGCTCTCCATATGTCAGATTCATACTGGGAAGTGGATGGAAATTAGGTGGACTTGACTAGGAGCACTACAGCATTTGTCTTGCCCAGGAGAGCAGGGCAGGGTTTTACAAGCGGCTGTAGAAATGTAGTATCTTAAAAAAGAGCCAGTAGTATCTTTCACAGTCCCTAGGGAGCCTAGCTTTTTCATTATAAAGGAATATTTTCTAGTTGCTGTAGGCCTTCTTTTCTAGTTATATATACAATGAAAGCATAATTATTTCTGTCCATAATTTTTCTTATTCTTTTCAGTCCAGATTTATTAGAATTCCTATTTCTTTAGTTTCTACAGCTGTCCGACAGAGTTCCCATTAAACGTGAAGCTAAAGGGATTTAATGAATTTGGAAAAGAAGTAACTTCTACATTTCACACTCTATTATGGGCATTTTGCATGAATTTGTCATTGAAACATAACTGTTTTCTTGTAAATAGAGCAGTAGAATTATATGTCTTCCAGCGTATTTTAGTTTTATCATTTTATGAGACTTAAAAATATTGAACTCCAAAGTACAATCATGTCATGAAAAAACAATGTACCACCATGAGAATAAGAATAGAATTAGGAGCTATAACACTGAGTTCTGTTAAGATGAAATTTAAAACTTAACTAAGCAGTAGCAGTATTTGACTTGCTTTCAGCCATGATTACTTTCCAAAGATGAATAATTTCACTGAAAATAAACCTTAGGGCATACCCAATATTAGTGCTACTGTAAATGTTTTTAAAATTTAAACAACATAAAAGCACAACTGTGAGTCTACATTTAAGAAAATGCAAATGTGTTAACTACATGAAACCTAAGGATCGGATTTTCTAAACACTCCTGGGACCTACAGAAATGAATAAAATTATTTATATATGCAGTATTTAAAGAATCAGTGTATACTTTGGAATTCCCTGCACAGCATCATGTATCTAGATACAATGACTTTTGCAATTAGGTTTTTGGAATTAATCCAGATAGATCTGTTAGTGTAATATGTCCTAAAACACGTAGTATGAGTCATGGATGTGATGCGTATATATTATATATGTAGGAAAAAATAAATCTATGACCTTCTGGAAAAACAAAGAAAAGAAAAATTCTGGATTAGAATACATATTCCAGTTGTAAAAGAATACTTGGAGTAATGGTTGTCTCACAGAGTGTAACAAAAGTGCGGGACTGAAGAGTAGTCTAAGAGAAATGAAAATTTCACTTCTTGCTAGGAGTTGAGATTGGAAGAAAATACTTCATAAACTAGTTAAGTTTTTTACAATGTGGGCATCTGTTATTTAAGTATAAAATCATCTTATTCATCTTTCCATATACAAATAAAATTTTCTCATAGGGAAATAGCCCTGGCCACAATGGATATTTTGATTTCTTTCACATTTTTTCACATAAATGTGAAAGAACCAGTCCACTGCATACCATACAGGTACATAATGCCATTGGCGTATTTATTGATGGATATCAAGTTCCAAATATACTGGAAGTGAAATACATTTCTTTCAGAGTATCATTCGAGATTTTCCAGTTTCTTCTAGCTGTTATATCAGTAGATATTGTCCTTCCAATCACAGTATCTGTGAGCTTTAGCTGGAGAATTCAATTTTGTAGATTGATTTTTCTGGGATTATTTGCATAGTGACTGGTCAGATTGAGGAGTAGATTTTGAAGGAATACTCCAAAGAGGGAAAAGCAGAACAGTCTCTTGTGAACTCTCCAAATTAAATAAATTATCTAATTTAAGTTAGTTAATTAATAAATTACTGTGATGCACAACAGCTCAGAGCTTAGTGTTATCCAATCTTAAGTGAGGCTTTAAGTCTCAAAGTACCCCTGGAGGACATCATGACCCAAGAAGTTACCAGGTAGATTAGTTTTGGTTAAGTATGCTATATTAAGGCTTTAATGCAAAATTATTAATATTTTTGGCAAGATATGCCATGAATATTGTTGCTTGTTTGGTTGGGTTTTTTAAATCTTGACAACCGGAAATTAAAAAGAAACACAGCAAAAGAAAAGAATTAAACCTTATTGAATAAAAAAATTAAGTTTAACCTATTATATGATAATAGGTTAATCTTAAAGTTTAAGCGATATTAAGTATAAAATCCTTCTTTTTATTATACAGATTCTTATCATTTGCAAGAAAATCTAATTAATTAAACTAACATAGTATAGGAAAAAAAAACCCACAGGAATATGTCAGATAGAAAAAAAAATGCAGAACTTCATACTAT
Organism: Bombycilla garrulus; assembly: GCA_013400315.1. NCBI lineage: Eukaryota > Metazoa > Chordata > Aves > Passeriformes > Bombycillidae > Bombycilla > Bombycilla garrulus. Next base: position 517,744 of record VXBU01001047.1, read on the forward strand.
TTTAAATACAGCTTGCAAGCATTTAATCTAGAAAAGTTCCTTTTACTGTCACAGAATTTTACCTGCTGTCAAAATGAACCATGGGAAAGCAACATTGAACACAAGATTTGCTGAGAAATAAATTGTACCATAAATCCAAGTCAGTAAAACCAAACCAAAATGCCCCAGCTGCTTCTCTGGTCCAGGGTAGGTTGTTTATTTTACTTTATTACAGTAGAATGAGAGGAAAAATGTCTGGCATATTAAATTGTCTTTTCACTGAAGTAATCTGCCTCAGAAACCTTCTAAGAACTGTGATATATTACATAAACCATCACCAAGGAAAAGGAGGTTAGGGGAGCTAGCAGTACAGTTCCTCTACATTAATCCCAAAGTGGATCTTATATGAAGTTAATTAACAGAAATACCACATTGTTACAGTGCTCTCATTGGAGAGGTATCTGCTGCACAGAACAATGTTATTCCAGTTCCAAATTCAGTCCCTTGAGGATGTCAGATCTAACTGAAGAAGGATATAAATTTATTTTGCAACAAAGTAGCTGAGACATATGGCTGCTGAAGTAACATCTTCACTCCTATATATCTGATACTGCGGTGGCAGAGTGCAATTTCTGTCAAAGAGGCATTATAAATTTGAGGATGGCTTGGGGTTTTTTTTCTTACTTCTCTGCCTTTATGCTGAATCTATATTACTACAGAGGATGAATGCAGCCTGACTACTGTGCATGTTAATAAGTGGAGTGTTTTGATTTAACAGCACTTTGCTGAAACTATTACTCATTATTTTACTACTCTCAAGGAAAAACTGAGTCCCCTGGAAATACCTGAATCTCTTTCAGAGGAAAAAAAAATGAATAGCATTTTTATGAAGCTTAAACATGTTTCTCTTTGCGATGATGATTCATGTTCTTTTAAGGGCAGCAGAAAAAGTCTTGGGAAGACAGCAGTGAGAAACTGAAGGTGGTAAAGCAATAAGATTCTCTACAAATGTCTGAGACTCTTGTAGACGTTACAGAATATGAGGAACTTTGCCCAAAATCTGTCTGCCTGGGATGAGCAACAACTGTTTTATTTATTCTACGTGTTTGCACAGTAGGAGGAAGAGTATAAAACCTCTTTTTTCCAGCTCAGACTCACAGTTAGCTCACAGAAATATTGACAGAATTAAGTTAGAAATTGCCATAGGGGAGAAATAGAGAAGAAAAAAATAAAAGAAAGGATTTTGCTACACAATAGACAAAATGTTAATTCATATGCAGAAACAGACTGGCAGTCTCAGTTCCATCTGTCTGCCTTGCCCAAATAACAATTAATTTCATAAATACTCATTCAAGCATCTGGCTATAAATGTCAGAATTCAGCTAACACAAATAAATGAACTTTAATAATGAAAATATCTCAAATTGCACAGTCTATGAAAAATATAATGATAGCAAAACGTACTGCCAGTAAGATCACTGGCATAAATTGGAGACAATATCTAACTTCAAGTAATTCCCTGAAACACCAGAAACAAATGTAACCATTTCAATAATCAGATAAAACGGTTCTGTTTCCAGAATTTCCATCATTCTTTGCACTATAATGTATAATTATGAAATTATTTTTGAATAGAAGTATTAGTGGTTTATTTAACTGTGAATACAAATAATAACCCATGAATAAAGATATACAGTGTAGTAGATCAGGTATAATTAATATAATATAATGTTCACTAACATGAGTAATTTCTTTATAAAACACTTTTCAGCAGTTGAAATTAAAAATGCATTTGGCAAAAAAGGCTTTAATATTTTAATAATATTAATATGTAACACATTCAAACACAATAACCAGATTAAGCTTCTTTCCTCCATTTATTTAATTTTAAATTTTATTGGCCTGGATTTTGAGATACCACTACACAAACTGAACCAAAAGAAGCATCCGTATTCAGAGATTTTCTTGGATATTTATTTCTATTGAAATAAATCTAGTCTGAAAAATATTAAGTAATCTATGGGAAAATTATAGTTACAAAATGCAAAGCACTATAAATTAATGAAAATAAAGCAAACGGGAGTGTAAAGTACCTAGAAAAGACCAAATTTTTGGATTGAAAGCATAATTTATAATATATTGAATCAGCATGGTTCCAATCCAAAAGATGGGGTTCTTCATTTAAGAAACTTCAGGTATAACAATGAATAGATTTTCTTTACAAATCCATTTATTTAAAAAACACCCTTAGTTCAACTTGTATTTAATCAAAATAACAGCAGAGCACAGAGGCGAAAAAAATAGAAAACCTTCCTGGAACAAAAGCAAACTATTGAGATAGAGCATTGTATCAGTAAACCTTTCACAACTTTATTCAGAACAGAACAGAAAACCACTTGCAGGAACCGCATATAGGAAAACACCAAAGTAGTGTTATAAAAGAAAAAAAAAAAGTTAATGCATCTATTATTTTTAGGCTATAGGTTTACAAAAAGTATTTGTACTCGAAATGATAAAACAGACCATATTATCTTGATATCTTTTTCAAATTTTTCTGTTATACTAATTTGACAATAAAATAGAAAATTTCATGAACGAATCCTGCTGTTTGCACTGATTAGCATCCCATCAGCAATTGTGTGCAACCAGGATCTTGCTTCGATAGATTTTGTTTCCCACCACCGTTACAATTGAATTTGTATTTCAAGCATGCACTCTTTAATATTCCTTTCTCCAAATTTTTCGTTATATATTTCCTTGACTACCTTTACAATGGCCAAGCCAGTTGCTTAATTCCAAATCTTTAAATATTCAGTCAACTTCCATAAAAGGCACTTGTAGACATTAAAGGAAAGGGAAACGGAAGGCAAAGAATAGGAAAGGGAAAAGAGAGATGGAAATGCAAGAGGAAAAGGAGAGGAGAAAGAAAGAATTTCACAAATACCATTAAATATAAAGTCCAGGATAGAGAGTCCTTGAAACAAATGATATTCCTTGTAAGAAGACCTTGTTAAACTAAACAAAGGCATCCTGAATGAAAAAAAAGCTTTACAAAATGCAGTAGGTAAAAATGAAAATACATACTCAGCTTCAAAATCATGCAATTCAAATACATTACAAAAATAAATGCTCTTTGAATTACCTAACTTTTAAAGTGTCAGGTCTCCTCCCAGTATTTATTGCCCTTAATTTTACTTATTTAATAAGTGTTTTAGAAAAAGGTTTTAAGAAGTACTTCTATAACTTTTTTGTGTGTGTGTGCATAGCATTGTCAGTGTTCTGTAGTGCTGCAAGTTATTGGAAAATAATTTAAACAATGTTCATTGACGGCTAAAAGTTTCCTATCATAGCATTTAGAAGCATTAATTTAATCAAATGAATTCTGGATCTCATGGAGACTGGTGACCTTTGGCATGTTCAGACCAGGTATTAGAAATAGAAATTTCACACCAGGTATTAGAAATACTGATACACTGGGAGAGAGATGAAGCACTGAAAGAGGTTATAACAAGACAAGAGGGTGAGTAATCTCCACCCCTGGGACTTGAGACTGAGTTAGACAAAACCTGACCTGATCTAGGACTGGCAGTAGTCTTGATTCAAGCAGGAGGTTGGACCAGAGAAACACCAGTTATTCCTTCCCACTAAATTTTCTGATTTTATAAATTAAATGTTACCTTGGTTCTTGGAATTCCATTTTTCCCTCTTCTATAAAACTATTGCAAAACTCTTAATGCAAAGGTTTTGCTTGGAGGATCAGCCAGACACTTGAAAAGGACTATACTAAAAAGTTTAATGAAACACTAAATGAACACAGTGAAATCAATGGGGATTTGGACTTCCACCAGATATTCCTCCCACGATGTGAATAGAAAGTATTGTTCAAAATGCTTTCTAACACATGACTAATGTTCTCAGCAGGGTTCATTGTTAAATATTTATGTCACTATAATTGCTGCAATTTTAGTAGTACAAATTATACTGATAGATATAAAACCTGATTAAGTTAAACATTTTCATTAATCAAATTTACTTTCTGTAGAAATTAGTTTTAAAATTATCCTGTCAGAAAAAAATTCAAGGCCATTGAATACACCAAACTTACACTGGCAATATGAACTTGGAAAGACAGCAGAATTAAGACATCTAAGTAGTACTTCATTGAGTGAACACAAAATACTACAAAATGTAGTAAAGGAATAACTGTTGTAATCTCAATGCAGAAGGGCAGCCAATGCCCTTATTAAGATAATTTACACTGTCATTTATCCTATTGTTTTTTCTATTTTGAATACCCTTCAGGGCTGAAAATAATGATTACTGGGAGACAACCCAGAATATTAAACAAGATCATTTTTAAGGAGACCACAAAAAACATGTTCATTGCTAGCTTGTAGGCAATGGTACTGTGTATTCCTTGTTTTATATCAAAGTCAGGAATCTAACCTGGATTATTGAAGAAGGAAGTATACTTTGAGGGGGAAGGCAGAAGGTAGTTATGAATGTATACCTTCCTTTCCACTACTCTTGCTGCAGCTATATCACTTTGTCTTATTCCTCAATTATAAATCAAACTGTATCCTATACCAGTCTTATTTCATACATGGCAGAATCTAGAGTCTCTCACTCTCCCTTGCAGGACAGAAAGAATTATTTGTATGCCAGTTTTTCCTGCCTTTTTTTTTTTTTTTTTTTTTTTTTTTTGTTTTTTCTTGCTTTTTTTTTTTTTTTTTTTTTGCTGTTCCTGAAGCGGAGTTTCTATTCTGACTTCCATTCCATTTGAAATTTGCAACACAAAGTTGGAGTTGAAAATGGTCTCCAACCATTTTTAGAACTCTACTCATTAATTCTTTGTTACTGAAAGATCCTGAGCAGAAGGTGAGGTAGGCTTCACCTGAATTCACATCAGACAAAAGTATCTTAAGCCTGCGGCCCACACTAGCTCCCATGGTGCACCTGAACATATTCTGTGGAATGCGTATACACCAGTTCATGGTGTAGTAAATCCACATGGTTTGTCATCTGAAGATCCTGTTTTAATACACAAGGGTGAAACTCAGGTCTAAGTCTAACAACTTATCCTGAACTAGTCACTGATTATTGGGCCAAATACTTTTACCACCAAGAACCAAACAAAAAACAGCAAAACAAAAACCACAAAAAAAAAAAAAAAAAAAAAAAAAAAAACCCACA
>VXBU01001047.1:527573-545465 GCA_013400315.1 Bombycilla garrulus
AAAAAAAACCACCAAAACTTTGTCTACCTGTAAATTGAAGAACAAAGGAAATAAAGTGTTTTGTATTCCTGCTGGAGACATTCAAATGTTTTCAGAGAGCATCCATTTTTCAGGTTTCAAGCACACTTCCACAGTGGTCTGAATTTGTGTAAAACTGTTGCTTTTTGTAAATTCTTTACAAATGCATTATTCGCTGCCTGTAAACCAAAATTACTATTGTCTACAATGCTAATAAGACAAAACAAGACCTTGAGGGCTTCTCAGAGTTATACCAGTGGTGCTTCCTGAGGGATTGAACGTAAAGAACTGAATTTCGGAGACTCTATCTTGTTTCTTCCTAGGAAAAGTCAATATTCCATGAAGTGGAGAAATAAAGAAGGCTTTTTCTTATGAAGTCTTTGTTGATTGGATGGAAACAGATGAATTAATGTCCTGTCTTTAAAAACAAAATTGCACAGAGCTAAGGTGATTTTTCCCAGCCTTACAGGTGCCTTACACCTTGCCCCGGGTTTCTTTGTGCCTACAGAAGAAAGCCTTGCAAATGCTCTTCACCGGTGGTTATCTGTGGTCGCTGACAGCCTGGTCACAGAGAGAAGCTCGCAACTTTCACAGGCTGTCCTGGGGAAGTTGTGAGAAAGCTCAGAGAAAGAATTAAAACCATCTCTGCACCTGCTGTTTGTGAACATGCTGGATGTGATGTATGTGATATTTGTACTAAGTTATTTTCAAGACGTTATTCTTTCTTGTACCAATGGAGTGAGGGGTGTTTGCTAGTCAATACGATTCTAGTGCACCATCCTGTCTAATAAAATGTGAGTTTTCAATAAACCTTGCTTCATGCCTTCTGAAAAGCTGTGGAGTCAACCTTGCTACTGTACCTGCTGTTCCTAACACAACAGCAAAAGTTATGTATTCACCAGGGCACCCTCCCACCCGGGCACCCTCCCACCCTCAGGGATTTCCCAGCTGTCTGGGTGAAAGGATGCAAACTCTCCTTGGAGAATTAATCTTGCCACTACTATCTGCATTCCTGATACTTCAAGATTAGTGGGTTTCTTTTCACTTTTGACAGAATCTTAAGTGTCTGGGCCCTGAGGGGACTGTTCCCTGCTTACCCACCTCCGCTTTGGACTCTGGTCCAAAGAGATCTCCACTGTAGAGTTGGATTTGGTGGTAGCCTGCAACAAAACTATTTTTGTATTCAGAGAAGCACCTAAAACTGCAGAAAATCTCACTGCCATTTGCTCCCTGATCTCTTGCTCAACTAGGTGAGTGTTGATTATGATTTTAAATCCCTTAATAGACTGAAATTGGTGTATCAGATGATTGCTTCACTTTCTGTGCTCTGCTTCAATAGCTGCAATCAGCACAGACTTTCAAATGAAATCTTCTTCATTATAAAAGACAAAGGGAAGAGAACAGGGAAATAGATATTCCTGGTTAGGAGCCAAGATTAGAATTTTCTCCTTACCTGAAAACGGCTCAAACTAGTAAAGTTTGAGACCAAAGTCAGCTTTGAGGGATTCTTTGAAGAAAATGGCAAATGAAGAGAATTGCAGACTGAATTTGAACAGAAATCCATTTCATACTGCTTAATCGTCCTGATTAAACATATTTGTATTTACTGGATGACTGATTACAGAAGAATACCTAATAACTTTGATAAGCATCTATTGTGGTTTTCATATAAATTAAACAATTATAATCTTAGTCATAAAGGATTTTATACATAACTATTGGATCGTAACCAGATGAAAATTGCTAGCATTAGGAGCAATTATTCTCAAAAAGTTTTTGAAACACCTATTAATGCTTTATTTATAAACTTGTTTCTGTAGCCACATTTCTTATTTTATTTCAAAAAGCTTTTTTCATTACTTTTATCACTTTATGGTTTTTCGTTGCTACTATGTGAAGACGACTACATTATTCCTTTAGGTCACAATAGAGATGGAGCAGAAACTCAGTTTAGCTTTGAAAATTTCTGTATTGGAACTCTAACAGTCTTCCAGGTACAACATTTTCCTGCATGTAGGTTTTCCTGTCTCTTTCCCTCGAAAGATGTTTCAGGAATTAACACATTTTGTACATTGTGGAAACAAAGGTCTGGAGTTTCACCACTCCTGAGTTGAGTCAGACTGTTAAATAACCATCCTGTAAAACTTTAGAATATTTTGTCATTTACTGCTGGGAAAAAATCATGGCCCCATGCATTATGTATGCACCACCACTTGAGATGTGCAAGCAGTTATCTGTCACTGTGTAAACAGCATTTATATCTGAATCTTAGCCATAAACCGTCCCTAAAATGTGAACAGATGGAAAAAGTGGTTTTGTTTCCATTAAGGAATATTTACTGAGTGTGGAAATTATGATGATCCAACTACAAATTGTAATACAGAGAACTGACTGCATTCTAAACATCCTCCTCACTTAGCTGAGATGACGTGGAGAGATGGTACGAAAGTGGTTCTTCCTTACTTAAGCACAATCAGAAAATGTCTCAAAACCATATATTTGTTATTATCCTTTAATAGACTATAAAGTATCAATGTCTCAAAAAGCTGAAAGGAAAAAAACCCACACAAAGAAAACAAACACCTTCACGCTAATAAAAACTTTGAAAAACTCTTCAGGAAGTGAAAATAGGGATTTTGGAGAGGGTATCTAAAGGTTATCTTAATATGACACTATAAGTAAGGTAAAATATAAATCGAGAGAAGTTTAAATGGATGTTTTAGAAAAATTGCTGAAACCTTCCGAATGCCCATGATACGAGGAAAAGCTCAATATTCCAGAAAGATTCCAGTTAAATTTAGAGGAATTTCCTTTTTAAGAAAGGACACTAATTTTGTTTTTTGAAATCTCCATTTGCAAAAGCTTTTTTTGTTCTGGATTGTTTTGCCTGTGCTTTGGTAACATGTTTTGGTTTTCTGCTTTTGTCCCATAGTACTTCACAAATAGAACAAGCTTTCAACTTACTATAGAATATCTGCAGGGACTTATGATAAATGCAACCAGGTCACTTTTGAATTCCCTATAAAACTACATAATGTAGCTTCAATAAAAAGATTTAATGAATTTCATGTTTATGAAAACAAGATGTCTTCTGTTTAGCAAATATTTGACAATCAGAAGTAGTTTCTGATTTCTAAAATAGTTCAGATAGCAATTCAGAGGAATATAGGCTATACAGGATACCAGCAGAGATTTCAGAAAACATCATTAATTAATTATGAAAGCAGTATTAATTTTTAATATTGCCCACTGTTCTTTCAATATTTATGTATTTACTACATGAGTCTTTGTAAACCAAGATGCCTTTTCAGGTTGATTTCATATTTACAAGATTTTGTCATTGCTTGGAGTAATTTTTGCCAACATATGCTATTAGGAGGTATCTTATGTCCAAAATCATAAATGTGACCCATTTTGTTTTCCCAACAAAATCTTTCAGCATACATTTAGGGGACAACAAAATGAAGAGGTAAACAGATGCTGCAAGATTCTACACCCCTTTGTGAAAAAGAAGTGTAAAGTGCACAAAGGAGGATGTCGGAAAACAATATGACAGTATGCAGGAAGACAAGTTTCTGCCTAAGAAATGTTTGGTATGAGTGGGAACAGCAGCAGAGATCTGAAATACTCACAATCTACTTCATGGTGGTAACATCTGTGTAAGGACTGCAGGTATACTCCTGAATACTCCTCAACTATTAATCAGAAGACTATGGAAGCTGCCTTAACTTGCACTAAAAATACCAAAAGGCAAATTTGGATACAAGGGTTAACATTACTCTGTATGAACTCCCCAACTCGTCAGAACTCCTGTCTGTTTGTGGAGGCTTATACTATCTTCTGCCAAGAGACAGGCAAGTAAGCACCCTTTTAGAGGGCATTTAATGCTTGCTGAACAAACATGATATGCTTTTGAAACATGTATCTGGAATATTAACAGGTGTGTAGAAAGTTACTAAGCAGCTCAAAATCAGTGATTAGTGTCCAGGATTAAATATTATATCACAGCTTATTTAAAAATTTTAATTTAGCTGCATAGATAATGCACATTCTCAAATGCAATGTCATTTCTACTCTCTCTGAAACTTATAGCTTCCAAAGCTGGCTTTTGGCTGGACATGAAAAATGGAAAACAGTTGTAAAATTTTTTAAAATAAAAAGTAACAGTTGGCTTCTAAAACGTTGCAGGATTATTTCTAACTGGTGTAGAGAGGTCTGTGCTAATACATAGATACAGCCACCGGACTGAGACAAAGAAAGAAACAGTAAAGATATACTTCCAGTATTTTCCTTGGACATTCTTCTCAGTTCAAATACTTTCATTTCTTTTTTGTGTACTTACTTTGAACTCCATGGGAGCGAACAATTTTCCAGGTTTCCGAGGCTACCTCTTTCACATCCACTTGGTAGTGGTGAATGGGCACACCTCCGTGTGAATCTGGCTTATTGAAGGAAACCTTGGCAGTGGTTTGGGACAGCTCTAAAACTCGCACGCCGTAAGGACTTGATGGCACATCTGCAAAAGTACAAACACAGTTTGAAAACCAGCAGCAACGAGACAGACCTAAGCAGCCAATAATCTACCCACAAAAGTCTCCTTAGAATCCTCAAGAGAGGAAAAAAATACATTGAATATGGTGCAATAACATTTCTGTGAGATAAACAAGCTTTCGACTACAGAGCTGGAAGAAAACCACATTCATTTCCTTGTACGCTAAATTACTGCAAAATCATTTTCCATTTTTGCCTTTCTTTTATAATAGCTAATTTCATCATAGAAAAATGCAAGAGATAAGTTTGTTGACTGTGTAATTATGTAAAAGAGAATAACAAACTTTATATCAAATTTAACAAAACAAATAGTTACAGTTAATTAGATAATTCAGAGTCTAAATTCTTCTAAGTAAGTTTATGACAAAGAACCTTATAAATAATTTGGCCATTTTATGGAATTCTGAAACACAGCTGAAAATGTGAATCTCTTATTCTTTTTTTTCGAAGACACGATTTCAAACTATGAAGAAAATATGTTAATGGAAGGTTTCTTATCCTCTGCTCAGCTTAAGAACTAATTTGCAAATTAGGTTGGAAGAAACATTTTCCCTGAAATCAAAAGCAATAAAATGTCTTTCAAAGTAGGAAAGATTTATGAAAATAAAGCAGGTGTTTCTAGGTGTTGAAATGCTACATATGAAACAAAAGCCAAAAATAACATTGGGGTCAATACATCTTTAAACGGAAATATTACTGGTTTTTGTGATGATGAAACACATTTGTGATGAAACACATAGAAGTCAAAAGACTAGCTTTTCTACTTGTCCTACATTTTAAAGAGTTATAATTACAAAAAGTGATATTGAAAATGATGGGAAGAATTTTAATTCTATGGACAGAATACCAGGGTTCTGAAACAGGATTAAAATTTTCCTTTCTGATCCATCTGAAAATTATTTGCATACCTTCTTCCAGATTTGACATTGCTTTTGTCTCCATGTTATATAAGATATTTTTGTAAGGACATGCCAGAATTTGAGCCAAAGCCTGTAATTTGGTTAGTGGGTAATGAACCATTTACATAAAATACTGTCTGTACTCAAAGGCTGTCAGTTGTGAAGAATTAAGAAATCAATTGGAGCTTTACCCAGCACTGGTACTTGAATGAAAATGAGACAAAAATTCCTCCAAAATATTAAATAACAGATTTATATATTCAGCCACAAATTGTCAGGACAAGGACATTGCCACATCTGGTCTAAAGGGGCTGATTTGTATAACCTCTTAATTATCAGAAACATAATTTTTTTTCAGAAACACATCTCTGTCAGTTGTCAGAGTTGAGTGTTTTTATGCAAATATCATACCTGTTACAGCTGGCATTTCTGATTCCAGGTCTCCTGAAACCTCCAATACTTGCAGATCATTGGGTTAAAACCAGCATAGATTTCACTTATTCAGATAAGAAAGTTGCAATATCTTTCATGTCATGGATTCACATAGCTGTGTCTTTAAGTAAAAGATTTTAGTAGAATTCAAGTCTCTGCCTGAGGGATTTAAACCCTTTCCTATTCCAGAAAACAATTATCAGGATATGGGATTTTGCAAGAAATGTTCATGTTTCTGAGAAAGGCATTGAAGATTTGTGATCATATAGAACATAACCAATGTAACCAGTCTGCTATGAATCTGTGAAAACACAGACATGGCTTTTGGATCTCTTTCTAAATGGAAAGTAAGGGGTTGTTAGAAAAAAGAAATTATGTTCAAAAAACATACAGCCTCTTTTTTTCTGTGATTGCATGGAAGAAGAATTATTACACGAGCTGTTTGTTAAAGTCAGTATTCACCCCAAAATCAAAAGAGGATGAGTATTAGAACCAACTTGTGATCAATCCCTTTCCTTCAGATTCTCCTTAGAGCTGAAAGAAATACTTATTTTTCTCCCCAATACAGTCATTAAGTACATAAGCACCATTCTGTGTGCTCATCCATAGATGCCTTCTCTCCTTGGCTCAAATGGCAGTTCTGAGGAGAGTGGGAAAAATACAGTGTAAGAATCCCAGCAAAGCAATCCAAGACAGCCATACCTAAGCAGGATGGCACTGTATGAGTAATTTGGATACCATCACTTGGGAAGAGAAATATCAATATTTAGTACTAAAGGAATGCTCTTTGGATTCCAAGCTAAAAGCTTCTGTAGATGGATACCTACAGTACTAAAAATAGCTTGTAAACTTCTGGAAATTCCTTCTTCTCCTGTTAAAAGTGATAAAAAAAAACCCTAAACCCCCCCAAAAAAACCCAGGGGATGAATAAATATCTGATTTCATTCACATTATTTTTATGTTAGTTTCTGAATGATATTTTTAATAAGACAATTCCCTAGTGCTTCCGTATGCATCAAAACAGTTATTCTATGGTATAAAATAAAACTGTGTTATTTACAAATCCACTCCGTTCTTGACTTTCCAAATGTTAAAGAGACCTCTCCTTGTGCATTAATGCCTGTGTGGGGTTAACTATAATAAGCATAGCACAGGCAAGATGAAATCCTTCAGGAAGAACCTTACGTTTGCTACTGCAGATTCAAGTATAATTTCTGCCAGAGGAAGATATGATTCCAGTTGATAATAAGCATGAAACGAAGCTCCTTTGAAAACCCAGAAAGATATTTTGCGTAACTAGCACAATGCAATATGTTTAGAACTCGCTGAAGTGTAAAATACAGCCACAATACTATTTTAAACATGCATCTCACAGTCCAAGCCACCCACACATGCAGGTAAGTTTTATGTAGATTTTGAAGTTGAACTATATCAGTTCTAAGGAAGAAAATATAACAGGAGACACATTCCTGATGAAAACCAAAACCAAACACTAGCAATACCATCAAGATATAACAAAATACCTACTATCTACTGCTAACTAGGCAGATTTGTAACTTTTTTTCCCCCAAAGATCAGTAACAGCATAATGAACTGAATCTAATTCTATAGTTCTCTAATGAGTATGAATTTGATCATGCAAGGTCCAGGACCAGCCTTCTGGTCCTGATCCCGCTAAACATTCCTGCATTTGAGCTGTCCCCTATCAGCTGAAATTACTTGGAGCATTGGTGTGATTTTTATGTTAGAGTTGCAAGGCTTTTGGATCAATATTTAGCAGGAGTGAAGAAGTATTTGCCATGTTGTGTACTTTGAAGTCTGTGCCTGGAAGGATAGAGCTGTGGATTTTTCTTGTTCTTTTTCCTTCTAAAACCCACCAACAAAATGAATTCTAGAGGAGGTTAGCTACAGGCAGTGATCGCTAATTCATATACTATTGTAGATATGAGTTGAAGGACTAAGTTGTAGAAAAAGGAACGGATTTACTTTCTATGATTTAAAGATCACTTAGTGATTGCAAAGATCCCAGATAACTTCCTTAGAGGTTCCACTCCTATCTTTTTTTGTCATTATATTGCTGTCAAAAATAGAGATTTCATCACAAATTCAGCCTTTAAATTAAAGACATAAAAAGTCCCAACAAGTGTCACACATTTTGTCAACTTCATCTTCTTTCCACAATGTCTATTTCTCTGTTCAATATGTGACTATATTCACGTATGATGCTAATAATAGTGAGGAGCCAATTTAGTTTTGATTTCTGTCTCTATGCTGGTTGTCAGAGGCATGTGGGAGACAGGGTGCACACGTGCCACTTGCCAGAGGCAGCTAGGAGGAGATGGGTGAAAGCCTTGTCTCTGGGAGACTTTGCCTGGTAACCATTTCCCACCTCACATGGGACAGGCAGTCAGCAGGAGAACACCACAGACACTGTGCTCCCCAGAGACGTTTCTCCAATCAGATGGAGAAAGGGCTCCTGCAACAGACTGCAGTGGAAGGTTGGGCTGGGCCAGTGGCTCCCTGTCAGCAGGCAGACTTTGGCAGGGGCCAGGGGGTATAAAAGTAACTGCACAACAAGCCCCTGGGGGCTTTTCCCAACTTCTCTTTTGGCCAGAGGCTTTTAGGCTTTGGGTTTGGTGACTGGGCCTTTTTGTGTCTTGTGATTTTTGAGTCCGGGGGCATTTTGGGTCTTGTTTTTTTGCTTTGGCTCCAGTCTGCTGAGGTCTGCTTCCTGACCTGGCCTCAGCCTACCTTTTGGCTCTTCTGCCCTAGCTGGCTCTTGCTTGCCCTTACGTCTGTCTGCCTCCCTGCGTCCCTGACCAACGCCCTGCCTGCTTTGCCTCCACATTCCTGCCTCCAGTGGTAACACCTGCTTTGTGACTCCGTCTACCCCCTCTCTCACCCTCTTCCCCCAACCCCCTTCATCCTTTTCCAATTTCCTTCCTCCTGTCTTTTCTAGCCCTCTTTAGTAGGGCAACTCCTTTTTTTGTTTGTCCTTACCAATAAATGGTTCTCAGGTACAACATTGTCTTCATTGACTCAATTTCATTCTAGACCATCTATTTTTAAAAGAACTCCTTGCAGTTCCCCACAGTGGAACACGACAGGAAACAAATAAAATCAAATAATATCCCCAAACAATAGGTGTAAAATTGCACCTCATCTACTTTGTACTCAGCACATAACACTGGTTTGCACAAATGGACTCTGTGATGTAATGGCCTAAGCAGAATTCATTTGGTTCCAAAAACAGTATCACAGCTGATAGAGAAGTACACACAGAATTATGAGTTCATATTTGTCTCCACTGATGTGTAAAGCCTCCTACAATCATGACCAAACTTGTTCAATAAATGGCCACTTTTTATCACTGGGGATTTTCTTTTCAAGCTATTTTTTTTGATAGTTTTATGGAAGAAAATAACTCCCTCTCCAAGAGTTTAGCAGTCCTGGTATAAACAGAGAAAAGGAAGTGATTCTGTGAGAGTGGGTAGCGGTCTCTGAGACTGATTTTCCAGGCAGCTCCTGTCTCCTGTCAGTATGTTCCTACAGCAGTTCTCCAGCTTTTCCTCTCTGTACATCTGGCACATATATTGACTGAAAATAACTGTGTCTAAATGCTGAATCTAAATATCATCAGGACCTTGGCAAGGAAAGAGATGAGGCTGGAGACTAGACTTCTGGAGTCAAAAATCTCTATGAAATAGCTTGTGCTTGTACATCCTTAGAATGAAAAAAACCCCTCAGTATTAGATCTACACATATTTCTTTTGCAAAATCTCTGAGAGTTCTGGAAAAAGAAGCATTTGGTTAGGAAACAAGACCACAGCTAGGAAATAAATAAATAAATAATAAATTAAAATAAGACATGCACACCAACCAAAACACTGCTGACATGTTGATAATGTCATTCATACCTATGCTAATTCAACCCATGTTGCTGTTTGGTTAATTTTTAAATAAAAACCCCTTAGCTGATGCTGCTATTATGTGAATGACAAGTTTTAGAACAGCAAGCTGGATTTTAGGTCTGCCCATATTTTTGTGGAGACAAATGGGCTTTTGGCAGAATATGATTTTCATTATACTGTTCTCCAGGGAAAATTAAGTCCTACTGCTTTTATTTTCTTTTACCTGCATGGAAATGCAAATACTTGGTGAAAAAAGGAACATCCATTAACCAACAGCAAAGTGCCAGCATCAAAACTAGTACATTTCTAAATCTGAATTTGTAGTCTTTTTCAGTTGTCAATCACCCTTTTCATATTTTGAGCATGACTTTATTCCATAAAACAGGTTACAGAGTGCATTTTCTGTGAAGCTCAATTATGCTCTTTCCCACGTCTTCATTTGCTTTCGTTATTATTTCCCATCTTCACTGACTTTCTGTGTGCACAGGATGCTTAAAGAACATCTAATTCAATGAAGTGGTATAGGAGTTCTGAGTACCTAATGACTTCATTGACTTTTTGTTTTTTTAATTTCCTGTAGTATTCCTGTAGAAAGGACGAAGATAAATCATGCAGCTGTAGCAGATGTAGCATCTCTGATTTTCTCAGAGAAGCTGTGGATGCCCCATCACTGGAAGTGCTCAGGGCCAGGTTGGGCAGGAGGTTGAGCACCCTGATCTAGTGAAAAGGGTTCCTGCCCCTAGCAGGACTTTTAAACCCTATGCCATCCCAGAATACAAGGAAGAATGGGAAAGGAAAGTCTAGGAAGAGTAAGCCTATGAGATCCTTGGAGGTGAATCACAGGTGACTTTTTAGGGCTCTAGATTCAGCCCAACTATGCATCCAGCTATGCAGAAATACTACATTAACATTTGGAGAGAAACCTTCAAAATTCTCATTTAGCTCTGTGCCACAAACTTAAAATTTACCATTATAAAATATTAAATTACCTAGTCCTATAACCCAGTCCCAAAATACTGATGGCAACGTGACTTTCTATTTACCTACACAAAACATTTAAAGTAATTATACTGAGACCTCAACAAAACAGAAGAATGCTTTTCTAGTTCATACTGGCTCCCTGCATAGTGATATTTCACATAAACCATGCATAAACTAGATTTGGACAAATCTGGGAATATCTGTTCTCACCTCAGGCTCTGAGAGCCATTGGAGCAACCTGCCAAGCTGACCTCGCTTGTCAAAATTTAAGCCTGACTCAGATTAAAACCAGAGTGTAAATTAAGTTCTAAAATAAAAGTTGTGGCTGTTGTGCTGACTTGAAACAACAAATTTGCAGTTGCAACAAGTGACTGTGGTTCTTCTCACATTCTATATGTTACTCACGTAACATTTTATAAGCTTAGGTAATGGAAAAGCAGGTCACCCACGTGGCATTTCTTGATGACCACAACAATCAGTCTGCTTAAACTTTCAACAGAACTCTTAAGTTTCTAGGCAGGTCAGCACCTTCCAGAATGAAACCTCAAATACTCTGCATCTTTTCAGTTGTTTTGAAAGGTTTAAATGGTATTCAGTCTGATTCAGTAGCTCTGTAAAATCCAAGTGAACAGTTATGCTTTTTTCTCTGTCATACAAATACGGCTGTAAATTCCATATCAATTCTGAAAGAAATCTTCCTTTTTTTAAATCATCAGTTAGTCTGATTTCTTAAGGAAGGCAACAGGAATAAAGATAATGGAATTTTGACAGTATGATAACTTTCTAAGTAGCCATAAATTAATAAAAAAGGTAGTTTCATTGTGCTGAAATCCAGCAAAGCAGAAAATGGAACAAAACATGAAGGAATAAGTATCTTCCGCAGAATTTAAAGAGAAAACTATTCAGTAAAATTATCATTATTTGTGATCAAATTTACCCTAGCAGTATACTTTACTTAATACTGTCTCCCAGCTAGGAATTGTATTTATTTTTCCCTGACAGAGCCTTTGTAAAAGTATTCTATGCCCCAGCATTTGTATTTACAATCAAAGCCACGAGGCAAAGCAGGCTGCATTGAAATTATGTTTATTATTATATAGGCTTTAATATGGAAAATATGAATCCTTAGGCCTTCCTAACCAACCAGAGTGACCAAGGTAGTAAAACTAGGGAGAAAGCTGCATTTGACATCTTATATCTGTAATTATTATACTGGTTTTATCCTCCGTATCCCTGATCATTTTCCATTTCTAGCTAATACCAGTTTAAGTGCAAAACCCCACATTGGGGGCTTTACTCCAAGAACAAAGTCTATTTAGAGGAAAATGCTAAAAATGTTCATTTTTCAGGATACTGAATATTATGTATTACACTACTGTAAGTAGTGCAAAGCAGGTACTGCACAGTAGTGACACCCCAAATCCAGTTTTTCCAGCCCTGTTCACTATCACTACTAAAAAAATCTGCTTTTCTTTTTTTTTCTATTTTCTGCATTCAATATCATTATCTAGAATATCCCCATATATCTCATTCTTTACATGATCTCTTCCCATAACTCTATGTATCCTCATTCCCCTTTCTATGTTTATAACAATACATATATTTAAAGTGTTCATCAAGTTTTCTGAAGAATTGCCTAGAAAAAAAATAAGCAAAACATTGCAGAGTAGAGAATATTAATCTGCTTAAAGCACTGGCATCAGTAACGTTTCTGTTACACTTGTATTAAAAAGCAAAAAAAAAGCATTATAGCTTGTTATTTGTTTTTCCAGGGGTCCTACTGTGTGAGTTTCCTGAAATAAAATGACATAATTATCATGTGCTTTTTCAATTAACTTTTCAATGCTAATATCCTTTATTAAATTTGATTACTTAATAAATCATAAAAGCAGGGGATATATACATACATATCTAAAATAATCATCATGTACTACCATGTGTTATGATTAGATGTTATTCTGCAAATCCAAGAAAAAAAAAACAAACATTCTGGAGAAAAATCAGTTGAAATTCTCTCCCAGGTGTATACACATTTATGAAAAAGCAGCACACAGTGGCAACCACAACACATTCTCATCATTCTCTCTCTTGAGAGGTAAGGCACCAGAGGGATGCAAGTGAGGATTTTCCTTCCTTTCCTATTATTTATGTTCACGGCTTCAAGAACAGCTTTTTTTCTTGGTAGTCAAATGTACCTGTCAAAGGAAGGTAAGATGACACCACAGCTAGCGCCCAAAAAAAAGTTGTAAAATGAAGGCTAATGGATCTTCAAAATTATGTAAAATAGTGTGTCATAGAAATTTTAACCCTGCATTTTCCTATTTTAGGAAGCAGATCACTTTTCTCAGTTCTTCAAAACCAAAAGATGAAGTAAGAATGTGTGCTAGTATCCTACAGAGATGATGGGGAAAGCTTTCAAAACTGTATACAAAGTCTAAGAGGACTATTAATAAATAATGGGAGTTTATAATTCCTGAGACACCGAAAGAAACTAACTGCCCTATGGAGCAAAAATACTCAAATAATAGCAGCAGGCCAGGTCAGAGAGGTTCCCTGTGACAGGATGTGCATGCTTCAGCAATGCTCCCCTCAAAGTCTTACTGATAGGAGTCTAAAGTGTTACTTAATTAATTAAAAAAAGAAAAAAAAAGAATAAGTTGACCAAAACTTACTTGCAACTAAAACATTCAGAAACACTTTGAATATGTGACTTAATGAAAAAAAAAATATATAAACTTATATATAGTGTTAGTTCATTCCACGAGAAAATGCAACTGAAAACACTGCTATGAAACTGTCATTTGGTCTCAGTTAATAGTTATTTCTCAGTCAGATTTTTCTGTCTGCCTAAACAACAACAGAAGGACATAACAATATTCAGACATTTTGTAATGATAGGGTGTAGAATATCTCAGAGCTTAAATTATTTCAATCGAGCTACAGCCAAATTCTACTTTTAAATAACTAAAAGTGCAACTGGAGATAGAAATTCTTTGCTGAAGTATTTCAGTCTTTTTCCATTGCTGCTTCATCAAGAAAATATGAGGGAGAAAAAGAAAAAAATAATTTCTAGTCTCTTCTTACTTCTACTGCCTGCAAACCATATGTCTCTCTGCTGAAGTAATAAAAATACATTGTTATAAATGTAGGATATTGTAAGAGCAAAGGAAAAAAAGGTTAGAAAAATTTTTTTCAAGTTTCATAAGGCCTTAAAATTAAATCAAAGAAGATTCATATTCTGAGGGAACTGGTTTATTTTACTTTATATTGCAGCTCAGCTCTTAGACAATTAAATTATCTTCAAACAGACCACAGAATAAAGTAAGCAGACAATAGTGCAAATGAACTTAATGGTGATTAAAGTAGGAAAAAATATTTAAAGAAAAGGAAACAAAAATTTGACTTACCAGCTTGACCAAGTGTATACTCCTGATATCTTGTTCCTATTCTGTTTGTGGCTGTACAATTATACCGTCCAAAATCACTGTCGGATGTGGGAGCAATCTTTAAAATGAATACATTTTGTAAATATTAGTCGCTAACTAAATGTATATTTTTTTAGAATCAGAAATTCGAGTGTGTTCTCTTTAAACAATATGCAGATAAGTTTATTTCAACGTATCTAGTATAATCTTCAAATGTAAACCTAAATACACATTTTTTCATGTTCAACTCCTCCTTCTCAATTTCAAATGAGGAAATTTGAAAATGGAAAATAGTGATACTGTTCATCGTTATAATTTGACCTTTAAAGAGTAATTTAAAAATACAAAACCCAAAAAATCGAATAAACCTTTTGTAGATACCAAGCACCTACCAAGCAGTCACTTTAATTTTCAGTCTTAGCTTGATTAGTTTCATATGTATTTATGGAATTTTTTTACTTCCAAGAAATGCAAATTATATTTTTCTTGGGTGCAGTTGGAAAACTGAGCATACGCCATTCAAATATGGCTTATTTTCTAACCACTCATAAGAAATGTGTAGATACATCAGTTCATCTATAGTTGTTTGCTGTTTTGTTCATATTTTAGGAATGTTACTCTTTAAATTGTAGGTTTAAGCCTTAAATACATTCTACAGTACTTGCACTGCTGCCAAACTGAGGAAAAAATTATGTTCTGCCATCACAGTGATTTCCATTTGAAGTCTTACCTCTAGAATCAGCTTTCTTCCTGTACTGTAGGTCTTCAAATGAGTTGTATTTTTCACAGGTAAAACTAATTTTCCTCTTCTCCACTGAACTGAGGCAGACGGATTTGCTAGCACTTCACAGCTTATATTGATAGGATTGCCTTCCCAAGAGTAGTACATAGTTTGATTTGACACAAATGTTGGAGCATCTGGAAAAAGGAATAATGCACAAATTTATTAACCAGTTTAGTAAAACAAGCTGTGCACCCATATCCAAGCTTTCATGTTCACTGGGAAAATTCAATTCATTGATGTGTCAGTTTAGTATGGAAAATGGAAGTATTAATATTCAACCTTGAGTTTGTTGGGCTTTTATCTTGGTTTCTTCTCTCCTAAACAGTTTCAGCTGAACTTCTTGGGAAAGAGAATACCTGTTAAATATATTTAATATTAGGCAATCACAGGCCCTTGAAGGACACTCTCTCAGAAATTAGGAAAAGTGTTTCCTATTGAGGATGACAAACTCCTCAGCCAGACTGTTGTATGACAAAGGGAGGTGACATAAAATGTGTATTGTCTGTTCATGTTCTGATTTTATAGTCTTTTTTTGCTATGGACAAATTACATTCACTCCTCAGATTTTCTTGTGCTATGGCTTCACCCATTTCTGACTGCAACTTCATTATAGCTTATGAAATCTTTCTAAAGAGAGATATTTATTTGTGAAAATAAAACTTTGAAAAAAGCAAAAGAATACAAAAAATGTGACAATGAATTCTACCTACTGGAAAAAATATACTGCATGTCCATTATTTAGGACAACCTTTATGTCAGTTCCTTATTAAATGATCAAGCTACAGCCAAGGAAAAAGATGGTGTGTTACTGTTACACACCTGGCTGGTTTGTGAGAAATGGCTGCATTAAACAGATACTGAGTCTGACACAGAGGAAATTGCTGGTTTGCAAACTAACTGTGATCTTCAGACCACACTGCCACTAAATGACAAGAGTTATCTCTCTTACTCACTGTTTTTCTGGACAGCAGGAAGTTAAGTGATATCAATAATATGAGAGGGAGTAGCCTCTTCCCTCTTCTTCTTATGTCTTGGGTGAATTGTGGCTTTTTTTCATCAAATATTGATTTGTGTTATTTCCCAATTTCATTGTTATTATCTTTTAACAGTATTAAAAAAAATTATTTTTTCAAGGAAACTCCCTTAGTGCTTTAATTCCAAAAGAGACTTATCAGGTACAGCTGTTGGAATGGTACCTCTTTCAATATCTAAGATACACATATATACATATTTATTTTGATAAATAGACCCTAAATATTTTCATACATGTCTCTGGAAAATCTATTCCAGTCCTCTCACATATAGCTTAGTTGTAGGCAAGAAAATTCCATATAGATCAACCAGAAACCAGAACTGCGCATCTTTACTATGAAGTAAAATTTAGCTTCAGGAATGGTTAAAAACTAGTTTTTTCCTCTTTTTTTTTTTTTTTTTTTTTCCTCCTGAAGTGTACATTTTCAACTTCTTCCTGTTTGCCTCTGTCAAAAAGCACAACTTTTTGATGACATATGCTGCTGCTGCATGCAGGCATACAGGCTTTGGCAAAAAGAACTGTTATCAATAGAAGTTTTAAAGCACAGATCAAAGCTGCTACATTGCTCAAGGCCAGCAGCATCTCCTTTAATAACTGTTCAGCCGTTATTTTTGTAGAAAAACAAGCATTTTCATCTGAATAAGTAAAGCTTGCCTGGCTATGAATTTATTTATGAGACACAGGAGCTCATCTTTCTGCTCCAAGAGTTTTAATAAGTAATTCTAGTGATCTTGATTTTCACAGACCTTTAAATACCCCATATTTCAGCAGCTAAACAGTTTAATGCAAAGAACAGACTATCAAAGAGTCTTCAGAGTGTGACATCTCTCACTAGTGGAGAATATGAAGAAAAAAGCAAACTGCATCAGCATGTTTTATGGTTAGCTATGGTCAAGAATCTCAGAATACCAAGGCTCAGAGCCTTGGCTTTTCCTCTGGAAAAGAAGTTCGTGGTGGGAACCCCTTGTAAGAAAACTATACAAACTCATTTCTGCATGTTCAGTAGGTGGATCAATAGCATGTTCAACAAATAGATTGGAAATTTCATTAGAGTCTTCGTAAGGTTCCAAATGCGGTTAGTTCACAAATTTTATGTAAGCACTGTCTTCCAACGTGCAATTTCTCATAAGTTCACTCCATTTATGAACACCAGCATGAATGCTGAAGATTAAAAGATACTCTGAATCTGAGAAATCCTCCTTCCTAGATAACATTATGTGGTTTGAAGCTCAATACACAAGTGGCCAACTCATATCTTATTTTAAGACTTACAAGTGAAAAATTAGTGTACATTTCTATACTACAGATAAAAACATTTAAGAGAATAGGGACTTCCAATTCAGACTTCTCTCTCTCTTCTGAAGGCAGATTTTGGGTGCTCATACTACCTACTTGTTGATATTTTAAAATAGGTAAGTCATGGACTGACATCTGTACAAAACTATATGTATTAACAGTCATAAACACAATAAACCATAAATAGGACTAAAAGTCTGTCAAATAAAGATCTATTCTGAAATGAACAACTCACAATTGTAAAGCATTCCCTTCAAAAAACAGCTTTGTAATTTCCCTTTCAAAAAAGCCTGTGCATAAAGGCTTTGCAGCCATTCCCCCAGCAGTCAAGAGCTCCAATATACAAAAAGAAGAGGACTGTGCTAATGACTTCATTCAGAGAAATTATCTTAAGGCAGACGATTTTTGATTTTCTTGTCAGGAACAGATTAAGATGCCGGGAGTGATGTTTTACAAAAAGAATTTAATTCTGGAAATAATTTTCTTTTTACAGTCCAAGATAACTTACATTTCTTATGAAACTAAAAAATTGAGGTGAAAGGGAATAATTTGTTTCTAAAGA
>VXBU01001047.1:554280-617216 GCA_013400315.1 Bombycilla garrulus
AAAAAAAAGAACACACAACTGCATAGTGAAAGCACTTTCAGAACTCCTCATGAAATCACTCCATGGTCTGCAATCATTACTTTCAGTTCTGTGCCACAGAATCCTATTCCAGCTTTTATCTTCCCACTGGAAAGAATTTTTCTGTTCAAAGACTCCGTCCAAACAAGCTCACACAAACTCTACTGGAGATGTAAAATAATTGTATCTAGAAATTTCTAGATAAATGGAGCAGCAATGAAATAAAAAAGAAGGAATTTTTTGCTTGTTTTCATTTATTGAAGACCTTTGCCCGTGAATTTTAAGAACAATTTACAGAAGCAATTACCCAAGAAATATTTTGTATTTCAGATTTATATCCTCTGACTGGCCTATCAAGTGTCAGCCTCTTCTAAGCAAAAATAATCTCCTTTTCTCCTGGATAAAACACAAGAATAAAGACAATCTCTAAAGAGACTGTTACAAACATGATAACTGCAGGAGAGGTTGTAACAGTGGCTAGAGACCTTTTAGGGATTAATAAATCAGAGGACTCAGAAACAAAAAAGAAACTTTGTTGACTCTTAGAGGGTTAAGCTCAAGACTTAGCTGGTGCTCAGATCAGTCCTTACTTTATCCTGCTGAATACCTTTCATTCCCAAAAGTCTCAGCTGCTCCAGATATTTTAAGTTATTAAGCTTAACCTTAAGTTAATGGATAATAACACTGGAATATGATTTCAGAAGAAATCCTGTCTGCTTAAGTCACCAACACACCAACTTCTGTTAACTTCAGAAAAGACAGGATTCTTCCACACAGTAATGAACTACAGGACATGCTTTCTTCATTTATGCAAGTTTAACCATGAATTACCATGAAAAAAAAAATGACCTTCCATTAAGAATGTACTTTTGTTTTTTTTTTCTTTTTCTTTTCTTTTAAAACAAATTTAAAGAGAAAACAAAACATTAGAACTTACATTCAATATCAAGGTACATGCTCTTTTGGTGCCCACCAATTCTACTTGCCGCTTCACAGTCATATCTCCCTGAATCTGACAACTTCACATCTTTAATATGCAGTGACGATTTTCCATGCTGCCCTTTGACTTCTATACGGCCATCTGGGCTCTGTTTACATTGATTCAGGAAAAAAGAAGGTTTTATATATTTATATATGTATATAAATGTAGAATTTATATATTAAATATTAAACACTACTGATAAGAATGACTGAAAGCATCTCTTCACTTATTGTGATGTTATTACTGACAGCTAAGCAACTTCTAAATTTTCGAAATAAGTTAAAAATATAGAAAAACATGTTCTCTTTCTAGGCAGTACAATCAAAGGAGTAAGTACATGCTTAAAGGAACATTGCCAAGGGAAACCACAAAACTTATCGAATTATGACAGCAACAGTGAACTGCATATTCAAAACTTCTTTCTGATCTCACTCACTGTGTTATGATGCTGTTAAGAAAAATGTATAGATACAACACTCTTAGATTACACACAGCATTATCTCTGGTCCTTACAACTGCAGCTGTGAAAGTGAATAGAAGTAACGCTTCAGACAACGAGCAAAAGCCAGAATGTCACAACTGTTAAAAAACTTGAACCACAAATGCAACTAGAGTTCCTGGAGTTCAGTTCCTGTTTATTCAATAGAAAACGCTTTCAATTTTCTAGAACATGAAATTTATAACAATCCTCACCCATAATAACTCTCCTTCCTCCTCCCTGACCCTCCCCTCAAAATTTTTGAATTGAAACGGTATACAAATATTAGGTAAAAAGAAATAATATAAAGTCTTCTTCTTGATGCTTCAAACTTCATGAAGTATGATGCCTGAGGAAAAAGAAGTTGTTTTCTTCTGCTCTTTACTTACAGAATTATACAATACTTCGGGTTGGAAGGGATCTTAAAGCTTATCTCGTTCCAACCGCCCAGCCTGGGCAGGGACACCTTCCACTAGACCGGATTGTTCAGAGCTTCATCCAACCTGGCCTTAAACATTGCCAGGGATGGGACAGCCAAAGCTTCCTCCAAATGGAATTGAGAAATGTATTGTACTTTGTCATCTCACTTTTTTGTTTGCAGGGAAAAAAAACTCCAAATGGAATTAAAAATACTGTATTAACCTACCTTCATTATAGTAAGGTGGAAAAGGGACAAAAATTCAGTAACTATATCATTGCATGACATTAAAATTGAAAGAGATTTTTATGTTCAGCTCTATAATACACGCACTCAAGTTTACTCACAAAGTGGCAGATGATGTTTAAGCGGCTGAGCTTTTAACTCAGTACAATTTTTCCTTGACTTAATAAAGAAAATATGCCACAATATAGACCTTAAAATATTTGATGTAAAGCAGTCAAATGAAGCATGCTGTTTATCATGATTTCTATAGAAAGATAAGTATCCTGATCCTATGTAAGAATCCAAGCAGGCTGAATTTTGTTTCCTTTGAAAATGATTCCTCATAGGTACATAAATTAAAGTTCTTGAATTCTAACCCAGGAGCCAACATAAACCTCTTTGGACTGGTAAAAATTTAGCGACTTAGACCACTTAGCTATCAGGTTTAATACTGAAAATTCTGTTTCCACAATATGCTCAAAAAAGGAGAATAGAAGTTATCTGTTTCCACAATATGCTCAAAAAAGGAAAATGAAAGTTATCATGTTGCTAGTAAACATGTTACAGTAGTGAACATCATAGCTTTGGAAGGGATTCTTGGGTTAATTAAAATGAAATTTCTTTGAAAAAAACCCCATTGTTTTCTAATTTCTGATACAAAGTCAGACTTATGTATATGTAAAACATAAATAGAAATGCTTATTTATATAGCATTTATTTAATTATCTTCTTTATTTAAATATTAAGCATGTAATACCATGGTCAGACTACATTATTCCTACATAAAAAATATATACACTCCAAAATTTAATTTCTGATTTTACCTTGATGACAAGTATTTCCTTAAAAAGTTACACTTAAAATGGTGAAACAACTTGTGACAATGGAACACAGATACAATTGTAAATATTTTATCAGTGATTCATTAGCTCATTACTAATCCCAAATACTTTAATTCACTAATACATATTTCATGATAAGTAATTCTATACATCCCTAGGCACATACATGAGTATGAACAGATACTATAAAAGAAAATAGTAATGAAAATAAGCACAAAGACCCTTAAATTAATTTTCTTACTTATAATATGTAGTTAAAAAGAAATTACTCCTATGCTAATCAAAAAATGATAGGTATTGCGTAATTTGAGATTACTGCTACAGGTTCTGTGAAAGTAAATATATATTTTTCGTTTTGATAATTTTTTTGTCATACTATACTTGTTATTGTACTCTTTGACTTCTGTCATGCTCTTGCTTCCTGAGTGTCTTGCATAATTTGTAGTTCCACATGAGAATATTCCCAAAGGCCTGATGCTGACCTGACTGGTCTATGCACTGCTTCAAAGCCCAGAACCAGAGCTCCCAGAGCAGTATCAGAACAAGGATAACTGAATATCAAGGATTCCACTTGCAGAGAGGATGGGGATGTGGTGAGACAGCAACATCCACAAGGCGCTTCGGTTAACTTCTGGAACAGGATAAATTATTCAGGTGCCATGAAGTTTTTGTTCTGCAAAATCCCACTGCCATTTTAGTAAAATCAGTGAAATTGTTCAGGAGGAGTGAGCTTGCTCAGAAATTGTCGTTCATTTACTAGCTGTAGAAAGCTGCACTTGGGCAGAGGTGGATTAGGGGATGAGTTTGATTTATCACCCAGTGCTCCAACTTCCACTGAGGTATAGTAGAACCAAATGAGATGAAGTTCTAGAGCTGCCAAAACTTGCATTTTGAGTTGGCTAAAAAGAAGAATGGAAGGTAAGAACAGTTGCAGAAATTGTTGACTCATTTGTAGCTGGATTTTAGTAATATTGCTTGGATGGCCAGAACAGCTAACTTCCCTCCTAGAGCTTACCATTTAGCTGTCAAATACTCCTGCAAACCCCTGAAGTCCAAGCGCAAGGCTGCAAGCAAAACAATCCCTTCATTTAAAATCTAGACAAGTTGAAATACCTTTATTTGTTTTTCTTCTAATGTTTAAAGCTTACTCATGAGCAAAGTGCCATCACTGTGCATAGTTAAAATGTTACAGGTCAGTTTTTCTGTCAAATTTACCAACTATATCTTCTGGCACCTTGTGTACTTTAGTATTATTTTGGATATGCACTGCATATATTAACCAGAAAAAAGATGAAGAGGCAGTGGCTTAGAATTGAGACTGTTTTCTTCTTTTGCAAAACATGGAGCAGTATACTAAAGAACAGTCACTGTAAGAACATGTAACTTGAGTAAAAGCTGCAGGTATTTTAAATTTCCTACAAAGGATCTCTTTCAGAGGCACATGGTCGAAGATCCTCATACAGCAGGGAGGAGGGTTGAAAAAAAATATAGTTCTTCCTTCTTTGGATCAAATTGTTAAAAATTGCCAACTCATGTTGTCTTGGTCATATTTTCAGTACACATCGCTGAATTTCCAAGGAGAAAACACATATCAATTATCAGAATCATCTTTGGAATATCACAAATGACCATTTTTTAGGAAGTTTGCTGAATTCAGGCTGTGTTCGCATCCACATGAGAGGTAACTTGAGGTCATATACTTCTGGCTGATGCTTCTTATATGCGAGATTTAAACAGTTCTTAATTGCCCATGAAAATGTTTCTTGAAGCAGCATGAAAGATAAGAACTTCTGTAACCTGACATGCTGATACTAAATGATGATAAAATTCCAGAAGTCTATTAAATGTACGTGACCAGCAATTCCTAGTCTGAAAATCTACCTTTGATGGTGAGAGAAAGGGCTGTTAGTCACAACAGCCATCATCGTGCAGAAGCTGATGGAAGCTCCCTTCTGGATTATGGATGGTATATTCACAAAAATGCCCATTCTCTTCAGGTAAATGTATTCTATCCATGCACCTGTTGGAAACAGCAGAAAATTCCAGAGTATTGCTATGTGCATATGCCTTAATGTCCAGTGAATCAGAATAATGCTACATCAGTGTCTTGGACTTCAGTGATTTTTATAGGAGACCTTGTGATATTTTAAAAACTTCAGCTTGTTAATTATACATGTCAGCATATTGCAAATTCCTGAATTTCAAGGAATTTGTTTTTCCACAAAGAAGAAATTATTGAAGCACCTATTGTTTGTAGATTGATAGCGTAGCACCAGGGAAGTCACAAGAAAACCTAGTGCTGAAGAAAAAAATACTGTTGTTTTGATTCTCTGTTCAGCTGCAGACACACAGTTACACACAGTTACTTTTATAGAATTCAGATTGCAAATGGCAGCAGGTTCTATGCAGGTTGTTAGCAGCATGTACAGGCTCAGGAAAAAAAATGTGTTCTTGAATGCTTCGTACAACCTTCTGAAATTATAAATTGATATTTCATTGATTCATCCTCGCATTTCTTTCAAACTTAAGTCATTATGCAAAGAGATGACACATGAAATCCTGACACCGAACACTTTATAGGACATGAAATGGAAAAGTGAACTTCTTTCCTTTGTTGGTTTTTACTCAACAATGAATACATAAGAAAAATATTTAAGAAAGAAAAAAATGATGAGCATCCATTCAAGATTACTTCTGCTAAAGATGCAAATCCTAGATGTAAATCACAAATCTTAATGATGCAAATCACAAGAAAGAAACAGTTGATGATTTTTAATGGCAAAAATATTAGCATCATATCAACTAAAATTATAGAATAGAATAAGCATTAGTGTTGGCCACAATAAGTAACAATAGTAACCACAAATGAGTGTTTATAAGTATAGCAGAAATACTTCCACTCTAATAATTGCATATGCACTTTGTAATTAGAAATCCTGTTTCACTCATAAATACTGTATTTAATAACGGTTTTATTCCTAAGAATTTTGCTGATCTGTATCTACTCCAACACTGCTGTTATCCCATTCATATAGGTGACTCAAATGGATTCAGACCAGCAAAAGTCTAAGGAAGAGTTTTAAGTACAATGTTCTTATTCAATACAGACCTCACATAAAATAGTCACTAAAAATAGTGATTTTACTATACAATTGCATCTTAGTTTAGACAATCAAATCTTATTGTAGCTTGGGACTGGAGGTGGTTGTTCTGTAATTTTGGTGACCAGCAAGTGAAAATGTGCACATCTTATTTCACGTATATAGACATTCATTTAATTTTCACAGAATTCATATTCAAACCTTGACACAGTCTAGCTTTAGTTGCAGGGATAACTGATGTAGTGAGGGTATGCAGAATATAGAAAGAAAAGAGAGAAAAAAAAGAAAGAAAGAAAATATAAACCAAAATGAAATCACAATTTGAATTTCTGTTCAGTTGTTCAGTAGATTTATGCAGCTTCTCCCAGTTTACTGTTAAGTTGATCTGTATTTTACTAAAACTATTATGGCTAGACAGCAGACAGGAAGTCTGTCTGGAAACTGGGCTGAGACAGAGACCTGCAGGAACATATGTAAGCAACAAGGCTCCCTTAGGGGAAGGAAAGTCATGGAAGGCCAGGAAGAGGCACAGCTTGGGTCACAAGGTGAAGGGAAGTGGCAGCAGGACATATCCTAACCTCACACATCACAAAGTCTCTCTCATGAACCCTGATAATTCTGGAGGGTTTTTTTCAGCTGGAAAAACAAAAGGAAATTATTGCAGTAGCAAGCAAAATGGAGAAAGTGAGGTAAACTGGACATAACTGAAAGGGCACATGTTTTCAAGTAATTTTATTTAATTGATGTCCTGAACACAGTTCTCAGTTTCTTTATTTACATGTCTGTATTGATAAATATGGATAAAAAGAAAAGCTTATGCTGGATATATCAGCTATATTGGATGTTTGCTATAATGGGAAAATGTCATGCTACTAGAGTTTGAAATAACTTGGGTCACAGAGATTGCAACATGGCAGCAGAAGCACCAACATCATTCTCCTGAAAAAGGTCTCATTGAGAAACAGCCTTTAAGCCAGTCTCTTTCTTATTTTCAGTCAGCTTGCAGGATTCCTGACTCAGCTGTACAAATTAGGAAACTGAACATAGTATTAAATCATCCAAAGTTATGTATTAGTACATCATTGAAGAAACAGATCTGTAACAATACATTAAGTGAAGAGACTATGTGGATAAATTAATGACAGCTGAAATATTAGTCACAGCCCTAGAATTCACTGGTATGCAGGTAAATCAGGAGGAAAGACTGGGACATGGAAGAAAATATTAATTTTCTGTATGGGGAAGAAAAGGAGAAGGAGGAGTGAGTAAAAAAATGCCAGAAACAGCCCTTTAACCAAATTATATAACCCTGGGGACTTTAATGTTATGTATATGCTACCTATAGGACATATTAAGCACGTTAGATGATGATCTTGCAGTAAAGATTTCCACATGCTATTAATTAATTGAATTTTGTCATAAATGTTTACAACATAATTTGCACAGGCAGGAATTTGTAGAAAGGCAAAAACCATTTTATTGCTAGTATCATTATTTATGCAACACTTAGACATTTTAATAACACGAGTTGAGCCCATGCATACATGGGAATTCCGACCATGAATCAAAACTCAGACCTATTTCCCATTTAGGCAGTCCTAAGAAATATTGCTTGCTGAATTTTATAAGCTGTCAGTAAAGGGTGGTGCAAAGAGTCTTTACTTTTTCCAATGTCCAGAAATTAGACTTTTAGATGAAGTTTCATGCTTTAGATGAAGTTTCCCAGCCTCCTAACTAGCAAGACACTCCCCTAACTAGCAAGACATTCCCTGGTACGTCATTGTTTTCCTGTTAAAGTATCAGAATTTAACTGTGTTTGAAATATGAGAAATATGGTATTAGTAGGAAAAATAGTTTATGAGTAGGTAAGCATGGAGAGATTGCACAGTCAGAATGTGACAGAAAAATACGGGGTTTTTATAAGCATACTAAGGACATTAATAAATTATCAAGAACTAATTATTACACAGAGCTTAGATAAAAACAAACAAACAACAACAACAAAAAAACCCACAGATTGGAAAACTGAATACAGGCCTTTGCATTCATCCTGGCTTTACCAAAAGTTCTGAAGACTTAAATTCTCCAAATATATACATGTACTCAAACTGTCTTTCAGGTCAGGAAAACTGCAGGCATTTTAATAACATAAAACACATTTTTGCCAGCGTTGCACTTCTGCGCTCCCAATGTAGGCAGAATGTAGAAAATGCAAAATTTCTTAAATGTCTTGGAAGGTCCTGTGGTACATAAGGAAATAATGACTCTAAAGCCTGGATGTATTACCTAGTGAATCATCAGGTGCAGATTCTCTATTTTGCCAGACAAGCTACAGCTATTAGTTCTTAAACCATTAGCAAATAACACAAGTGATACTTCGGCCTAAAGCTCATGAACAACAATTTGTGTTGCAGAAGAAATGAGTGAATATTCCAATCCAAGCTGCACTGGTAATGTAGAAAATGTTAGTCCATAAAAAAGTTCCCTGATAATTTTATTCTTCATTAGTGTAACAGACTGTGTATCATCACTGAAACTAAATGGCAAAAAATAGCATTGGATGGAAAATAAGTGCCATTTCCAAGTCTTTAGGGCTTTATTTCAGCTAGTAAATGCAGCACTGAAACCTACAGGCAGTACCCAAAAAGTATCTATTTGGTACATAGGTAGCACATAAGCAAATGCATTAAATTGAAAATGATTTTACAATTTTAAATATAAATTAGGTGGGAATAAGAGTATCCATTTAAAGAACAGATAACAAATTTGGACTTAGTTTAAGGTATCCCATTAAAAAACTGCTTAAATTAGTCATATTCTTAAATTAATGTCTTTCCCTAGGTTGTTTAAGCTTTTAATACAGAAGAGATAATACATTTTACATTTCCTTGCCCTTTTGTCTCCTTTAAATAATCAAGCACTTTGCTTACTTAATTCTTTCTCAGTAGAAAGCAACCTTAAAGTTTTATTGAAAGGAAAAATGTACAGAGAGAATTCTGAGCTAGTATAATTCCAGTACAGACAGTCATCCACAGAACAAGAGTACAGCTGTCTCTGTGTATGTACAGTCATTCGGGTCCTCTCTGTGTAACAAATAATTTACCTCCTATCCCAAAAAAAGGAACAAATCTGAAGGGCCCTCTGGTCGTGTGGCTAATATTTAGTACAGAGCTGTCAATACAACCAATAAGTCAAAATAATTATGAGCTTAATTTTTGGCTTCATTTACACATCACTGCAGATATCGTTACCTAAAGGAGTGTGTGGAGCTCAGACAACTCATTCAGCTACTTGAGAACTTGGGAATATCCAAACTGGCTCACAGTTCTGCTACTTCCTCAGATCCCCCAGGAAAGCTGCTCTTCCTTCCTAACTGAATACAACCCTACTCCTCCAAAATCAATCTTTTTTCTCAAATACTGTCACCTCCCAAAACTAGAGATAGATGAAGGAACAACAAAATGTATTCAGATTTCCATGGATCAGATGGCTCCTGAAATTCTACTATTCAGTGTTCACATATGGCCCTTCATTTGCTTATGTCTCAGGGTATAAACCTCTATATTCTCAACAGCACTAATTATCTGTAAGTAACATATAAGTGACTCTGTTGGTCAGTTCATTTATTTACCTTCTTCCAGTCACAACAGTCTTGCTCTCTGACTTCATAGTCTTAATATGTGAAGCCCACTAAAATTCATTTGGGGCTTAAAAGCAAAATAGAAGAGAACTTTGATGCTTGATTGAATTGTTTGCAGAGCATTTCAATTGCATCATCAAATGAATTTGTGGCTGGCTACATAAACTGTTCTGGTTTGCAGGCCTGTTCCAATATTGCAACAACAAAAACATTCTATGATATTCTAAGTAGGAGCTTTTCACACAATACATAGGTGAAACAGGTCATAACAATTTTCTCCGATTGAGAAAACAGAGTGGCCTTGTATATTTCTCAGCTATTCAAAGGAGAATTATTCACAAGGAGCAGGATTTGGATAACTCAGAAAAATAAATATATTTCCTGAAATCAATTAAAATACGCTAGCTCCATCTCTGTTTTTTGTGATTGATTTCAAATAAGGACCTGATCATTGATGAGCAAGAATTTAACAGGGCTCACATTTCAAAAAGAAGGACAATGTATTTCACTGACACTGTAAGACTGCTTCTTTTTGTGCAGGGAAAACCAACATAAACAGGGAGTAAAAAGAAAATCAGATTCTTTTTATTAACATTTGTAATAGCTGAAGTGAAGTTAATAGGCTTGGTCAAAAAAGCAAAACTTGATGTTTCAAGGAAAAAGATTACCTTCGTCTATTGCCTGATCATGAAAACTATGAAGAACTCTACAAGCTCCAAGTATTTATTATTTGCATGCCAATACAAAGTGATTTCAAACTTGGAAAATAACTCAATTATTCGTCTGAACTCTGCAGTATTTACAAACAACATCACAGGAAATTTCACTGGGAGAACCAGCTTATTGCAATGGAAGAAAGCAGAATTCAAACCCTTTCTGCAGTGTTCATTATAAACTTAAAAATCACAGTTTGGGTTTTCCTTGGGGGTACAAGGAGAATAGCATAAAGTATTTAAGGGACATTCAGTGAATCTGTATGAAATAGAGTACAAAGTACAGTAAAAAATAGATTATAAAATCCTATCTTAAATTCAACACACAAGTTGTAACCGGGGCCTCTCTGTATTGGCTCCTTTCATTCATTTTATGTGTTTAGATCACAAATTCCTCAGGGTATGCAGCATATGCCTCTTTGGACACATGCTGCATACAGTGGAGCCACTGTCTCTTATCAAGTCCCATCTGTTATTGTCATTTGTATTCCAAAACAGGGCTTGAAATGGTAATTACAAATAACATTGATCAGCATTCATATTTCTGCTAGAATTAGATACCATGAAAGTGGGGCATTAAACTCTGCCCTCACACTTCTGCAGTTCACACAGGAACCAGTGACAATTTTGTATCAGCAATCAGGATGTGCTGTCCTTCAGGGACATGAGTAGGGATGTACGTGCATGTCCAAAATCCATTTCATAACTGATTATGCCAAATCAAATCCAATCACGATCTTTCCTTCTGTTCTAAAAAAAGCAACCCTTCTCCTGCCTCCTCTTTTTACTGGGAAAAGGGCCAGGCCTGCTGGCTGCAGAGTGGTCTGTGGGAATGTGCCATTTCAAACCCCAGCTGAAAGGGGCACAGCCAGGTTGGCACATCAGTGCAAGGACAGGAGGGACTGGGGACTGCAAGGACAGAAACAGAGTATGTGCAACAAGCTGAGAGCTTTAGCTTGACACTAAAACAGCAGATGAAGCTGTGGCCTTGGACTAAGACTCCATTTCCATTTTTACACCTTTAACAGTGAGACAAACCTTCCAGCAGGCATTGCCATTCATTTATTCAACCTCACCCACCCCCACCATGTATTTATGGGGCTACACAGCCACAGAAGAATTACAGAGGTCATCTAATGTGGCCTTCTGGAAAACTTTTCATTTAACTTTCAAGAGAAGACAGAGGAAAGGGAAAAACCCCTTTATTTCACATTCTTAATGAAAGAGAGACCACACACTGTGTGGTAGATTGTTCTAAGAGCTAAATGATAAAAGAAGAGAAGAAAATGCTGCTTTGCTTCTGGTTTGAACTCACTTGGATTCAACTTTCAAATACACACTTTTGAGGCACTGAAAATCCTTTATCAAAGTTGTTTTTTCCAAAGAGATAATTATAGAGCTCATACTCATTAATATTATCCTCCTTAAGCCCAGCTGGGTTACTTCTTTGATCTATGACTTTAGTGCATATTTTCCATTCTTTTGGACACGATAAACTCAAAACTCAGGAAGGTCTATGTCCCAGTTATAAGATCTATCATTGGATAGAAAACATTTTGAATCCATGCTGGCTCAGAATGATCTCACATTCTGCAGTCTTTTTTATGAGCATGAGGTATGCTTACATTTTAGCAAAATAAGAACCATATGATTGAGGAGTTACATACTGAAGTTACTAAAAGTAACATTAAAAAAATAACAACTGCACTTTACATGCTCTTTTAATGATCATTATGTCAATATTATTGCTTGAGCAGTTTATCCATCATCTGTGGAAAAAATCATCCCCTAAAGATACTCTCAGTTCAACAGAAATGATGAATAATATGCAGTTGATATCAAGAAAAAACTGGCCCAAAACCTCTAAATATGAATCCCTTGAATAATGACAATAATTTTTATGTTTATGCATAATTTATGTTGTTGCATGATGGGGTATTGCTTTAAAAGTTGTCACATATAAGTAATATTTTCAATTTAAGACTATGTTCTATGTTGCTCCCCCTTGATTTCTTCAATTCACCTTTTTCTTCCCTTTCTGTGTGCAAAACACTGATTTATTATTTAACACCTATTCAATAATTTAATCACTGCCAGTTTTGCTCCCTATTCACCTAATTTGGTAGGAAAGCACAAGCCAAAGTTTTGGCAACCCAGAGCAGGACCACGGGGTAAATGTAGCAGCATATTTTATAGGTCAAGGACATACTCAGTACTTGAGAACATTTATTCAAGATTCAGCAAAAGCCCTCCCATGAGCAATACACAGAGTTCTTTCTTTGGCTAGAACAAAGGAAACCACATAACTGTATTTATGCTCGTTATTTTTATCTTCCACACAGAGTCTGTCAGCACACAAGTAGGAAGTGAATATAGATTTTCGTTTGGTTGTCACTATAACTGAGTTGAACCACAGTTCAGAGAACGCTCCAGCAACACATCTGTTTAACCACCTGCAGCTGGAATTAAGAATAGAAGACTGTCTTATACAAGCACTGGATAAATTTCAGGTCTCAACTGCACCAACATCTTTGAGCTCCTTTCTGCTATTTTCTCTCATTTCCAATATCCTTTATAGAAAGGTATTTTGGGAACATTTCAAATACAAGTGAGTATTAACATTTGTAACCTTTGAAAAAAGCATAATCTTTGCAAGTCAGAAAGATGACCTTTAACTTGAAATATTTAAGGAAGAGAGAAATTGCTTTGTCTTAGTGCAAGACTATTAGAAAAAATAATATATAAATACTGCTTTATTGCTCCAAAGGGGAAATCACAGAACAGGAAAATAGACAGAGCCTCACATAAACTGCCTCAATTCCAGGAAAGGTCAAGTCAGAGACCAGACTAGAACAGACCCTCTCCTTTAGAACACAAAAAATGGAAGTAAATAATTCCTTAATATACAGGAATTTCCTATAAATTAAGTGACCTACTAGGTTTCTAATTCCCTTCATGGCATGATTGCTACCTAGGTTTTCACCTGTGTGCATGTTTTAAGCAATAGCTATGAATATGCAAGAAGAAGGTATTTTGCTACATGATTATCTAGAGTAAAGATTATTGATTAGTTTTCCAGAAAGATGGTATCTCTTATTTCAACCACTACAGAGAAATTCTGCAATCTATGTCAGGAAAAGAAGAAAATGTTTGTTCAAATACAAAAATAATTATTAAAAAGAGAAAAAGAAAAACAATTTTGTAGAAACACAGCTTGCTAAAAGCATGGTCAGAAATTGCATTGCACCATTCCCTTTTCGTTTCATCATTCCACCTAATGACAGCTCTTTTTCCCACACTAACTGCCCTCCTCATTGTCATATTGCAATCTTTCTCTACTCAACTTACTTTTATAATAAAATATTAAAATAGGGAGACAAAATTGGAAAATAGGCTCTGTGTCCTCTGTAACAGGAAAAAATAGGGAGGAAAAAAAAAAAAACAAAAGTGGGAAATAAAGAACTATAAAGTAATCAGATTTTTTTAACTTTAAAATACCTTTAAGCTCCAATGTATTTTGAGGATTACTCGACAGAATCTGAATATTCTGAAGAAGGGCTATGTGTAGCCATAATGATCAAGATGAAATTGAAACCATTAGTAGGGATTATGTATGACAATTTAGGCTACACAAATTAATTGCCTTTCAGCATTTATTGCTTTTCCTTTTTTTTTTAATTTAAAAATTTAGAATCTCCATGTCTCTCTTACTGCCTTAGAAAACAGCAATTCCTTCTAATTCCAGAGGAATATAAAATTAATCTGTCTCTAAATTAATTTTCTGTTTACAAGAAAAAGATTAGGCAGACATTACATATATAGATATTTTATACATTAGAGTAGATTTACCTTGTCACCTTCAGAGAAAGTCATTCCATCAATGGCCCTTTTCCAAGTAATCTCTGGGACAGGTTCTCCTTCTGCTTCACAGATGAGGGTTGCTTTCCCATTCTCAAAAGTGGTTTCATTTTTAAGCTGTATTATTTGAGGCTGCACTGTTAAAAATACAAATTGCATTACTGATCCTGCACAAAGAATGCCATATCAAAACCCATCTTTAAAATCACCTTTCTCTTTTGTTAAAGCACTTTTTAATTTTTTATTTTTTTTTTTTTAGGATTAACTAAAGGTTTTATGTCACTATTTATAAAAGCATACACTTTCTATAAAATTTTCTGACCTCAAGTTGCACAGCAACCATTTCTGTATGACCCATGAGCCGGACATCCTGCTCTTTGCTGGGGTGGAGTGGGATGGCTCCTGCCTGATCTGGTTTGGGGACTGTGTTTATGTGCTTTTTTCCCTTAAGAACAAGCTGCCCAGGAGCCTGTGGAGTCTGCCTCCCTGGAGATAACCAAAATCCAGCCAGACTTGTCCCGAGATATCTACTCTGTCTGACTCTGGACTAGATGGTCTCCAGAGGTGCTTTCCTATCGCAGGCATTCTTTGATTCTATAATAACACTTCTTTTTCCTCAAATGCATATTATTCAGAAAACAAAAATAGGAATTATTAACATTCTTTTACTTTGATCTTTAGAAACGTTTCACTGGCCTACATCAATTACAGAACTGAACAAAATCCCCCAGCAACAAACACGTTTCACTGGTATTAACACCATGGAGAACTGAACAGTCCTCTGATACAAAGTTGTTCATCCTTACCAAGCAAAGATACATTTTTGGTGGTAAGGTACATTTAAAAAATCCAGATATTGTTTCCATTCTTCAAATCATTCCCCTTTATACCCTCAATTACACAGCAGCTACATCTTTCAATCTATATTGTATCTTATCACATTATTTATACATACAATGAAATTTCTGGTTACATGTGAATACTTTTCCTCTGAGGATTTATCTATACAAATCACATAAGAACTCTGTATTAATACTGTACATAGAATATTACTCTCTTCTATGACATCCAGGTATCTTCACTAAAAATCTTTTGGTCCTATATATTACCTCATACATAATGATTAACAAGTTTCTCTAAACCTATTCCCTTTATTCATTGAAGAAGACGCTCATCCCCCAGGAAAACCCAACATATAATCCTGTAATAAGAATATGATTCAATATGTTTACACCCAAAAGCAGTGAATAAAATTTACATGAGTGAATTAAAACTGGGCAGCTCTTAAGACTGACTTCATCAACTTTAAGCACATTTGTTGAAAGTAATGTATTCTCTAAGCAGTTTCTCTAAGCTTTGCTTCTGAGGAGGCGCTACTATAGTGTACTCATGAAACAGAAAATAAAGAGATGTAATCTGTTTTTTAATGGGGTTCCTAAAGTGTGTGCTACACAGAACAGCAATACTGGCTTATGTTCATGGACCCAAACGGGAAAGATAATCATCCAGGTTGGAATGGGCACCAGGAGGGCTTCTTGATCGACCCCCTCACCAACACAGCATCAACAGACCCAGATGAGGTCAGATTGCTCAGGAATTTTTCGAGCACTATCTTGAAAAATGTCAGGAACAGAGATTTGACAATCTCTCAGCCTGCTGCAGAGCCTGGCTGTTCTGGTGAGGGGT
Source organism: Bombycilla garrulus (assembly GCA_013400315.1). NCBI lineage: Eukaryota > Metazoa > Chordata > Aves > Passeriformes > Bombycillidae > Bombycilla > Bombycilla garrulus. The sequence continues at coordinate 570,242 of VXBU01001047.1, forward strand.
GTTTTCCTTATGTCCTGGTTCCTGCTTCATTTTATGACTCCTCATTCATAAGCATTGTCTCACAGATGCTACATTCAGCATCACCAAGAAGAATAATAAAAACAGGGTCAAACTTGCTATCTGTAGGTTCACCACCTACCTTTTATCCATTCCCTGCACACAATCCTTGGTCTCACTTCTGACTTCTTTTCTCCATATTCCTTCTGTTGCTTCTCTACTATCTGTTCACCCTTGACTATTATGAATAAACTGTTGTGTGTTCACTACACAGAGATGAGAAACAAGTAGCATTTTACCTAAGAAAGCACAGAACTAATATCCTGCTTCATTAGTATGTAATCTAGGGTGAGTGAGATCATGTGAAGAAATAAAACACCCTGAGTGATCAGGACTTTTTGAACTGTCAACTGGATCCAGATTTATTGGATGCAGTAGAAGGTAGTAAGCAAATCATTACATCAGGGTATCAATTAGACCAAGAAAATACAAAACATCCCTGTGCTACAAAGAGGGATGTCAGTAGAAAGACCTAAAAAACCCACCAGAATTAGAGATAAAAGATAATTATGTTAAACTTCAAAAATAATTTCAATTATTTCTCTCCCTTTCAGGATCATTCCAATGCTTATGAAATATTTCACCTTGGCAGCCAAGCACTCTATTTCTAGAGCCATATCACCTGGCTACAAAATAATCTGTTCTGTCCTTTCATTCATTTGATATATCATCCCTGGAAAAAAAGGAAAGAGCTACAGCAGACAAAAAGGACTTTTTTTTTTTTTTTAAGAGGGATCATACATAGTATTTCATGGCAAAAATTCTCAAAATTTGTAATTATTGCCATCAAAATGAGTTCCCCATCTGGACAACACGACAAACAATGTAATTTGCTCAAGATGATGCATGTTCCAAAACACAAAAATAATTCTTAACCTTAGACTTATTCTGAATTCCTTTAAGACCTTCTTCAAACGGATCACTACAAGACAAAAAGTTTTAGCTTGACATTTTAGACAAGAATACCTGACATTTAAAGGAAAAGGCACTGATTAATCATCAAATAGATCTAGCTGACAGTTATTACTTGGAAGAAGAGAGCTCATATGGGGCATATTATTTAATTAAATCATTTTTGTAGGTCACAAGTCATAACTTACTATTGACTAGAACTTTTTCCACTGTTTGAATACTTTTAAATGACATTTTGAACAATGGAAAATATTAAAATACATTTGTGTACATGTAAATAAAACTATCTGAAAATGCCAAGACTAGTATTGACAGAAATACTGAAACAGTCATTTTCCCCACCCTCCCACCTCCAATTTTTTACTGTTCTTTCTCAATTGATAAGGTCATTCTCAAACTGAATTGTTATTTGCTTTTTGTATTCTAGAAAATATGAAGCAAATAAAAATACAGAGCCTTGGAATGCAAATTCAGAAAGCCTTCAGGGTTTTGCTGCTTTCTTCCATCAAAAATATTGAAATGCAGATGTTGTGATGTAGTTGAAACACTTGCAAGCTAAATGACCTGGCTCAAATGAAAGAATGCTTGAATATAGAAAGGAGCTAAATTCCATTAAAATTATTTAAGGTAAGGAACTATTATTACTAGATATGCATTGTTAAATATAAACAGAGTGCTGATGCCAAATGAAGAAACAACATTTACTGGTTGGAAAGTTTGTTTTCTGAGCCAAGAAGATTGGTTTTAAGTTTTCTAACACTTCCCCAGTAAACAAGTTGCTCTTAGATTCCTTTCTGGATTTGTCTGATTGCTGTGTATGTACAGCCTCCCCATAAAGCTTACGATGAACATGGATGGCAGTCTGAGACTTCTGCTTACAACCAGTTTCTTGGAAAAAGTACACAATTTATTGGATTCACAGCATCCTACCCATACCTTTAACAAAGAGTTTCATCAGAGCTGGGAAAGAACACATATACAAAGCTTGAGATAGTCCTGCTTATGTCTCATGGAAAGAATTACTTTACACAGCTTGATATTGATACGAACTGGTGAGAGGCCTGGTCATGTCTGTATGGCTGCCTGATGAATCTCTTGATTAATCTCTTTATTACTCTCTAAATTCCAAGAGGACTCTCACCTTCCTGCTGGCCTCCTGCACAGACACATTTGAATTCGGTGGCAAAACTGCAACCCCATCCTCCTGGAGACTCCTGGTGCAATCGGAACTGAGCAAACAAGCTAGAGCCCAACATGTAAATATCTAAGCAAGCAATTTCAGAAATTTTATTCCTTATATGATAAGGATTCACACACATACCTGTATGAAATGCTGACATAACACACCATGAACTGAGTCTTTCTCTTTGGATGGTACTATTGAAACATTTTAAAATGTTATTACTTCTTCACACTCAGAGGGGTTTAAGACAACTGTCATCGCTGTCTTTATAGATTGGATATTTTTAATTTTAAAAAGCAGCAGTATTCCAAAAAGAGGAGATAGTAATAAGGAGGAAGAAAGGAATGCAGAAAACATGTGAACTTTTAACATTCCACCTGTAAGAGCTGAGTTGTATTTTGTGAAGCTGCAGTTGGTGAACTTTATAATATCTGGGAGGAGCAGGCACAGATCGCTCCAAACACAGATCCATGGGATTCTCCTTCTGGAGGTTCTAGTGAATTTAAATGAAAAGCTTCCATATATGTACAGCACCTCATGACAAATAAAACAATCAGCATATTAAAGCACATATAAATCTGCTTACTAAGCCCAAAAGAAAATTATTAAGCTATGTTCCAGGCACTATAAAAAGGAATACAGCATTAAGACTGAAACTAAGGGAAAAATTTAGACAACTCTTCACCCCAATTTCAGAGGCACAATACAGCCTTTTTGGTTCCAAGATGAATGGATTTTGAAGGACTAAATTGACCTAAAAGCTTTGAATTTTAGCATTTGGAATGAACTCAAGAGGGATAAAATAGGAGAGGTCCGTTATATTTCCTCCTACCTGGCAGATGACAAAAAATGTTAATAACAGCACATAGTTTCTCAATAATCAACAAAAATTATATTAAATACAGCTGAAAAAGCTTTTCCACTATACAACACTCAGATTATAATTAAAAAGCCAACTAGAAAATAAAAATAGTATGCGTTTAAACTATGCATTAGGTACAAAGAGGTTTTTGTGATGCTTTTTGAGGTATTCCCTCATCTGGTTTTTGTGAATTCATTTGTCAGAACCCACTGAAACACCAACAAAATACTTTTACAATAAAATATCACTCAGACTGCCCTCTCACTGATTATGTAGGTAAAACATCTATATCATAGAGAACTTCAAATTAACTTATGCCAGAACTCCCTCTAATTTTTTATAAATTTACATTAATGAAAGAATATTTTTTCCTTCTAGGAAAATAAACTATTGAACATATAGATGTAGCTTTCTGTGGCCTAAGCACAGAAAAGAGAATATTTGTTGAAAACCTCAACTCTAAGTATCATCCAATTGTATAACCACGCATTTTTGGATGATAACGATGTAAAAATAAGCAACTGCAGCAAACAAAATTAAAATCATAGGAATATAAACACATTTCATATTAATATGAATATGTCTTTAATTAAAGCTAATTTTATTTAATTTATTCTAATTGTATTTTTATTCTAACATAAATTCAGACTACTGCCATCACCTTGGAGAAGGAATAATGAAGAAATTAATGTTTACTTTGGAGAAAGTAAGAAGATGTAGGAGGCTTCAATGTATTGAATTTATTGAGTGTTCTTAAATCAACTCCTTGTTACTGTGTTCTTTTTGGAATTTTTTTTGGGTTGTCCATAGACGTAAAAATGTGGCATTTCATAATTGAAAATGATGATTTAGATGTATCTAATCACAAACATTTATAAATATGGTTAGTTACTACTGCAAAAGAAAAGAAAATAAAAAGAAAAATTAAAGTATAACAGTATGAGTGAAAGTGATAACTTCCAAATAGAGATAAATACTAAGAATATTTTTAAAGAATTCAAGGGTGAACACCTACTCAAGCTGTTCAGTGGTAAACATAAAAGCATTAGAATTACAAACCTTAACCCAAGTTCTAAGCATTAACCCAGATGAGATAATTTAGGTAGTATTTGCTAATGATACAGAAAAAAGCTATGGCAGATAAGAGGATGACAGAGAGAGAGAATCAAATCATATCAAGGAAGACTGAGAGAAAGAGGGATTTTTCTCTCTTTTTAGAGCAAAGCACTGACACAGATAAACTGGGGAAGGCAGAGTGTGTGCCTGTGTTTCCACACATATATCAGAGCTGCAGAAAAACTGCCAGAGTAAGCATTTTACATCAGAATAAAAAAGGATTTTTAGCAGTGACACTGAAAAAAAACCCCAAAGTTAAACTAAAGAATTTAGGTCGTGCATGCATGGCACTGAGATGAGTATGTCTATCAAAAGTCCTGCATTCTAGGAAGTTTAAGTACTGAATTATATAATGTTACTCTTATTTTTATTGCATTATTGTTATATTACTGTTATTGTGAGTTTCAGCACTGCCAGAGCCATGTTGTAGAAACACTACTCGCTGCCCTAAGGAGCTTGCATTGTAAATTAAAATTAAAGACAGCAGGCATGTGAGACAAATAAGCTAATGAAGTGGGAGAGAAAAATGCAATTTAATAGGTCAATTTAACATAAACTAGTTGTTTGTGTACTATTTAGCTACAATAACCAGCCATCTGCCTTGCCCTTTTCAGACTGCTGCTTTTTTAAACACATTTAATGGAAAAAAGATAAGTAGTTTTGGTTGTATGAATGGGGGTTTAATCTGTGTGAAAGAGACAAAAGAAAAGTTCCTTGTAGGAGAAATTAAAATCCTGCCCCACTATGAATTAGCTATAACCACTTAGGACAGAGACGTGGGAGACAATCTGGAGAGTTTTGTGGAAATTAAAACATAAGAAATGATTTTTCATGCGAGAAAGAAATTTAGGAATTTAGGATGTCACAGAAACATTAAGGATGTGTAGATTCACAATGGATTTAACCAACTCACTGTATCTATTAAAAAATTAGGATTTAGCTTCCCATGGAGTCCCTAGAAAAGTGGTTGCTAAAAGATGAAAAAATACATACAGGAAATCCTCACTCTTAGTCTGCTGTCTCCTTTTCCTTATCTCTTTCATTAAAAAGTTTCCTTGCTCTAGGCAAAAACCAAGTAAATTTCAGGCACAATTAAAATTACTTGAAAAATACACAGTTATTTCTGACTGAAACTTTCCTAAATTCATATCAAAATTAGAAATTAATTTCTATTTCTTCAATTTATTTTTATTTTAAGTTTGGAATACAGTTGAATGAAATATATCAGTTTTCCAAACCAACTCCTTGGGGATGGGCTAAAATTTAAGTCTTTATTTCATCTTCTTTCTTTCAAAAAGAAATTGAGAATAACTGTCAAGTAGCTCAGAACAACAGCCCAATGGTTAGGAAATCCACCTGGAGTACAGAGCTGGAGACAACACAGCATAAAGAGTTTCTCAAAGAGGAGACAGGGAGGTGCACATGGACACAGCCACGTTCACCTGACACCATGGCTTCACCCTCAGGCTCCCAGACCCCAAAAAGCCAGCATTATACAATCCAACATCTACCCTTTTCAATGTAAATTATCAGATTGCTCTCTCCCATTAGAACTCTTTCACTTTTATAAATTATTACTAGCTTTAGCTTGGAATTAATGTTAAACATTAAATATTTTTTTTTTAACTGGGGAGTTAATTTTGCTTTTCCTGAACATTTAACTGTTCAAATAGAAATCTTTCACTATAATACAAGCTATAGTAATTTAAAAAACCCAAACACATTCATTTTTGTAGGTTTTTCATGAGTAACTTACAACCTTTTTTCTTGCTCGTTGATTCTGAGGGATGTTTTCTACATTCTCACAAATACCCACTCTCACTAGGTTATATGTCAACAAAACTTCAAATAAATTATCAGTTCTATGCAAAGGAGGGAATCATTACCACAGTTGGGGTGGTGGAGCATAGAAAGAGAAATAAGAGTTTTGAGGTTATTACTTTCATCCTTTGAAGGTCAGGGCACACAGTATTTTTCTGACTACCTCTGCTACTGTGCACTTAAAAAATACAAGTCAGGTAAAAAAGATCTCTGCGTGGCATAGCTTTATTAAAAAGCTCACTTCGAAGTCAAAATAACCTGGTTTTCCCTCTTTCAGAATTTACTCATTTCTCCTCTTGGTTTTCCTGCAAGCTTCAAATTCCAAATGAAAACCAGAGTGAATTAACTATTTAACACTCCATTGTAGCACATGAGAATATCAGCAAAACAAATGCTGAAGATAACCTTTTCAAAATGAAATTCAGTTGCAAAGGTTTAAGTAGCCAACAGGTAGGAAAAAGGTTGTAAAATCATACAGAAAGCATTTTGCTGCATCAGTAGGCACCTTGCAGATAAACTATTTCACTGAAAATTATGAATTAACACATAATTCCTTAATTTTATTTTTTAAAAGGAAAGATGGACCATATTATGTAGTACTTACCAAAAACTTGAAGGAACGTCTGTTTTTTGTCATTTCCTGCTTTGTTTTTAGAATTACAGATATAAGGACCTGCATCAACATTTTTTATATCTTTTATTGTTAGTTGTGTATTGCTTCCTCTCAGGACATATTTTTCATTTTCTTCAATAAGTTTACCGTTCCTTAAAAAAAATAATAAAAATAAAAAAGATATGTATAAATCAACCATTACATTCCAGTAACAACGTGCTAGGGAAGCATCAATACATGGAAAATAATATTTGAGGGAAGAGACTGTTATTACACCAGCCTCAAAAGTCACAATTTTCAGCTCAAAATATATATATATGCATTAAAAATACTATAATACCTTTATTTTTAAATGTTCAATATTGACCTTATGTTAGAAAAATAGTTGTGAATTGGGTTCTAACATATGGCTTACACTCAAAGAAGGGCATAAGGAAATTGGTTGTATATTGTATGTGACAAACTATTAAAAGCATATTTTTCAAGTGTAACTGCTGCAGTTCACAGTAGTAACAATGTAGCAACTTAAAATTAAATTCATTCACGTAGAGCCCATTGGCGCATCAAGAACCCATCCAAATTGTTTCCTCTAGTTGTTGTTGGCTAGCCACAACTTAGCAAGCAGGCATGTCTCCAGATGTTAGAACAAGTTGTGACCAGATGGTACAGAAATAATGAAATCTGCAGGCAATTCTGAGGGCTGATTGAGGCTTGACCAGTCCATTTGAGCACCTTGGCCTACACACAGCTGCTTTTTCAAAAGGGCATTTCTATTCTATTCTATACACCTAGTTTAGGACATTTAATTTTTTTTTCAAGATTTGAACAACAATGATTTCCATTTTATTCTTATAGAATGATAACTACATATATTCTATATTTTCCTTAATCGTATGATTTTCTTAAATAAATCATATCTTCTCTAAAAGTAAGGATACTGCTTATTTCTTGGGAGAATCATAACTGTTAGTAGAAGTCTCCCACTATCTATATAGTTTGCACTTTTGTAATATTTTTTTATACATAATTATAATTCACTTAGTTGCCAACTTCAAGATACTATTATGACACTTGTTCATTTCCTTTCCAAAGAAAACCACAAAATTTTTTTCAAAGAACATGAAATTCCATATTGGATAGTCTCATAGAAAACCAAACCAAATACCAGAACAAACAGAAAAAGCCACCCAAACCCACTGCTCAACAACAAACAGAGAAACAAACAATGACAAAAAAATCCCAAACGACCAAATCCCTAGTGATTTCTTTCAGGAGATAAAAGTCTATATTCAGGATTAGAAGTAATTTTCAGGTACCTTTTTTCACAATCACTGGTATCTACAACAGTTTCTCAGCAGAAGTGAGATTATGAGCATTTCCCTGGACCCTCTAGTGAACAGAGAGATTCATATTGATGCTGATATTGGATGACAGGAAAACATGAGTAATATACTTAAAGTGGATTATTTCTTTTGTGAGATAATTCTAAGTCCTGTCAGCAAAGACCAGGAAATTGATCCAGCTAAACTTTAGCAGTGTAAATTATCTTCACAGCCATAAACAATGGTCTCAGTAGGTTTATTCACACGAGCAAAGATTTCCAGTTCATGACCTGTACTTACATTAGGATCTTTATCTTTCAGTCCTGGCTAATTTAATTCCATTAGTGTATTGCCTCTCTGAAGGTTATGCTTGACATTAATATAATATCAGCTTCAACAGAGATACCAGTTCAATGGGTAATTAATTTGATTCTCTTAGACCACAAGATATCAAACAAATACATACATATATGAAACAGAGAAGCAACTAAACTTTAATGACTTTTCTTCTTGAAAAGCTATTTCAAACTGACAAATTTTCAAAAGCGCACTAAAGGATTTTTTGAGAAAAATTGACACACTATTTCAAATGCATCCATTTTAAATTGGTCAAATCTAAATATGATCAGCACCTGGAAATAAAAATTGTTAATGTAAATAGTTGAAGTTTCACCACATTACCTACTGTCTTAAAGAGATAAAAGCTTGAGGCTTTTTTTTTTCCAGCATCTTGCTTACAGTCAACCAATGAGTCCCTTCAACAGCACCGTCATTTGATTTAAAACATACAGATATTTTTCATGTCCTATCTAAAGTTGATCTGTTAAAATCAGTTCATTGGAAACCAAAAAGGAAACAAGGGTAGTAAAAATTGAGATAATTTACTTTTTAGTTGACTAAAATAGCAGTGGACTGTAGGACTAACTTTGAACAGATCCAGATTCTGCAGGCCTTGATAAAGAAACTTCATTAGACCGAATGAGCGAATAATCGGTGTGAGAGCCCATTTTAAAAGGCAACAAAGACAGAAGAACATGGAAATGTGTATAACACAAGTTCTCAGTCTTGATGAACCTTAACAGGCATGGATATATTTTTTACACCATGCAGTGAAAATTCTGCAGCAGAATGGAGTAAAAAATAATTTCTACCCTTTTTATCAGTACTTTTCCATAGCTCTCCAGGACACTGAATGTACTTCAGAATATTTTGCAATGAGACATCAGGAAATGCTGTGATTATTTTCTGTTAGAATATCTAGCACCATTTATCTGAGGCCATTAGCTATACACGGCTATTCAGAGAATTCAGAAAACGGGCTTCCATTAAGTCACTTTATTACACCTGCCCATTTTACAAATGGTTAACCTGAGACAAATTAAATAAAATGACTGAACTCACGTAGATAAAAGGTGAGGTTGGGTTTAAAATTGAACAGAATTCCCTTAACTTGGGAATATTCCAGCATTCCCTTAATTGGCTATGACCAATAATCATAATCCTTCCAAAATCACTATTAAAACTTTATTAAATTCAAGATATAATTCCACTTGTTTATTAAAATAGAAACACAGTACAACTGAGGTTAGTCCCAACTTATTTTCAAGACCAAAATGCACACTAAACAGGATAAAATATGGAATAATATGCCTTTAATTCTGATAAACTTATTCGATTTGCTTCTCAGTATATGGCAAGCATATTAATATTAGATAAATTAATTTAGATAAACTTCCCTAACAATCACTAACAATGCTTTCAACATTTTTCTCAAAATCAAGAAAATTATGTTGATCTGGTTCTCCCATGCGCAGTCTAATTTCTAAAAAAAACCCTGTCTGAAGCGTTGTAGAAATCTAATGTCTTTACCTTGACATACTTTTTAGATAAAATCAAGGACATGAGAAGAGTTCAGCTAATTATGAAACCTTTTAATTGACTAAATGAGTGAAAATGGACCAGAAAATTTCAGGACAGATTTCAGAATTTTGATGCAAAAATTTAGGACTGGAATACCATTTAGAACTGTTTGACTCCTCTGAAAAGAGAAGGAGTTTTCTCCCTTCATTTTTTTCCCCTGCTTGCATATCAGTAATTATATCCTGTCCAAAGGAAAATGTTCTTTTTGATGTATCATTTTATAAGATCTCAGTGTCAACAAATAAAAAACCAATAATATTTTATACTGACAAGAATTTATACCCTAATCAGATGAAATTAAAGAGAATCAAAGAGGAAAAAGAACAATGAAAATGGAAGGGAGGCACATTAGCCAATATTCCTCACTATGATATAGTTCCTGAAAGAGGTAAAGAATTTGAACATATATGATTCAATATCCACAAGTCTGAAAAGCTTCTGGAAAATCATTACAAAAGATATTTAATGAATAGTTTAAAAATTCAGCTCCTCAAGGGCTGTAAAACTAAAGGGAAATCCTTCAGTGGGCTCTGGTCAGTGGACACAGAGACAAGTGTCTCTCCAAGACATTTGGCCTGTGTGCATACTATGGTATTTAAAAAATATTCCACAACTGTTAATGGAGATATCCACAAATGGTGGAAATTTATGTAATCTTCCTTAATATATACCATAATGCTTGTTGTTATTCACCAAAGTCATTTAGGATAGCAGATTTCAGGCAATTCTTACAAATTTAAAAAATTACTTCAAAGACATCGAATAAAAATAATACAATTTGAATTTAATATCAGTTCTTTGATTTAAGCTATTCATATTTGGGGGTTCTTTTTGCTCCTCTTACCTAAATTTTGAATTCTGAGCCACATTAAGGAATTAACTTTACATTCTGTTTATTTACATCTCCTGGGATTCAAATTGCATGAGAGAAAAATTCAACTTCACAATTGACCTATGGTATAATAAGATTAAGGTAGCAGTCAAAGGAAAAGAAACTTAATCTAACATTGTTCAAGAGTTCCAGAGGAGGTGAAGAGTAGATTGAAATTGCTTCTATGCCCATTCTGAAAATGGGATGACCTTTTAATCCACTTGAAATATTATAAGTACATGTAAATTATTCAGGTCCCAAATAGAAATGTGCACTGGTATGAGGTATTGAGATTCTTTACACCCCAGGACTGATGCATATTTTTCTTGAAATTGAAAGGAGACTGAGTAAATAGATATTTAAATTTTTACAAATGTTATATGGTAAGTGTTCCCACATGACATAGCTATACTGTGCTCATGTCACTGATATAATGAAAAAACACACATGAGATTTAAAAGCAATTTCAAAGTATTTTATACTTATAAAACTACATTAAGTTGCACTGAAACATTATTGAATGAAACATTCCTGGATCCTACAAGTGTCTAAATTTGTACCTCTTTCAGGTTAGAATCTCTTTTTACAGATGTGGAAAGTATTACCTTTCTTTGTATTGCTAACCTATATTGGATACTTATTTTTTGCATAAATGTGCATTTATGTGCAAAACGTATTCTTGTACTGCTTTTGAGAAGAAAAGTTGTTAGGTTGTTCATGTTTTTGAGATATGGACTTATTTCTTCTCCACTCACACATTAAGAAATCATGACAATATGGTATCTTTGTTACTTTTTACATTTACCACACTCACTGGCAACATGACTGTAACTGAATTTGTGAGAGTCCATTCACACATTAATGCTTAATCCAGCCTTAGCAGTTAGAGTAGAAATAGACAGAAAATTCTTTTAAAATTCAGTAGAGAAATTAAGGCTGCACAGCTTAATGGACTATAATAGAAAATGGTGACACATTAAAACAACGTGCTCTGACGTGGAGACCGCAGCTGAACTCACCTGTACCAACTGATCTCAGGTGGAGGGGATCCAGTGGCTCTGCAGAACAAAGTTACTGCCTCTCCTCGATCTGCAGTGGCATTGAAGGATTTCTGTAGCAGAATTATTGCAGGGGGAACTGAAAAATTAAAATTTTGTCCAATGAATGAAAAATAAAATATTTTAGGTATTTCTGGAGAAATTTAAATGCAGGATCCTTTGCTAATTTGGGAATTTAGGGTTCCAATTAGGGCTCAAGTTACAATTTGAACTATTGCTAGTAGTATTTCTTTAATTTTCTTAAACATAGGACTTTTAATATTATCAGGACATTTATGACTTTAATATAATAAATTTTTGGAAGTCTTTTTCAGCAGTTCTTCAATTTCCTTACAGAACATTCTAAGATGACTGAAGTTACACCTAACATGTATAAGACAATACACACATAAGACATAAAACTATGTACTGATGTTAGACAGTTTTTAAAAGAGGGATCAGTATGCAGGAGTCTTGCTCATGTATATTTAACTCCTTTTGATGAGTTCAGCATACTTCCTGGGCAGGAATATCACTAACTTTCAAAGGGCAAATGTGACAAGACCCAATGGATGCAATCTACTTTTATTCCAAATAATTTAATTTTGTTCTAATCGTGACAAACATTTTCTGTTCTTGATGGGATGAAGTTACACTAAAAATAGTAACATTTATAACACCAATAATAATAAAACAATAACATTTTAAAACTGTTATAAAATCATAACAGTTCCCTAAGAGTCTGTACACGACAGGAAAAAACAGCAATAATATTTGAGACAGAACAACACACAGGATGATATTTAATGCATCTGTTTACGTATCTGCTTCCACTAATTAACAAACAAATTTGAAGTGTTCAAGGCCAGACTGGATGGACATCTGAGCAACTGGGTCTAGCAGGTGTCCCTGTACATGGCAGGGGTTTGAAACTAGATGGTCTTTAAGGTCCCTCCAATCCAAATTATTCTATGGTTCTATGAAATATACAGATAAAAACAATTCAAGCAGATTCAATGGAAGGTGATATATGGAATAAAAGGAATTCCACAGAAAGTGAAAGGAAAGGGAAAAGATTAGAGCTTCACAAAATAGAGGTCAGCTAGAAAGAGCATCCTGTGAGATGACAGAGTGATTCAGTTATCCTTTTTACCTTCACTCTTCACTAGTGAAAGATGAAACAGGCAGCCCAATGAACTTGCTTTTAGTGTTCCATTGCACTCCACCAGATTTTTCTCACCCACTCTTGAAAACCAACTGTTGTGACTTTCTACGAACTATTTCAGAAGTATTTTTACTTCTGGATCTTAAAGATATCAAATTAATATAAAACCCCGTACCAGAACTATCAATGATCAGTGATTGTGTGCTATTATGTACTTTTCACACTTTTTAATGAGGTATTTTACAAGTTTTCACAGATCACTTCTTTCCTAGCTGAAACTGCATGGGCCATTACTCAGCATACAAAACCCTTGTGCTGTGCAACAGGAATTTATCCATCCCCAATTAAAAAAAAAAAAAATCTAAAAAACAACGCTACTTAGAAAGCTTTTAATGAATTTTAGCTATTTTGCAGTGCATTCTAAAGTCCAGTTCTCGAAATATAATTGGGAACATGAGGAGATAATTCTTTGCTGGAAGTAGCAGGTTCTTCACTGCTCACCACTAAGAGCTACAGGACTGTGGCCTGGTTCAGTGCATCACTTAAGTGCCTAAATCTTCCAAGAGATACTGCAACGGCAATGACATGGAATATTTTTTCTCTTTTCAAAATCATAATTTTATTTTGCTCATCATTTTTTAAGGAATAAATCTGTTTTTCTCTTCATGCTTGTGTGTAAATAGGTTGGATCTAAAGTGTACAGGAAGAGATGAGAAACTGAGATATGCTGGTAAATCTTTTGTAATTCACACTTAAAGCAGAGTGGCAAAACTCAGTCCCATATAACTGCATAAACAATTCAGTTTCATTACTTTCAGTAAGATCAGGATGACTTAATTTATGGAACTTCTCAGAGAGTGAAAAATAAATCTAAGTAGTAAATTAGGGAAAAATAATTAAAAGAAACAAACAAACAAAAAGAGTAGAAAAAATAAAAAGAGACAGAAGAACAAGTAGAATAAATTTTTGTTTACAGGAGAACTTGAACTCTTTCATTTTTTTCTATATCAACCATTTGTAACCACAGAAAATCCTGACATTCAGACATCACAGTAAATATGACTAGAAAAAAAATGCTACAAAAATTTTAGTGTTGCAAGTAGAAAAGAAACTTAAACATAAGATTTCTAAGAGATAATCCAGCTGTCAATTTCTTACTCATTACAACCCTCCAATGATTTCCATACATTAGAAATTACCCTGATATCAAGCTTTGTTCCAAGATTTACTTTTAATTATTTTTGAGTAAATTTGCAAACTGTCCATATGTCAACTTTAATTAAAAAAAAAAAATAATAAAACAAGTACCACAATTAAAGTGGTGTGCCAGCTTCTATAAAGTACCTCTAAGTTCTTTTTGTTACAGTTTATCCCGCTTTGGACTCCTTATATACTTCTATCCTGGTTTAGTTGAAACCACAACAACCTTTTCATTGGACTTAATGCTCCTTGAGTCCCTTCCAATTCACCTTATTCTGTGATTCTTATTATAGAAATATAGTTAGTCAAGATCTGGCACATGCCTGTAGATTCTACAGTGACTATTATAAGATGAGTAAATAAACAGTAAAGATCTAAATTTGAATAATGTCTACATACGAATACTTTCATGATAACGTTTTCTTTCTAACACAAGCTTAGATTATCCTCCAAAGTAAGTTTTATTTCTTAGTTCTCTTTTGGAAAAGGAGATGCAGGAGAAATACAGCCATGTAGCTTTTGGTGGCCTACAGACTGATCCTTCTTTTCTCTCTCTTTTTTTTTTTTTAAATCCAGTTCATTTATAGGCTTTCCTTTTCACTGAAAACCCTACAATTTTTCTTTTTTTCTGAATTTTAATATTACTTTAAAAGCTATTTTGCATCAAGTTTTATCCAAACCTATCTATTACTATAAATGAAGCAGGAAATAGCTCTTGATTGATGTCTACATGACCAGCCATGTCATAGTCACAATCTGTAAAGCTCCATCTCCTCCCAAGACTGAAGTTTAGAGATGAGTGTTAACATTCTTGCCTAAAGTCATAAATATACAAAGGACCAAATTTGTTTTTTACAATTCAACAATAAATGATGTGAAGTTGGACCATGGTTTGCTACCCAATGTTTTAGGTTAAATACAAACACTCTCTCAACTCAACTGCATATAAATACCAGATAGCAGTGAAAGGTAATCAGAAGGTGAATTCATGTCCCTGTACATAAATAGCAGCAGAAGGAAATCTTAGTTGTTTTTTTTAAATGTTACCAGATGCTTTTTTAGAATTGTACATAACCAGCAGTCATGGAAATGCAGCACCAGAATGTACACCTACAACAATCTAGAGAATGCTGCCTCAGATGTTGCTGCCTGACAACATAGACTAAGAAATACCTGTGCCAGAATCTGCTCTTGCTGCTGAAACTAGCTGTGAATTCACCTTAGATCATGACTTATGTAGAATGGGCTTTGCTGAGAAGGACCAGTCAAGGGCAAAGCATTTAAAGCTCCGAATCTAAAACATACTGTGAAGAACTTCACTGAAAAGCTGACATTAAACAGACTGCAGAGATAAAAAATGCCCTTTGTGAATGGTGTCCTTTCCAGGCAATATATGAAGAGATAGTTATAATTCAACAGGTCAATGTCAAGTTTAAGAGAGGTCGAGTTAAATGCTCCATCTTGTCGCAGTTAATTGATTTTCCTTCCTAGAGGTTTATTATAAACTAATAAAATGTAAAATACAAATTTTCAGGTAACTCCTCACTTATTTTATTCCTTACAAAAATAAAATTTGAAAAAAAAATCTGTAACTAAGACTGCTAATAAAATGTACCTGTGGCTTTTGGAACAGCTCATAAAGTATATTGACACAGTGAAGGTGAATAATTATGAAAAATCAAGTGTATTCTTTTAACACTAAGTAACAAAACACTGAAAAACAGACTGAACTACTGTTATCTGAAATTCAAGTCTTGAAATAATTATTGTTCTGTAAATGATGAATAATAATGATCCATGCTTTACATATTTATATTTACTGATACTATGAAATGTAATGAATTCTATTTACACAGTATAGTAGATTTTTTTTTCAACATAAAGCAAATACATTTATAGGAAACCAATACTAAACAGACATGACAATTATATTAACCAATTTCATAAGAGTTTTTTAGAAGTTGATATATGTTAAAATAGGCCATAATAATCAAATAAAGCAAGAAGTCAATTCACCAACGTTTTTCCTTACCATTCACAATAACAATTATATCCCGAAAGTCAATTTCTCCTCTTGCTTCCACTCTTCCTTCACATCTGTATACTCCTTCATCACTTTTATTGATTTTAAGAATTTGGAGATTATTGTTTGCTAATACTGCAAATCGATCTAGAAAGGAAAATAAGAGATTAAATGGCATAAATCAAGTAAATCAAGACAACATGAGGAACATCAACTTAAATGAATAGTATTTAACTACTTTCTCTGTACAATCTGAATGCTCACTGACAAAAAATCTGTACATTTAAAAGGAAAATGTAGACTGAGGAATTTGGGGTTTCTTCATTCCAAAATGCATTGAATTTCCTATAATTCAATCTGGATTTTCCACCCATAATTTCCTACTTACTCCAGGAGTAATCAACTGTAAGTTAAATTACAATTTATTGTAAAATGAGTGGAATACTCAGGAGCATTTACACAGAACAGCAAACAGATTAAATGGAAAAAATACTCAAAAACTAAATTGAGAAATTTATAACAAAATAAGCAGCAAAATGCTGTTTCCCTCTCTATCTAGACTATCTTTCTTTGTGCTCATTCGACAGCCCAATGTTTAATGATTTTCACCTTGCTTGCCCTCCTTCCCTCCTCCTGTTCCTTTCTTCATTCACTCTTGGCCAATGATGTATTTCACCACCCTCTAACACTTCAGAGAAATGGGTACAAAGACACAACCCAAAAAAAGAAAGCACTCTATCTTCTGCAAAGGCCAGCATAAACTGAAATTCAATAGACATTTTGAGGAGTGGAAGGACCCTGTAAAATCAGGCTCTGAAAACCATGCACACATTTTCCTGTGCATGCAGCAGCAAAATTACAGTCTGCAGGAATTTAACTTTTCCTCTCCCTTCTCTCTGGACTAGCGTATTGGATTTCTGTGTTGAAGTGTTGACCTCAAGAAGAAGCATGTTGGATCAGATATGCCCTTTGTAATCCATGGAAGACCCCATGCTGCAGCAAATTCATCAACCCAGAGAAATGACCCACATGGGCACTGCTACAGACTGACCACGAGCCCCATTCCCCAATCGCCCTGCGTTCTTTTGGTGGGCGAGGTAGAGGAGTCAGCAATGAAAGTTGAGTTGGGAAAAATGAGAGGGCAGATATTGCTCTAATTCTGTCTTTGTGATTTACTATTCAACACTATTTAACTGACAATAAATTCAATAAATTTTCGCCTCTGTCAAATCCATTTTGCTAATGCTGGTGAGTGTTCTCCCTGTCTTAATCTCGACACGCTTTTTGTCTCATTTTCTCCCATGATCTTGTTGTATTTAGTTTTTTTGGCATGATTTTGGTACTGCAGGGATACAGAAGTGGCTTCTCTGAGAAGCTTGTGCAAGTTTCACCCATGTCCTAGAGAGCCATTGCCAGCAGGCTCTAAGAAGGATCGGCCTCTGGCCAAGGCCATCAGCAACACTGGTGGCACCCCTAGGATAACAGATTTAAGAAAGAGAAGAGTTACTGTGCGACAGCAATTGCAGCCAGGTGAGGAATGAGAAGACATGAGCAGAACCACCCTGCAGACACCCAGGTGAGTGAAGAAGGAAAAAGAGGAGGTGTCAGAGCAGAGAATCCCTGGCAGGCCATGGTGCAGACCATGGAGAGGCAGCTGTGCCCCTGCTGCCCATCAGGTCCACAGGGGAGCAGAGATCCACCTGTAGCCCCTGGATGACGTGGCCAGACCAGGTGGATGCCTGAAAAGGGGCTGTGGTAAATCTGTTCTGAAGCAGGCTCCTGTCAGGAGCTGTGAAGCCATGGAGAGAGGAACCCGTGCCAGAGCAGGTTTTGTGGCAGGACTGGGATGCCCATGGGGGACCCATACTGGAGTGGCTCTTGAAGAACTTCAGGCTGTTGGAAGGATTGCTGAGGCTCATGGAGGTGTCCCCACACTGGAGCAGGGGAAGAGTGTGAGGAGTCCTCCCCTGAGGAGGAAGGAGCAGCAGAGACAATGCTTGGAGTCATATTAAGCCTGAGAAGAAAGAAGTTGTGGGAGAAAGGTGCAATTTAAGACTTCTATTGCTCACTATCCTACTCTGATTACATTTGTAATTACATTTTCCTTGAGTCAAGTCTGTTTTGCCCATGATGACAATTGGCAAGTGATTTCTCCCTGTCCTTATCTCAATCCATGAGGCTTTTATTGCACTTTCCCTCCTCTTTCCAGTTGGAGAGGAGGTGATTGAGCAGCTTTTGTGACACCTGGTATCCAGCCAAGGTCAACCTCTTGAGGAAGGTAAGTGAGAGAGAGGCTGAGTGGGTGCCTGGAAGCTCACCAAGGTAAATCCACCAAAACTAGTCAATATTAATGTATTCTACTGAGGAGAATGACTTCCTGCAATTCACTGAATGTGGGATTTGAACAGCCCGAACCCCTGCTATTCTTCTGTTGTTCTATTTTGCACCTTTCAATATCAGAGGATGATGAGATTTAGCAGCTTTCAGTTTTAACTGAAACAAATGACTTCTGTATCAGTAGCAAAAATTCTACCACAAAATGATGAGATAAATGACAAAAAAAAGAAAATAATGCTTCACCTCATAGACATTTACAGGACATGAACATCACCAACACATTTACACTAATTATATCTGATTTGTTAAAGTCATGCTTGAATATTAATGCCATTTCTCATCACATATAAAATCTATCTATTCCTGTTCTGCTCCTACACAATTACCTACACAGAACAGGGCCTCCAAATGTTTTGAAAAGGTGAGATCCAGCCCCTCTTTAAGCCTTGGTGAACCTTTCTTTTTTTTAACCATAGAAATGCAATGTGTGAGATGAATGAGAGGGCTTTGGCGATCTCCATTTCTATAAAACATTGAAAAAATGAGGGTTCATTTGCTGTCAGGAAACAAAAACTAAATGTTGGCTGGGTAACTTTTCAGCTTTAATTGAAGAAAAATGGGTTCAGCAGTAGATATTCCCATGAGTATACGAGAAGTTCACTGTGCCATGGATAGCTTGATAAAAATTGTGCCCTTTACTAAACAGATTTGAGTTGGTGAATCTGGAAGTAACTGGGCATTACACTACTCCAGCTTATCACTGCGTTGTCTGGAGTCAACCCTCTCAACTTCAAATACCTGATTTAGAAGAACAGTCTGACCACGACCATTTCCTTCAGTCATACCCCATGTAAAGTGGTGTGGCTGACAAGAAGGGCTTATGTCTTTTCTGTGCCACTCAATCCAATCTGGAGGAATTTTTGGCTTGTGGTCTGCAAATTTTGTTGTGTATGTACCAGGCTTTGAGCCAGAATGTGAAACAAAATACTGCACATTCTAATAGTAATACATGACTAAAGAGCTGTTGAATAAAATATCGAAACTTTTGGAAAACATTGAAGACCAAGACTTTTATTAAACCTGTTTCTCATACAACTGGTCATTCTTTACAAGAGGGATTGTAATATCTTCTGAACTCAAAATATGTTAACCATCTTAAAGCCAGCAAGCGCATTTACACATTGGTAATACAAATGTATTTGATTGGTCTACATGGGCTCTGCAGGGTATGAGTGGCACCGTGTCTCCAGTACCGGAATTAGAACTGCACAAGCTACTGATTTGCAGTGGAAAAGAAATATCAGAGACTATGCTACACTGAGGAAGCAGCAGGACTGGATTGCAACAGCCTGCCCAACATGATCTAGAGGGCCAGTCTGGCTCATTAGAAGTCTGCCTTAAATCATCTTGCAGAATAGAAGAGAATTTGATCATCCACTCTAGATTTTGAAACTTTAATTATAATATAAAAGGAAGTAATTTTTATTTCACAAGGCATGAAAAAATTTCCTAACTGTAAGATAGGGAGCATGCTGGTTTTCACATATATTATAAACCCATATAAACAAAATCCACAAAGTTTGCAGTGTCCTATTTTTATGTGATTTAAAACTGCTTCCTCCCAAGCATAACTGGAATTGTATTTGTATATGGTTCTAGATCAGAACATGAGGGAAGTATTCTACTTTTTAATTTCAAACTTGTTTCTATCATTTTACCTTTTAGCACTGTGAAAGAAAATGGTTAAAAAAGGAGTTTATGCATTAACAGTTTAAAAACTCCATTTTCAAGGTGCATGATTTTGAAGAAGAAAGGACATGTTGCATTATCTGCTTTGATAATCCTACAGGTTGAAAACCAAAATGACAATAAAAGATTTGAGAGATCTTTGAGGCAGTTCTACTGTTTCAAGCTCTATCATCCTCAAATTACTTCTTCCTAGGTTGTCAATTCTTGTTCTATTTTCAGGGTTCTTAGTTTTGAAAAATTTCTATGTTTAATTATATACACATATATAAAAATTTCAACTATTTTTTTCTAAGAGAAGTTTGCTATTTCCTTTTAGTCTCCATGTCTAGATGACAGAAGAAATAGGATATACTAAGTACGAAAGTAGTTTAATGAAAACTTTCTTTCCCAATGGAGAAGAACCTAAGACTGAGTGCAGAAATACCAAGCCTTTTTTTTTTTTACAAGCAACGGTTCCACATTTGCTTATTTAACTTCATAAAGCCCACAGAAAACTTTTCATTTTCATTTTGAAACAAAAATAACTATTAATTTTGAAAGAATAATATTTTTAAATGCATATTGCTACCCTGAGTTTCATTAGGTGCAGAAAGAAAAACTGATGGAAAGTTAGAAAAGCTGGTTAGTTAACAACATTACTTCCATTTCCAGAAAATGAGAAAAAGTCCTGTTTTGGCAGAGATGACTATTGAGACAGCACTGGAAGAAATGATTCAAAGTTTTTGCAGAGGTAAGTAAAAAAAATTATATTTGCCTAATTAATTGCCTCTCTAGACACTTAGAACTTTCATGTGGGGAAGGTGAGGTTTACCTTAATCCAGGCTTTACCAGTCCAGCCTCAGCAGATTGCTTGTATAAGGGTAAGTTCGCCTCTGAGTTACAAGTAACTGGGATATAAGTAAACTCTCACAATAATGCAAAATGCCTTTCCACCTGGAATTCTCTGAGCAGCTGGGCAAGCATCCCGAATTCAATGCTGGGTAAGGTAATCAAATCTTGGTGTGCAATGAAGTTCTCTGTGTGATTTAAACATGTTGAACTCCTACAGACAAGGCACAACAGGAAGAGCCTCTGAGGGAGCTCCCAGCAATCTTTTGGGCATCTGGACACTCATGTTACACCTAAGCAAAATTACTAATTGGTAAAATAAAAACCACATGCGGGAAACAGCTGTATACGGATTCTCTACAGATCACAGAACCTGGTTAAATTACATTCAGGCTGATGGGCTAATCAAAATCCCCCACTAAAATGTGATAATTCCTCTTTTACAATAATGTTTTAATATTAATTGGAATGTATAACTGAAAGAGTTACCAAAATACTAACTGTCAGCAATAGCTGTGACTTCCTCATTCCGATACAACCAGCTGACAACGGGAGCAGGTGAACTCGTAACACGGCAAACAACTTCTGCATCTTCTCCCTGCCTGAACTCTTGTGGAGACACTATGTCCCGAAAAGTGAGCTTTTCTGAAAAGGGAAAAAAAAAGAAAACAAAATATAGTAAGAGTCTTACACTTAACTTAGCATTAAAATGATATGCAACAACAAATAAGATAAATACCACTCTTAAATCTTCTCATTGTGATAATACAGAATTATTTCCATAATATAATTTTCCCACATAAGACTTGAATGGTCCTTGACTTATACCCTGCTTGTAAAAAATGTTTTACAATTCATTTGTATTATGCAATTTTTTTTATTTATATCATTCTGCTGATTTTAGAAATGTATTTTCATGGTTTTCAATGTTTCAAAACACAATATTTAAACTCTAGGTTTTAGAAATTTATATATTCATGTCAATAGTTTATTTAATCTCTTGTAGGTTTTATTCCTTCTTATTCTGAATTAAAACTTATGTTTTTATTCTACCAAAACTTCCCTAAAAATAATTACAATTTGGAAAAGTCTCACTAGGAAAGTAGAAATTTTGCCTCACTGAGAAAAATAGCTGAGCAAAATACAACATTAAAGAGCCAGTGAGAAAATATTAGGTCTATTATGACTATTAGGTCATAAGATATTGTAGTGTTATTTTTAGGAATCAAAAAGATTGTTTTAGGGCTTCTGAGGCATTTAATTTTTCCAAGCTCAAATAACCAAATGATGCTTCATTTTCCTCATGTGTCAAATAAATTCAGTATTTTAAGAAGTCCAAGATGGTACCAATCCATGATCTCATATAAGATGTAATGCAGCTGACTAACTCAAAAAAAATCTGGAAGAATTTCTTGCACACAGAATAAACAAACCAACCTATGTTCTCTCAGATCAAAGATGGCCAATTACATTTCAGAGTAAACTTTGGGGAGCTTAAGTCAGTGATGCAGCTTCATCTCCGTTGTTTTTTATTGCTATGAGTGCAGGCTCGAATAATCCACACGTTTTCCACAGCAGAGGGAGCACAGTTTTTCCGGTACATCTCTCATACATTTTTGTATGAAGTCAGAAAAAAAACCTCTCACAGACATCTGAGAGTCCTAAGAATCTGGCCCTATGACTACTAACAAGTTATCCTGTTTTTTTCTTACATCACAAATACGAGTAAGGAAATTTTACATGTCTGCTCCCACAAACCTGGACATTTCTTGTGTAGGTTTTCAAATTTGTCTGACTTCAGAATTATTAAAATTAACACATACAAATGCTTCTAATGATTTCTATCTTTCTCAGCACTCTGCTAATGGAGTAACTGGCAGTTTTATGCATACAAATGAATTTCTGAAAAATTAAAACCCTTTGATTTGTGAGGTTGGAAGCCATCACGTAATCGCTTCTAACTGCTACCACCCTTTCGTAGGTTTTTTCAGAAGATTTTTTTTTTTTTATATTGTGTGTCTTTTGTTATTTGAGTTATCTGTACCGCAGAAGCACTGCTTTACGATTCTACTGTGTATTTTCTGTCTCATTGTAATTCCTTCACCTTTAAAAAACCTGTTCTACAATGAAATTAAGATCTTAACTCAGCTGAAGGGCTGCTGGCATATGTTCCATCCTTTCACCAACAAAAACCTTGCCTTCCATATTCACTATGCTTCGTTAAGATACAGCTTTTAGGCACTTTTGATTGATCTAAAGAATGTAATACAATGCAGTTATTCAACACAGAAAAAACTACTCAAATCTCTCAGAGAATCTCATACTACAATATAATGTATTTATTTTTCAAATATACTCCTCAAGTAGTTGCTTGCAACTGAAATCCATTTTGGTTTCTTATCACACTAAGCTTGAAAGCTTTATGTCAAAACTCTTTCATGAGGCCAAGAATAGCAAAAGAGAGAGATGAAAATAAAAATTCAGTAAAAACGCCACTTTTTAAATGTCATATATTGCACCTCATGCACTTTTGTTTATGCACATATTTGTAATATTGTGTAATTTGTAAACTGCGCACACACTCGCACTATGAATTACACTGATCTATTTTTTTCCCTCTTATTTTCTCATTCCTTTGAGGGGCATACAGGGCACCCTTAAAAGATAGCATTCTAAAATACATGAGAAAAGTAATCTACAATACTTAGAAGTGGCCCTCCATTTGATTCAAATCTTTCTCATAACATCTATTTACTATACTTCAGGAGATGCAATTATTTGGAAGATAAAGTTCTAAGCTTATTTTGAGAGGCTTTACTTTCTCTACACTAGTGGCTTTTAAAACACAGTCTTTTATTTGTTAATGGAGAGTATTTTACTTACGATAAATCTCCAGAACTACAGTGGCTTCTTGGGTGTGTCCTTTAGCGTCTGTAGCCTGGCACCGGTATATGCCAGCATCCTCTACGTTTGCGTTATAAATGGTGAGGCGTGACCGAATACCTTCCTTCTGAACCACCACCCTCTGGCCAGAAACGATCTTCTCTCCTTGGGGGTTGTACCAATCGATGTTCTCAGGCTCACCAATGGCTACAAACAGAACCAAAACCAATCCAAGTTTAGACATTTAGAAGGATGTCGTGCAACGCGTGTGCCGACCCAACGCACAGTCTGTGCAGTGTCAGGAATTTAAGTAAAACTAAGGAAGAATTTTTTCATGGAAAGGGTTGTCAAGCACTGGCTACCCAGGGAGATGGTGAAATCACCCTGGAGGTGTTCAAGGGGTGACTGGATGTGACACTCAGTGCCATGATCTAGTTGACAAGGTGGTGATCAGTCAAAAGTTGGACTTGACAGTCTAGGAGGTCTTTTCCACCTAAGCCAATCTGTGATTCTATAATGTCAGTTAATTGCTAAATTATGTGAGTTGTAAGAAAGACAAGCAGGACAAAACTTCAGGCAGATGTGCAATCATTGAGACAGGGTAAATAGCAGCTAAATGATCTCAAGAGAGGGAAAAAAAAAAACACAGAAAAGTATTAAGTCTTATAGGAAAGAAATAGGCTGTCCAGCAGTGACTGGATCAACAGGTCAAGTCACCAGGGAATTGCACGGTCAGTAGTCAGGTCATGTGTCACTGTCAATGGAAGATCTCAACTCAGCAACATCAAGGATACATATCAATCAGCTGCAAATACAAATTCTTCTCTTCCTGACTGATTACTTCCTCACCAGAAAAAAAAATAAATTTCCTTGGCTGTCTCATTAGGTTGGATGTAATTCCTTAGTTTAAATAAGTGACAATATTTTAACTATAAAAGTATCCTAACAGATGTAAACTACCTTTACTGGCATAGAGAATTCAAACTGATTCAGTGTGTGAAATGAAGAGATCCTAGACTGGAAATGTGAAGCCAGTGAAGTTCTAGTACTTGCCACAGTTCTCACGTCAATGTGAATATACAACAATATGTTAATTTAACATTGTGAAACAACTACTTCACGAACAAATACATAAAAAGTTCAAATTTTAACAAAAATTATACACCTACAAATAAAATTAATACATACCTGTGCATGTGAAGAACTTGGATTCACCCACACTGAGCTCAACTTTGCTAAGTGAAATTGTTACTTGAAGTAAAGCTGAAAAATATAAAGTAGATTGTAAATTCATTTGGGAATTTATCAGTTTAAATCTTATATTGTCAGGTTTCATATTGTTTTAATTCTATATATAGAACCTGCTCTGCAAATATGAAATTTCAACTATACAATGTTATGTTTGGAACTGAAGTAGATATAGAGAAAACAATCTAAAAAAGGATGCGACATGACAATGACAGCCTTATGTCCCAAACCTGAGGACAAAGTTATAAAAGAGGGAAAAAAAAAGAAAATGTGAGAGAAATATATGAACATGAAACTAGAAATTCAATGAGAAAAAGGTGATTTGTAACACACAGGCTGACCAAGGGTAAATCACGCCTGACCAACTCCACCATCTTCTAGGACAAAATTACTAGTTTTGTGCACAAGAGAAGAACAGTGGGTGGCAATTATCTTGTCTTTATCAAGGCTTTTGGCATTCCTTCCCACAATATACTCATAATTCAAGTGTACTGGAGGTAAAAAGCAAGGTTTTGTTAGTGGGGCTGGTTGCAGGGGAGGGAATTCAGAGGTTGTGCTGTGACACATACAGGCAGCTCCAGCTGGGTCATGATGGACTCACTGCAGAACACAACTGAGAGGGCTGAAGGAGTTTGTAGCACCTCTTAGATTACCAAATGGAGTGAAGGAGTTTGTAGCACCTCTTAGATCGCCAAAGTGAGTGACAAGAAGGCCAAAGTGGCAAGAGGTGCTCCATGGCACAATTGGTAACACTCCAGGGCTCTGGCCAATGCGTGAGCCCACAAGAGAGTAAACACATCCTGCAAAGACTGTGAGTAACCTGCAACAGAACAGAGGAAATGAGTTGGGCAGAAGGAGCAGTGGAAGAAAAGAGTGAAAAAGTAAGAATGACAGAAGGAAACCACTATGTCCTCATGCCAGCTTCCTGCATTATCCATCACCTCACTGAATGGACTGTTACATGCATGGGTAGCGACAGTAAGGGGAGTGAAGGCCAGGAATGGGAAGGAGTGGTATCTGGAGTCTGGGAAAGAGGCAGAAAGGTGTTTTCCCTAAGTCTCTAGCTTTTTTTATATGAAAAATTTTACCTACAAACGTAACTCAAAGATTTGCTAAAACCCACAACTATTCAGTTCTGTTAATAGTAAAAGGTCAAGAAAAGCTGAGCACAGAAAAACTATCAGCAAAGTACTATCCACAGATACTAACATGAGAACTATTACAATTAAGAGAAAAGTGCAATGAAACAGATTTGCTACTAAATTTCATGTAAATAACCAAGAATTAGACAAGCTCTAAATTTTTTGTTCCAATAGTCATATCAAAAGCTACAACAAAAAAAGCAAAGAAAACTGAAGACTGCTTCAGTATCAATCTGCCAACCTAAATTTAACAGAACTGGGTATTTTCCACCAAAATTCCCAACAAACAAAATTAAACATCAAATATCTGTCCAGCACATTTTTTCATGAGATTTCCTGAATTGTGAATGCTTTTCCTAAGAAGATAATCAGAACTGAAATTTTTAATATCTTATTTTATTAATATCTTATACCCTGTATCCATAAGGAAATAGCTAAGAATAAAAAACACAAAAAGCCACAAAGAACATATCCTGCCTCAGGGAAAGGTAAATATCTGCATGTATGCTGCTGAAATCAAAAATTCTCAGTCCATAAAGACAAGCAGAAAGACGGCAGGACTGCCTAGAGTTCAGAAAGAAGCCAAAGGGAACTGTAAAAATGTCAAATCTAGTACTAGAGAGGAGGGGGTAGTGGCATTTCCAGTGCAATAGTGAGAAGCACAGTGCAGGCTCCTCTAGGACACACAGAGCCCTGACAGAGGAAGAGTCTGCTTGTTCTCATCTCTGGTCTTTACACCCATGGCACCAGAAGAAAAAGCCAAACCTGTGTGTAAGAAAGGAAATGAGATTAACACAAAGTTTTACTTTATGTTGTAGTAAGAGTCAAGGAGTAATAAATCATCCAGGAGGCCACTCCAAGCCGCATCTCTTTATTTACCTGTCAGGTAAAGCTTTACTATAGCCTCAAGACCTATGACTGCTGGTGGAAACCAAGGAACTAACAAACACAGCCATGGGGGAACTTGAAGAGCTAGGATATTTATTTCACATCACAGACTCGCCTTTTAGGTCCTATGCTATCATTTTTCTGGTACCATATTCTTTTAAAGAGCAGTCTTGTACATTTGCTTCAGAAATATATATATGTTAGCATTTCAGCAGTTCTGCTTCAAGGATAATTGCATTGCTTAATTCCAATAACTGACGTCAAACTACATAAATGCAAAAGATCAGGTAATACACGTCAGGTAGAATGTAAAAGGTGGCATGATGAGAGGTGAAAAAATAAGAGAATATTTTTTCCTTCATAAATTAAACAGATATTTGAGATTACAACACAGCTTTGGCAAAGGGCTCAAATCCAATTAATTTCTTAGCATGAGTGTAACTATATAAACTCAGTGGAGACATGCTTGCTACATCTCTGAAACCAAAAGGAAATATTTGTTTTCTATGTATGGTGTTTTAATATTCACAAAATGGAAAAATATAAGACCATCTGCCCCATTTTCCCAGCCTCATCATTTTCCTAGCTCTGCTTGGTGTAATTAAAAAAATATTGCTTCACACAACCTAATGGAAAAGTATTGCCCAAATTCTTAATCTTAAAAATGAAGACATTAATCTGCTTTTTAGTAATCAGGCAAATATTCAAGCATGAAGCTAGGAGAATACTCATTTGTTACTTATTGAAAGCAAAATATTTCAAAGAGTCAATACAGTAAGAAAACTTCTCCAAAGTTTTCTTGGAGAAGAAAACTCCATATACTTTCAAATTTGTCTCAAGAACTACACATCTAAGCTCTGATGAAGACAGCAGAAATGTACTCACAAATCAAATTTTAACTGTACACTAAGTAATGAATTAAAAAAAAAAACCTGAATTCTTTGCATCAGGCTGTTGTGGATCTATTTGAATACATAGATGAATGAATTATTATTATATCAGATCAGTGGAGATACTGCAAAACTTTAGTAAAGGTGCTACCTCTGTTAAACTAAGCCCAGAAATAAATAGCACCTTCTTGATAGGCCTGAAAAAGTACTTTCTCTTCCCATGTTTCCAAGAATATCACCTAGCTGCCTATTCATTAAAAAAAAAAAAATTTTAAAAAAAGGGAAAAAGTCAAGATGTAGGAGATCTATTCAAGTAGTAGTCTGGGGATTGTAACGCTACTGTAGTACAGTTGTTCTGGGAAAAGGTGGATTCATTTGGGGCTTCTCTCAGTCTTTGGTACATGTCCAATTTCATAGCAAAATAAAAAAGCACTGCTAGAACTAGGTGATACAACCAATCCCTTCCCTTTCAATCAGAGTCATTATAAAGAAATTACTATCAGCTGTAATACACTAAGAGGATTCTGCTGAATTATTCCTTAATGGGTTTAAAAATCACTAAGGAAGATAAGTAAGAACAGTAATGAGAGGTCCATTTGTACTGTTAAATATGGAGACAGATGACTGCATTCATGAGGACTAATATTCAGTAGACTAATTGATTTCAGTCCCATTAGCAGCAGTTGCCTTCGGGTTTCAGAACCAGGATCACAAATCTACCACAGGCGTCTGCACAGATGATCACCTGATGCAACAAAAGTCAGGTGCCACCAGTGAGAGGTTACAAAAATTGTAGCAGTAAGTCACTTGTGTACTTCTGCTGTCCCTTAGCAATATATCAACACACAAAGTATATACTATGTAAATGTACATTTAAATATATATGAAATATTAACAAGGTACTAAAAAGGTAAAGGGGGCATATTTTAATAAAATCTGAAAAAAATATTGAGTAAAGCCCTGCTTCAACTAATAAGCCCATCCAACATCTTGATAATTCCATTTCTTAAAAAAGAAAAAAATCCCACCCAAGAACTGATAAAACATGAAAAAACTTCCTTTTGTCTGTATTGGAAAAACACCAATAAAAAAACATACCACATTCTCTTCTAGTTTCCACAATATAAACTGCATACAACATAGTTGAACAGTTTTATGGTACATCAATACATCTGAACAATTTTTGAATTTACTTTTGAACCATTAGACATCACTCAGCTGTGGAGGGGTCTTTCTAAATCTGTTGGACTGCAAGTTCTCTGGAGGTGAGAGGTAAATGGGAAGCCAGTAGAAAGGAAAGGATGGATGCAGCTCTGAAAACAAAGCAAGGCACAACTTGAGATCAACATGGAGCTAAGGGATGGGGCACTGGCTTCTAAGAAAAACAAGCAGCCTGCAAGACTTAGCTGCGAGGACTGTTTTCTTTGGGAAGGTCCTAAATCTGTTTAGTGTAAATTCTCTGACAAAACCTACACCCTTGGCTATTGGTGTTCTTTGACTTCATTTAGTAAGCAATCTTAACTGGGGGATGTGGTTTTGTTTTCAGTAAATGATTTAATTTCTATTTAATATATGCTTAGAAAACTAGGCTTTGTAATTCTTGAGCATGAAGAAATTAACATGCTTTCTCAAGGTATCAAATTCAATCCTAGAGCAACCACTCATCCAGTTATCTTAATCTTTCTATCCTTTTTTTATGCAGAATTCCAAGAATACTATGTTTAAGTGCACTGATGCCCAGATAAAAGTGAATGGGCTTTGAAGAAAAATTGCACAACCCTCGAATAAATTTATTCTCCTTTAAAACTCTAATAATTTATAATTTAAATATACTTTGAAGCACCACTGAAAGAACACTTGGTGGTTGTTTTTTTTTTTTGTACTGTATTTTAGAACCATTTGGACCTCTAAGCTGAAATGAAGAAACATAAATTAGTAAATATACAATGAACTTGTAAAGTATCAGATAGTTCAAGGGAATTTTATTTTAGGGCAAATGCTTGAGTTCTTTTTAAAAATATGAATAGGTTAAACTTTCTCATCTACTAATTCAGCAAAGTAAGAAATACAAATCCAAAAAAAATCATTGAACAAGCCATAAAGTTACATTTCCACTGGCAAAAGTCTGAGCTAAGTCATTTCTGTGACTAATTAAAAACTTGGGAACAGTATGCTTCTGCCCTGAAGAACTCAATTAAGAAAAAAATATAAATATAAAGTAAGTCTGAATTAAAGTTTATTTGAAGTTGTTTGCAGTTGAGAGGTGGAATGACCCAATGGAAGCCATTTGGAGTTATCAGCAAACAGAAACAGTAAACCCACAATGAAATCATAGGAAAAAAAATAGGATTTTACCACATACTGAGCCATCTCTCTTACATCCAAGTGACCTATGGGGGAAAAAAATCCTATTATCTTATCCTGAAAAGGAGATGATGTCCTTGTTGAGCCTGTAAAGTCTGTGACACTTGTAGTGTTTAAAACCACCCAATGCATTTGTAATCCTTTGGGAAGAAAAAGAATGTTAAAGAATGATCTTTTTCCTATGAGACCCTACAGTGAAAAATTAATCCAGACTATTCAAATGCAAATCATTTAATGTTTTCTCATTTAAATGAACTTTTTGGACTTTTTCCTCCATTTTTAGCAGTTTAATAAACTACATAAAATTTCCTATTCATCCTTTTGTAATATCCTAATATCCTGTAACCAATGTAGCTAGCCCTAGGTTTTTTTTTCTTATAAATGAAGGTATACTAACTGGCCTAATGATATCCTTCTTCCATTCAATGGCTTTGAATGCTTGTCTAAAAGTTTTGTAAAATCATCTGAAAGACAAACTGCATCTGTTAAGACAATAAACATAAATTTAATCCCTAAAGGGTTTGGTTATTTTCAATTTTCTAGTGGACTGACTACTAATAAATCACAAAGCATCAGTTCTCCATGGTATGACAGCACTGAGAGATGTTACATTTATAATTGCTTAGCAGAAAGTTTCACAATTAAGTAGTTCAGTATAAATGAACTTTCCATTTTATCACATCAGCCTTAATTTGGATTTGTCAGCAGAGAATACAGTTCTGAT
Source organism: Bombycilla garrulus (assembly GCA_013400315.1). NCBI lineage: Eukaryota > Metazoa > Chordata > Aves > Passeriformes > Bombycillidae > Bombycilla > Bombycilla garrulus. Next base: position 601,397 of record VXBU01001047.1, read on the forward strand.
TTAAAGTTCTAAGGTTTTATTTGAATTTTTATGGGTTCCTTCTTCAATTTCTGTCTTATAGATTACAGAGTGTTTTATTTTTAGTTAGACAAAACAGTCTTTGTGTCATCATGAATTCATTTCCTACATCTGTTGAAGTGTCATTTTCCCTGATGAGAGGAGCTGGAAGTCACACAAAGTTCAAACTGCCTTCTGGGCCAGAACAGATGTTATAGGGGTGAAATGCACAGTGAAAGAGCACCAACACAATCCAGTTCTGTGCAACAAACACTCAACCAGACTCAGAAAATCCTCTGTTAAACATTCTTTTCTGCGACACTTGCAGCAGAAACTGTAAAATAGATAAGCCATTAATATTTTAGCAGAGACAGTAAACAAGTATAAACCAGTCTGCTTGCTACAATTACATTCAGAAGACTAATCTCAAACAGAAGTTACTCACTACTGTTCCTCCAAAAGTCAAGCAAACTACAGTTTAGAAATAAACACATAAATATTGTAAGTGCTGTTGAGATTTTCAAGTAGGTTGATAATGGGAGCTCAGTTCCTCAAAACTAAAATGACAGGATAGTGGGTAATTTTTATGCATAGATTTACAAGCCCAAACATGTTTAGATATTTTAAATAATACCTAAAGGATATAGGTGAATATTTATTATTACTACCCATGGCTTAAAAGCGAATTAAAAAAAAAAATCAAGATTAATAGGTAGACAAATGAAAAAAAAAATCGGTATGATTTATTCACTTAGAATCTGTGTAAGTGAAAGGCACAATGAACATTGGAGGAGTTAGCTAGAAAGTGTCAGGCATGATGCGATGCATATCTTTAATTCTACTTAAGTTATTCTAGCTCAATTCAGTAGAGCTTCTTATTATGCATGGGAAGAACAATGAAGTTTAAAATTAATTTATTAGCAGAATATTAAGACATTTTAACTGTAGAGAAACATAGTGGGAACCCTTTATCATGTATTGGACTCATACACATAGAGATACATATGTGGAGAAAAAATTAGTATAGAATAGGATGATCAAAATACTATAGAATACTACCTATAAAAGATGGACATCACCTTAACAAAATCTGCTCAATCTGACTTTTTTTATTGTGGCAGCAATTAACAGAAAGAAAAAATATTTGATTTGCCTATGAATATTAAGGAACATGCTTCCCAAACTGAAAATTACTAAGTTGGGGAATTCCTAATTTCATAATATCTCCTACACATAAGGTCAATCTTCTCAAAAATAGGAAGTATCTCAGTAAAGATACACCTGAAAAATAAAGATCTTAATCTTCAAACTAACAGTTTTTTACTAATAGCAACCAGAGGTGTAGAATAAGTGGGAGGCTGGACATGTGCATTGTGGGTAGGGTTTATTTTTTTTAATATTAAATCTCTTTTCCCAAGCAAAAGGTGATAGGACAAGAGGCAATGGCCTCAAGTTGCATCATGGGAGATTTAGATATTAACAAATATTTCTTCACTGAAAAGGTTGTAGAGCATAGGAAAATGCTGCCCAGGGAAAAAGCGGAGTCACCATCCCTGGAAGTATTGAAAAGATGTGGAGATGCAGAGATTAGGGACATGGTTTAGTGCTGGGCTTGGCAGTGCTGAGTGAAAACAGTTGGATTCAATGATTTTAAACATCTTTTCCAACTTAAATGCTTCTATGGTGTGGTTTTTTGTTTGTTTGATTTTCTTTTTTAATCTAGTTTAAAATGGATTTAATATAATTTCCAAAAGACAAGTGGCAACGTGCACTAACCAAAATACAGGAATCTCTCTGTAAACATAGTAAAACACTTTTTTACTCGGTGGTCAAGCCCTGGAATTGGTTGCCTAGAGAGGCTGTTGATTCTCCATCCCTGGAGATACTAAAAATCTGACTGGGCGTGGCCCTGAGCAATCTGTTGCTGACCTTGTTCTGAGCAGGGGTTTGGACCAGGAGCTTTCTCCTGACTTCCTGCCTCCACTGGTCTCAGGGTGTCTACGTGATCTCTCAAACATGAAAATCTAACTTGTTTCTCCTCGCTCCACTGGGCAGCCTTTCATTATAGAACAGTAAATCAGTCACAATACAGAGAAAAAAAGTATTACCTAAGGGTCGCATTTGTCAAAACCTGCAAACTTGAAGGTAAAGCCACAAACCTTAGAAATGTTTCTGAAAAAAAACACCCATGCCAAAAGAGTGTCTCATATTTCCTCATTACACTCCATTTTGGTTTTTCTGAGGAAGAAACTTTTTAAAACAGCATTTCTTCACTGTTGCTGGGAAGTCAGCACAAGTTTAATAATGTGCCAAGACAGTAACTGAACATGGACACGCTCATTGAAAGGTACATACGGGCTGCCTGGGGACCAACAGCAGAAAACATGATACTGAGTAAATAAAAAGCGAAGCCAGGCCAAGTGAAATCACAGCTAAAATTCTTCCATCAAAATCAGCGAACAACCCAAGTGTTCCTTCAGATTGCAGAGGGTTATTCAATTCAGCCAGCATTCATCTAGCTACTTGGCATTTATAATCTAAATCCAAAGAACATGCTTCTCAAACTTCAGGCCAAAAGCTGTCTGCAAAATTTCTGTTGAATGCACATTAACTCTCCGAATATAACTAACACAACAATTACTAATAGAGGTAATACAACATAAACATGTGTTTCAGAAGGAGCCAAGAGCCCGCCCATTCTTAAACAATACATAACCCATTCTCACAAAAATGCCTGCTTCAAGAACATATTGAATATTTGTTATCTAATGCAACATGATATTTGTTTCTAATGTAATGTATATACTAAGGGATTTTTCTGGGGGAAAAAGGAAAATGTAATTGCTTAAAGATAGTACTGTAATAATGACAGGGCAAGAAACCAGATCATATAATTATGGAATCATAATTGATTTAAAAACAAGACATCTTTGCAACAAAAGGTGTAATGAATCCTTTTCCCTCAGTTCTCACTAGAAAATTGCTACAATCAGCCTTAGAGTTCAGAAATTATTAGGTAAGATTAAAAGAACCAACAAGAAGTTGTCCAGGTACAGTGGCCATTACAACCGCATCGCAACCGTTGCTAAGAATGCAGTAGTCTCTATGAAATGTACATGTAGGTAACAGTAAGTTTAAACAGAACAATATGTAAGCTAAAGCCAGCAGCAGAAAGAGGAGTATTTAGGTCATGGAATCTTGACTAAAACACATTGAGACTAATCAATGTCTCTGCTAAAAAGAGAGTATTTTAACCCCGATTGAAAGAATCTCAAAAAAAACCCCAAACTATTGGCCTTCCTCGCAGATTTGTCTTTTTTCTTGTAAAAAAGATGACACATGCAAGAAAAAGTGGTTACAGCCTCTGTCAGTTCTCTTTAATATAAGTGTAAGAGTTCATTCCATTTCTTTGAAGTTCATAATGAAATCAGAATATCAGCTTCAACTACACAAAACCTCACATTTTTATTGTAGGAGTTGACAGATATTGTGGAAATTTGACCCAAGGATGACTGTTTGGTATCTCAAGAAAATGAACTAGTGGCTCAAAGAACTATGAATTGTCCCATTCACAGTCTGCTGTCCTGTTGAGGACAGACAACATCAGGGCTTGGAGAAATGGCTACAAGGACTCCATGCTGCCAACATGTACATCTAGGCAGTGCCTAAACTCACATTTAAGAAAGTGCACAATTTCTTTTGGGAACAGTCACCTCGTCTACATGGTCCTTTTAAAAGGTAGGTAGATCTTGAGACACTCCAAATTGGCTGGAATATGAAGTTCTGCTCATCTTTTCATCCAGTAAAGTTTACTTCAAGACATGTTTTTTATTTCTTCTTCCTCCCATCACATTCTTGAAAAACTTCACCCTGCATTTTGAAATGCAAGTGTCCACAATCTAGTACTCCAGTTTTCCATTATTACTAATCCAAACTACAAAATATTATCAACTTAGGGCGATTCTTAAACCGGAAATATTGCCCACACCATCTTTGTCTTTAAGAACATTTTGTTTAGAAGAGAGGAGTAAGCATAGAATTACCCATCTTGATACATGCCCTCTCTACTGCGTTTATTTTCCTTTATCTTCTGCTTCTGGAATTTACAAATAAAGCTATTAAAAAACATAGGCTTCACAACTTAGAGAATCTTATTCAAAAATGTATTGACATATAATTAGTTGTATAAATATATTTTATCTTTCATCAAAACCTTTTAAAAATCTTACCATATTTCTAAGCAACCCAAACCTAGAATTACTTTTGCATGAATTTTTAATTTTTCACAGTTTTAAAACAGAATAGCATTAGGCCAGTGTTTATTCCTGTTATATTCCCTGCTGAAAACCCATTTAAAAAAATACTAAGAAGTGATAAATTACATAAACAATGCTAAAAATGCCCAAGGACAGGAAGATATTCAACATTCAATAAAAATGAAAATACTTTAGATAAATATTCCTTTAGCACAAAGTATTACACTGATTGGTTAAAACGTGAAGAAACATGAAACTTGATTGAATAAATGTATGTTTAAAAAAGGTTTAGATGGCATTACTACAGAAGTGCGACTGTTGAGGATATCAGAGCTGTTGTGTGCAGAATGTGCTTGTGTTTACAGGTGCAATCATCACAGTCCATTGCAAAGATGACAGATTTTTATGCACACAATTTCAATAATTAGGAATGCTCCCAATCCACTTTAAGCAAACAGCTTAGCATTGCACAAAGTCAGTTTAATTTTTCAAGAACGTCTCTAGCTGCTTTAGTATATAGATCAATACATTAAAAAGATATGTTAAATTATATAAAAGAAAGGATAATCTATTCACAGAAATGATTCAATCAGCTTACAGGTAAGTATTATTATTCAGCATAAAGCTGGTCATTTCCATCAACTCCCAGGCTAAATTTGGGATAGGTTAATTAAGCTATGAAGTTTGACATTTTCTTTATATCTATGAAAAACTGATATAAAATCATAGAATTATGGAGGTGACCTCCACATGTTGTATTACCCAACCTTCAGGTCACAGCAAAAAATTACCTCCAAACTTGGATGTGGAAGTGAAATTTTTTTGTTTGACTAAGGTACCTAATCTGAGTTCATTTAGAACCTTACATTAGAAGCAGAAATGATTACAGATGAAATTCTAAAGACTTAAAAACTTCCCCTCATTATGTGAATTCATTTAGAACTTTCTGAAAGTATTTGATCATGAGCTAGAATAGGATTCAATTTAGTTGTAAATTTATGGCACAAAAAGAAGTAATTTAGAAAAAATATTAAATGACGTAAAAAGATAATTTTCTAATTTATTTTAAATACTTTTAAGAGCAAAATAATTATTTGTGACGACATCTGGGCAGGTAATTTGAATTAATTCTTCTCCAGCCTTCTAGCCAATACTGAGGAGGGCATAACTGTAGTACTGTGTCAAATTCTGGGCCCCTAGCTCAAGAGGTGGAATCTGGAAGAGTCCAGCAAATGTCCAGGTCTTCGAGAAAATGTCTCAAGAAAAAAATTATGTCAGAAACTGTCTTGTTTATTCTGGGAAATAGAAGGCAAAGTATCAAGCAATTAACTACCTACAACTTAGTTAAACAGAGTTAAAAGAATGTCAGTCAAACTCTTCTCAGTATGAGTGTTGTTGGACAACTCAAGGCCATGATCCCGTGGAATGTTTGTGACAATCTTCCTGTAAAGAGGAGATCAGAAGAGATGAGCCCCAAAGATGCTCCAAAATCAAGATTCTATAATCTTTTGGTTCTAAGAGGAAACATCATGAACATTAGGGGACAGGAAAACAAACAAAATTACTTTTTCCCTGTCACGGTAAGGAATAGACACAAATAATCCAGTTAATAATCTGAAGAGACAGTAGCTCAGAGAAAATCTCTCATGAGAAATATAAACAAGAAACAAACTGATTTAACAAGTTAAGCAAATTGGAATTATCTCTGACAGAACAGGAAGAGTCTATCACATCCAAATTCACAAAATAAGCTTTTGCTAAGCCACAACTATTGTGTACAGGCATTTTATACTAGGGAAAAAAAAAATTAGTTTTATTTAATGTTGACAGTCTTTTTTCCTCTTCCTGTATCAGAAACTTGATGTTTGCAAAATTTCATAAGTAATGTCTATAAGACAGTTCACCAAAATGAACCCGGCTTGCAATCCTAATACCTTGTATTAAAAGAACAGATAGAACCCTACTCATCAGAGTACCCTCACTGACTGACCTCAGGCAGCTCAGTCCTACCCAAGAAGAACAGAGAGCATTTGAAGGATACTTTTCTCACAACACTATTAAGAATAAGAGGCCACATCTTTAGCTGATGCAAAGAAGTGCTTTAACATAAATGAGAAATCTCCTTGCCAATTACATAATAAATATTTAAAATGCAAACAAGAAGATTGAATTTCTAATTATATTATTTCCCTGTTGTCATAAAACTAAGCAGTTGCAGTGCAAACCGCATGATAAAGCTTTTGATCTTTGGATAAATGCCACAAACATTTCTTCCACAGAAAGTACTCTATTACACCAAAGGAAGGTTTAATTTCACATGTCAAGTTTTTCTTCCATATATGCTACAGTCTTTCAAGACCTATGGAATCAGAAAGGAACCACCAGATTTAAGAATATGATCTGACACTGAAACTTCATATTGAAAGAAACAAGTCTTACTGTTAAGTATCCATTCCCATAATATTCAAAGCCTAAAAATAAAGTAACTGCCAAATAATTTACAAGTTACTTTAATCTAACTAAGGAAGTGGTTATTCATTATTCTTCATAATTTTCTGAAAAATGAGATTCTAGATGTCTAAAAATTATATTCGAGACAACTCTGTGTTTGGGTATGAAATGTGTATGCTTTTTCATACCAAATCACACTTGAATGCTTATTTAAATATTCAGTATGCTTAAAATACAGGATATGGACAAGTTCTAAAAATTCAGATCTACTAGAAGGCAGACATTACTAAACCTTGGGAAGCAATGCAGATTCCTAATAAATTGCTTCATCCACCTTTTTAGCTATTCAAGCATTATTACCATCTTGAAAATCAGCAATTAACTATTATTTTAGTCCATTTAGGAAAACAGAAACCACAAAACATAAATGCAATTGGCTGCAACACTTTGACACTGTTTAACTGAACCTTATCAATACTACGTAAAATTTGCAAGAATCCTTCTGTATATCTTAAGCAAGATTTCTGTTGATCTGCCTTTCATCCAGGCAGCTAAGATACTACTAGAAAAAAAGGGAAAACGTGTGAATGAGAAATGTTTAAGGAGCTGTTATAATATCATAGAATGGCCTAGGCTGGAAGATGCCAGAAAGATCACCTCGTTCTCACTTCTGTGCCATGGTCAGGGACACCTTCCACTAGACCAGGGGGCTCAGAGCCCCTTCCAGCCTGGCCCTGATATATGTTCTGGAACTATCACCCAGATTCTGGTCCTATAATTAAGTGATTCTTCCCAGGTTCTAATTTTAACAGCATCAATTACACTGTGTGGGAATACTCATACCAGTTTAGATACTAACTTGCGCACGGATAACTGCCTATCAAAAAAAAAGCCATCAGTTATGGGTTTTAAGAAATGTCTCACTCGGCTCCATTTGTGAGGATGTTACTTGCATAATAATAACTAAAACATAATAATAACTAAAATACAGTTTTCACTGTTCAAAATACCTTTCATCAAAGGATCCAGAAGTTGTGGTAGAAATTACATAAATCATGGACATGATGGGCCTTGAAGAAGATGTAAAATCAAGAAAATTTCAAGCTTCTCAACAACCACATTTTCAGTTTAGTTTTGGTTAAAAAGATCAGCCCAATGGAAAACCTCTCAGCTTTTGCTTCAAATACCTTCACTGAAGAAATTTACTTGAGAAGACCTAAATGCAAAGTTTTATGCGACTTTTGTGGAAAGGAGCTGAAACTTCAAAACTTAAAAAATAGGCAAAGAATTGACAATATTATCTCTAGGTATTGGAAGTACTATGGATCATGAAAAAACACTTAAAAATCTAGTTTATCTACCTGAAAAGAGCAACTGCCTATTTAAGTATAATAAAAACCTTAAAATATTGCTGTTTATACAGTGGAAATATTCTCTTTCACTTGTGGAAAAAAGTCAGGACAACCTCATGAGACCTGTCTGGATTATTAAAAAAAGGCTTGGGCCTTTCAAAAAATTAAAAGTTCATGGAAATCCTTGTAAGTAAGTGACATTGCCAGAGATCACAGGAAATCAGACTGGCTTTTCAAGCTCTTTTTTTAACCCTTAAGCTCTTTGATCTTTGAATGCTATTGTATGGTGGGTACTAGCAAGTTCCCATCTTTAATTATCTTGATTTAGGAAACTAATTTTCTCTCAAAGGATTCCTTTGAAAAGCCTTCTAATTGAGAACCAACAGGGTTGCAATTAATATTAAATTAGTCAGACATATGTATAAGCAATCTAATGTACCAGACAATCCTAAGTTTTTAAAAATCAATCCTTTCATGACACTATACACATACTTATTAAGGCTGCCATAATCCCCCTGATTAAATCTTTAACAGGTCCAGTTACAGCTAGCATAAAGATTATTAGTTCTTCCTGTATGTAAGCACAATTAAAGTCTAAATTTCAGACTAAAACCCATACAACACGTTAGGGGAGAAGTCTGAAAAAAAAAAAAAAAAAATTCAAGGAAACCACACAGGTTTGCACTACTTTGTTGATTTCTTTTGGCACCCAAAAAGTCTGTTTGAAGCATTTCATTCTAGCACCCCCTGTGACATCACAGAATCATGGAATGGCCTGGGTTGGAAAGGACCTTAAAGATCACCGGCTTCCAACCCCCGGCCGTGGGCAGGGACACCTCCCACTATCCCAGGCTGCTCAGAGCCCCACCCAGCCTGGCCTTGAACACTTCCAAAGATGGGGCAGCCACAGCTGCTCTGGGCAACCTGTGCCAGTGCTTTTCCACCTTCATAGGCAGGGATTTCTTCCTAATATCTAAACTAAACCTCATCTCCTTTAGTTGGAAGCCATTCCCCCTTCCAGGCACTCATAAATAATCTCTCTCCAGCTTTCCTGTGGACTCCCTCTTAGGTACTGGAAGGCCACAATTAGGGTGCCCCAAAGCCTTCTATTTTCCAGGCTGCACAATCCCAATTCTCTCAGCCTTTCCCCACAGCAGAGCTGCTCCATCCCTCTGATCCCCCTGGTGCCTCCTCTGGGCTGGCTGCAGCAGGTCCCTGTCCTTGCTGTGCTGGGAGCCCAGAGCTGGATGCAGCCCTGCAGGTGGGGTCTCAGCAGAGCGGGGCAGAGGGGCAGAATCCCCTCCCTTGAAATGTTGGCCACACAGCATCTTCAGCATCATCTAAATCTCAAAGATTTCTGGCTTCATCAATGGCTTCTGACAGTTAATTACATTATTTAATTTTACTGGTCCAGAAAGGAAGTTCAGTTCTTTGGATGGTGCCAGATTCTTTCACTGTGCATTTTTTGTTCTCCTATTCTGACTGCAACCATGTGTATATTGATTTCTTGTTCCCTTCCTCCATTATCTCCTGATTTTATAGAATTCTGCAATCAGTCTTTTCTCTACCTGCAGCACAATGCTCAGTCAAATTATTATAATTAGAGCCTCCCAACTGACAAACCATTACGCAGAACCTTAGAAGGTCAAATTCCCAGGTGTGCTTGGTAACTACACTTTTAAAGATGAAATCTCATAGCTAACTGTGATGTTTTTCCCCTACTTAATGTCAGTTTATAGCAAACAAGGAATAAAAAAAACTTGTATTTGCTACATAGAGACAGATTTCCCTGTAATTAATTATAGAATTAATAGAATAGAAACAAGAATTGTATTTCTACTTCCACTAAGTCTCCAAACTCAATCTGTATTGAATAATGCTGTGCTGATCATTGAATAGAATTGTGCAAAAATATTCATTTAATTTCTCACATACCGTGATGTAACATTAAAAAAAACCCCAACAGAACTTAAATCTTCAGCTCTAGACTTTTTTGAGTTATACTTCCCCAAGGATAAATCTCATGTGTTCATACTCACACTACCCAATATTATTAGTTTCTCAGAATTTTTTCCATGTTACTAGAAGATACAGTAATTACAATATTTTAAACAGAAAACCCACTGGGAAATGTGTTACCTATCTCTTTAAATTGCAAAACAAACAATGATTCATGGCTGTTCTGTTCCTAAGAGACATATCTTATTAAAAACCAAGTAAAGAATTTGAACAAATAATGTGATAACACATATAGAACTTTAAAATTTGCATATATATGCATAAAATCTTGTAGGTTACATATGGCTTTATAATAGAAATATCTATCTCTGTATTTTATTTTGTTCCAGCCCTAACTTCAAACTGCTTCCTTCATCTGAAAATACTCACATAAATATCTTCAGCTATACCTCTCAATAGTATTGTCACTTCTCTTTCCCAAAACAGCATACCTTTATTTCAGTAAAAGGGGTACCACAAAGCAGGACCAGTGATCTCAGTGGTGGTGATAGATAATGCTGAATTAAATCAAATACGAAACTTTTTTATTTACACACTGCAAGTTGCTTCCACATTAGTAGAAATCTTTCTTTGATTCAATTGAACTTATATTCCATCACAGTCAGTACCACTTCTTCCTATGTTTCTCCTGAATTATTTCTTTTTCTCTAGAATAAATAGCCCTCTAAGGAAATCTGGGATACAAATAAATAGGAGATTTTTAAAGGACTTTCTATACCATCCAAAATTATGAATGTGAAGGACTCATTGATGGGAAAGATAAATCAAAGGCTGGGTTAGTAACAAGTCATAAGGCAATAACTCATTTTTCACAGAAATTACCCAGCACCTCCCCAGTACCTAAACCACTAACATATTATCCCTATGCTTTTCTCACATCCCTTCACTAAACCCCTGTTTTTTAGAAAGGTGGCCATCCTGCTGCATACTTTAAGAAACCACACTGTCTCCCTCTGATTTTTCATATGACCTGGAAGCGGTCAGTGCCAGGTTGGACGGGGATCTGATCAGCCGGGTCTAGGGAAAAGTGTCCCTGCCAACAGTAGGGAGCTTGTATGAGATGCAACTATTAGGTCCATTCCAACCTAGGCTATTTTATGAGTCTGGTTTTAGTTTCAGGTCTGTCTGAAATTGTCCATGGAATTCTATACTTAAGAAACATAACAGAAAAAAGTAGTTGCATGAGCCTCATTTTCTAGGCGTGCAACTTCATGCAGCTCAACTATATTTAAACACTTTTTTCAGGCACTTTAAATGTAAAACCGTAACAGTGGCAAAGAAACCTCTCAAAATAATTGCTATAGCAATACATTCATTATTATTCTGTATTCTGCCCCCATGAGACCCCACCTGGAATACTGCATCCAGGTCTGCTGTCCTTAGTGCAAGACGGATATGGCATAGAAGGTACTGAGAAAATAACAAAAATAATTCAATATGTACTCAAGACTGAGAAGGAAGAAAGCATCATCTCGATGTTCCTTTTCAAATATTAGGATGAACCCACACCCTACAGGCATTGAATTTCTCCTGGCAAAGACCACGAGATGCTGGCGACTTCGCAGACACTTTCAGCTCCCCTTCCTGAGTACAGGATTTGTGAGCCTTAGGACCTAGGCAGAAAACTATTGAAAAATGATTAACAGTGGAGAGATTTTTTTTATATAATAACTTTTAGGGCCTCCTTCTGTTCATTAGACCTATAAGTTGTAAGAGATATTTATATGTTATGCTCCTATTCGCCCATAACAAGATTTTGAATCCAAGGGATTTGAATTTGGACAGCTCATTTTTAAAGTCAGCATCTCTACCTGAGAGCTACAGGAAAACTTTTGGTGGCCTGCTCTCAGTTTCTCTCTGGAGGATAATTGCTTTGCATAAATATTTAAGCATATACTGAAAAGGAACTAGTACTCAGGTGTTTTCTCTTTCATACAAGCATTTTAACACTGCAGAGCCATTCTCAGGCTGAAATTTGAAGGCAGAATCCATCTCTACATGCATGGTTTCTTTGGTCAGACATGATACGACATCCTTTTAAAACTTCAGGAAAAATGAACTGTTTTATTTTTCACTCTGAGTATTTCCACCTGTTAAAAGGAATAAATAAAATAAAAGGATTTTACAAAAACCTTCATTAAAATCAAGTATCCTAGCCTACCTTTTATATAATTCTTAGGAAGCAAATAGGTGAGGCAGGATGCTTGAGAGGGGGATGAATTATTCCTTTATGGAACAGAAATAGCAATAGCTTTGTTGTATGATTCTGTTAGGGTTTAACCTTTCCATGCCGCAGCAAATTGAACATATTTCTGTCACTGATATAATTAGTATTTTGACTTACTTGTTTTATGGAACTTTATTTTATGAGGCCAGTGGCCAGACACTTTATTGCTCTCTGATTAACCCTGAGATCAGTGCTGTGTGTTTTTGTACAACAGCTCTTTCTGAGCACGTCCCTCTGACAAGAAGAGGGGAACATATTCCCATCACGTGCTGTGAGAAAAATCAATGAAACCAGCTGAAGGACCTGAGGGTTAGATGAGCCAGCAAAGCTTCCCAAAAAATGCAGCGGAATTAGAGACATGCTGAGACAGAGAAAAAAAAAAAAAAAAAAAANAAAAAAAAAAAAAAAAAAAAAAAAAAAAAAAAAAAAAAAAAAAAAAAAAAAAAAAAAAAAAAAAAAAAAAAAAAACCACCCCACCCCAAAACAACAAAACTTGGAATATTTGCAGACAAAGTCCAACTTACTTTCTCCTTTTCAGATAATCACTATCACCTAATATAGTAGAATAGATGAATTAGAAAAAAACTTTGTTTGAATTTTATAAAGTATTTGGATCACTATTTGTTAACCAAAACACAATCTGAAGACCACAATTATCTAATATATACATTACTGTAGTGGTCTATAAACACTGTGGGTATCATCCACCTCATTTAAATTACTGATTTTAGACAGCATCCCAAACAATATATTGACTGCAGAGGGAATAAACACTTTTGGGGGCAATGCTTTGTATCCTAAAACAGGTATATAAAATACATGAGCTGGTTCACAACCTCCAAGTTCCCTTTCCATTTTGTTTTTTATTTTTTTAATTTGTTGCAAAAGGAACCTAATATGAATAGGCTAATACCTCCTTAGAAATATTATATCAAGATACTTGATATATCTTTGCAATGTCTATTTTAATATATATTTCATAAATATGTGTGTGTGTGAACTTGATATACCATTTATACATTGACAATAGACATGTATTTGATACAGAATTCTCAAATAACTTGAAAGGCTTGAATTTATGGAAGTGCTGAATATTCAGCATTTGGAAATGTGTCTGTATATCTTGATGAAACACGCAGAATCCTTGGCTGGATTAGAAAATGAAGTTCCATTCACTAATGAATATATTAGGAATTAAATAATACTTTATACGTGCCCATACTCATGTTTGTGTGTCTTTAGCCTTTTAATCTCTCACAGATTATACGTTGCCTGGATACCTTCCTTACCAGTTCATTAATACATTTGTCTTTACTAAAATTAATTTGGCCTAACTCTTAGCTTTTGGCACATGTTTATGGGTAGGGTTCAGCAAAATCTAGACAATTTCTGCTACATACTAAGTTAAACATTGATATGTGACTCAGTACTCAGTTCCTCACATCTCCGCTGCCATATGGTTTATAAAAAGGGTAAGATTCAGCAGCTTAAGCAACAGAGACCAATACTTGGAATATTAAAACCCCTCATTCAATCCAGTCTAAAGAAAAAGACAGACTATTTTTATATATAAAGTGAGAAACCCAGGAGTTATTTGCTAGTATGACTCAAGAAAACAATTTATGTTATGGTATCTAAAGTTTTAGTTTTCATAAGTATAAAGAAGATTTTCACAGATTTTTAACCATACTTAATTCTTTAATGAATATTTCTTTTGCATACTGAACTAACAGATTAACAAATCATCTCCAGTTTTACTTAGCTGACCTAGTCCATTACAAAAAAAACCATGATTTTTTTTTTATTTCCAGCTCACACCAAGAGGAAATATGGTGAGCTGAATGTTTCTTTCCACAATTTGGGTACATTATGTATTAACTGTTGACATTAAGTGCTTGTTTGTATATGTGTATAGATATATATACACACACACACTTTTTTAAACTATTGTATTTTCCATAAATAATGTGACTTATAGCAACTGGGAGCTAAACTTCAGCTTCACTGCTGACTTAACAGAAAACTGATTGAAAGTAGTCACAATGGAAAATAGTTTCACAATTGTTGGTTGCAGATGCTAAATCACAAACAATCTGAGTGAAGAAATTAAATGGAGGGACTCTAAGAGAAGGGAATACAGACATGTACAAACCCTCAAGATGTTTCTGTGTCAAATATATGAAAAAATACGCAAAACTGTCCCTGAAAAATATTTATCAAGAAGAAATAAAGCTTATGAGAGAGAGGTAGAAAAAAGCATTTCCTTGCATAATTCAGAGCACACAGTGTTACCATTTAACACCCATAAGCTGCTTCTCCTGAGACTGGCTACCAACCCTTTACATGGAATTTGAGTTCTCCACAAGTCAATGTTAACACAGCTAACACAGCATGTGTTGCTCCTGTGAGTAGAAAATGCATCCTCCCCACTCTTCTCCACCCTACAGAGGCCATTCAAGTGGAATATCCCTTCAGTGTTATCAGATTAGCTTGAAGAATCTATTCCATACAGAGAACCCCATGAAAAACTGAATATTAATCAATCCAGGAGATAACTACAACTACTTTCGTGTTTAATTATAAACCTATCTTGACATTATTTATTTGAACTAAGCATAATGAAAATAATGCATAAACATAAATTCATCTAAACTAGTTTAATTGGAGGTATCACATGAGGAAAAGATGTGGTCTTTGACATCAAACAAACAAGCTATTACTTCCAGATTACTGTGATAAAACATAGCCAAGAATATATGGATTTCCTTGAATCTTAATTTTATACAAAAATAGTTTACTAAAAATGACTGTATTGTTTCATATTTCACATTTAATGTTAAAAAAATCTATAATAAAACAGCTAGCTTTCTGAATTCACATAGTATCACTGCTTGAAATAGTGTTGGTGTAAATTTCTAATTATATAGATTTGCATTAGCCACATGTTAAGAATCAACTAGTAAAACCTAGATAAGAACTAAGCAGAAATAATATCCTAAGTAAATCTCCTGAAAAAAAATGATGTTTAACCAACCTTGGTTATTTGCATAAAAAGACTAAAGTGAAAAGTGTCCATTTTCCATTCCATTTCCATTATATATTTATCATAGCAAAAGGGAACTCTTTTCTCCATGAACTGCGTGGTTGGAGAAAATAAAATATGTACATGTACTTCCCTGATTATGACATTTTACTAAAGTACCAGTGCTTTACAAAAAGTAGCATATCCTAGAAGACTCATCTCATTAAGCCAATTCATTTTTTCTTTACAATGTAAACAAAGATACTTAATCTGTATTTATGCAGACTAAATCAGGTTTGGAGACTGGAGGTTCAAAGAACTGAAACTGCTAATGCTGTTTAGACTTGCAAGCCAGCACTAGTATTAGAAAATGAAAAAGCCTAATCAGATTCTGAAAACTGATTATCATTTTGGAATTTTGTAGGAGTACATGCAAAGCAATTTGCCCAAAATATTTTTTCTAAAAAAACCAACCAACCAACCAAAAAAAAAAAAA